>OZ016478.1:3644656-4129656 GCA_963966605.1 Caenorhabditis sulstoni | reverse complement strand
CCAGGGGTCCGCTCGTCCTTTGATTCGATAACTCTGGTTCCTCTGCATTTGACCGTGAGAATCTTTCGCCTTTTACTAGAGATTTCCGTGCAAAGGAGCAAATATTGAGTATTACCAACAATTTTTGGAGTCCCCTTGAAAAAGCGGGACAAAAATATAATTAACTGCTTAAAGCTGTAGAATAGGAGAAGGCTCGACTATTGTGAAACAGAGCAGAAACACCGCTTTGTAAGATCAATTTTCAAAATCAGAAACTCGCAGGTGCAGACTGACTCGCAGTCAGAGATCAAAGCATATTCCCTTGACAGCAATGCTCAGAACGCTGAAGAAGTGTTCAATAGTCTCTTTCCCGCTTGTTTTCTGGCCGAAATATCCCGATATTAGCAAGAAAGAAGACGTCATGTTCATTGTTGTGCTCTTTCGCAACGATTGTGGAAAACAAGTTGAAACTTCATCACAGCAAACAAGAATACTTTTTTGTTCGATTATGCGGTCGTTTTGTGTTTGAGGGCCTTCTGAAAGTGTTTGTGTCCGATGCACTTCTTGCAGAGCGGCAGAAGATCCAGTTCCATGACTTTGTCTCTGTAATTGAGGTCAAAGAAGGGCTGAAATGAATAGATTGCCCACTTGTGGTGGAGGATCTTGTCGCATCCGCGGCATTTGTAGCAATCCGGACAGAATGCTTTTCCGAAGACGTGCACCATGAATCCAGAAGACGTCTTGTCGCAGACGAAGCAGTGGTGTCCGATGAGCTCGAGGAAGTCTTTTTTGCAGTAGGCCCTCCCGTTTTTCTCGTAATGCTCGTGGCCGTGGAACGGACGGAGACACGTGGCACATCGGAAGTGCTGGAATTCAAGAAGAGTTTCAGACTTTTCGAGGGCCACTCGCCTCGATGTGCCAGTGCTTGTTGATGCTGAAAATGCTGCGCTCGACCTGGGGATCGATGATTTTCTTGCACTCGAAACAGACTTCGCACTGGAAATCGAAACATCTCGGACAGAAGAGCTGCGTCTTCCACGTCCTCGCATCGGAATCCAACGTCTTCTTGCACGAGACGCAGTGGAAGTGGTAGGCGTGGAACGGCTCGTCGTCGACCATCAGAAGGTCCGACTCGTCCACCGGCTGCTTGCCTGCATTCCCATCGCATTCTCTATCCGTTCTCCCCGAACACTTACACTTCTTGCAATGATATATCTTTTCCTTCGGAATCCGCTGGTTGCACGAAAAGCACAAAAGCTCCCCTTGATACCGATAGGCTCCCGTGGAATTCAGTGGAGAATCACACGAATCGCACGTGAAACAGGCCAGGTGAAACGAGCAATTCGCCGAACGGACCACGTTTCCCATCACGAATCGATCTGTAAACTGTTATGACGTGGCGAAAGAAATGAGACATTCATCTTCGATTCGTGTATTTTGGTCGGGTTTCGTTTTCTAGGAGTCTGATGAAACAGAGATGGATCCGCCTTCCTCCTACGTCTAACGCGTTTGAAGTAGACGTTGCAACGTGGCGGTTACATTTCCACCTCTAAACCACGCCCACTTCCCATGCAAGGGATGATGGCGAGCGGAACCCGCGAGATGTCGGTACATGCGATACACCAGGGGTCCGCTCGTCCCTTGATTCGATAACTCTGGTTCCTCTGCATTTGACCGTGAAAATCTTTCGCCTTTTACTAAAGATTTCCGTGCAAAGGAGCAAATATTGAGTATTACCAACAATTTTTGGAGTCCCCTTGAAAAAGCGGGACAAAATAAAATCATACCGCATTTGGCGCACATCGGAGCGTAAAGTGTCTTGAAGTCGTGCTCGCAGTAGACTCGGTCTTGGAATTGAAAGTAGGTGGTTCCGACGAGAGGATCGAAACATTGAGCGCATCTGGAATTGAAGTTCAAGTCGGATGTTTGACGGATCACTCACAAAAAGCATCTCATGTGCCACGAATTGGTTCCCAGAAGGAAGTAGGGCTCGTCCATTTCGAATTCTTCCTTACATCGCTCACAAGCTCGATGTCTTCTTCTGAAGAAGTTCAGTGATGGAACGTCTTCTGAATCCGCCTACCCGCTGTTTCTCTGCTCGGTGATGCGAGCGGAAGCAGCCATTCCGAGGGAATCTGGAAAGGGGAAAGGCAGCGAAAGTATTGAAACGAGGAATCGATAAAAGAGCGCGCCGATGACGAATCGCCTCTTATCGGCCGTTTGTGTTGCCGTCTGTAATGCTCTTGAACACACAAAAACAGTTTATCGATGTGAAACGAGGGGAAACAATCTCAGACGCCGTTCGCTGTCATCGCCTTCTCTCTTTCGATCGTCAACGCGATTGTCCTCGTGCGAGCCAACGTCTCCGTACGTCTTCTGACCACCTGCTGCTCCAACTTCCTCAACGTCTTCTCGCGGAACTTGCGATGCGTGCGCACGATGACTTCGTAGATCGTGTACAAATACCCGACGCCTCCGATTCCCGTCATCACGCAGCCCAGAGACAGAAGCACCGTGTAAGTCGTTTTTGTGAAATCCGAATCGTCGTCCGCTCTGAAACAGCGAAACCGGTTCGAAATATTGATGGTCTAGAGGAATTACGTGTTCGTGGAGACGCATATGAGGACGAGCCCGATGGCCAGAATGAAGCTGCAAACGATCGCTTGGATGTTCATGCTGAAAATCGCAGAGACTGAAATCATCATGGGAAGAGGAGGGAGTTTCGAATAATACAGTAATCATGTGAATATGACGTGGAAACAGGAATGACACGTCTCACATCGAGTAAAAAACGAGGAGGAACCAACTCGCACCGCCCATTTGCATGAATGGGATGGTGGCGAGCGGAACCCGCGAGATGTCGGTACATGCGATACACCAGGGGTCCGCTCGTCCCTTGATTCGATAACTCTGGTTCCTCTGCATTTGACCGTGAAAATCTTTCGCCTTTTACTAAAGATTTCCGTGCAAAGGAGCAAATATTGAGTATTACCAACAATTTTTGGAGTCCCCTTGAAAAAGCGGGACAAAAATGAGAAAGTGACGACAGTTTGCGGGAAGATTCTTTTTAATTGCACGGCATTGTGTTTTAATGTCGGGAGCAATGTCAGAATGTGACGAAACAAGATCGTGACCAACAGTGTTTCCCCTTTTCACACCTTTTGAGACAGATAAAAAAGTATGATTTGATAGGTCAATAACATATCAAAACCATTAAATCTCTGCGGGAAGTTCCACAAACCGCAGTTCTAGAGAGAAAGAGAAATTTTCTGGGAGAATTATCAAAAAAAGAAGAGGTCAGTCGGAAACGAGTACGGTAGCTGGCTACAAAGGTAGAAGTGATCGTTTGGGAACCTCTTCGGCACGCCAAACATCGTTTCTCATTGCTATCGGTGAGGGGAGCATCATTCTGACTCCGACTTTAAGTGCTCATAAAAAGATTCCGTCGATTTGTTTAGGTAGCACTAAAAGCAGCCCCCAGTTTGCAGTGCGTTTTATTGGTTCAAGAGTGACTTTATTCGAATCGCCGTCGTCTTCACCATTTTCCCTTCATGTACGTCTGATTGTGGTTCGCCTCGAAAGCCTCCGTGTAGATTTGGAAGACGAGAGCCGGCGTTTTGGCGACCTGTGTGTCGAGCGAATCGGAAATCAGGTCGGCCGTCTTGTTGTAGGCTGCTTCGTTGGCGTAGTTCTGAAAACGGAACGGACAGTCAGAGGAGAAGGAGAATCAATGATCGGGGACCTTCATGAGCACAGTGAGCATCCAGTAAACGATAGTGTAGTCGAGCGCATTCATGTATCGACTGTCGAAGTAGGCGTAGAGGTTTTTGTACTGGAAAACGGAGAACATGAGCCCCGAACGCGTCCCGTTACCGTCGTCGCAGTGGCCGCGTTGAAGATCTTCGTGAGTCCCGGAGTCAGGATGGCCCACCACTGAGCGATCGCTTGTCTCTGCAACCCGTTCCAGTTCCAAGCAGAAGCTTCCATTTTCAGAGAAACCCACGTTGTTCACGAGAGAAATCAGCTTCTGCTTGCTATAAGTCGAGTTATCGTAGAGGGAAAGAGTCTTCGGCGTCGGTTTGCCGGCCTTGTTGGCCGTGAAAAACTTATTGACGACGGTGCGCATTGCCGCGTATTTCCCTATATTCTGGTTGAGACCTTGAGCCAGCTGAAAAAAGGAGCGTCTGAAAAAGTGCCACGTGGCGGCAGATTACAGTGAAGGCGTTCGCATTCGTGGCGTGCGGAATGATTCGTTGGATGGCGGCAAGGGAGACGGACTGGAAACGGCAGTCACTTTCAGACCGGAATTTCAGGAACTCACTCCGAATGCCTGTTGGGTTCCGACGCGAGAGACGCCGTTCAGCACGAGGAAAACGGACAGAATCGAGCAGACTCGCATCATTCGCGAATGATTTGCGCGATGAAATCGGTGCGACGAGGTGCCCAAATCCGCCGGTCGGTGCGGATTAAAAACCCATCGAACTTTGCGTATCGACGGCCACTTTTCGTAGTCGAAAGTTCGCAAATTGTTCGCAAAATGTCTGTTGAAATCATCGAAAACCCAACACGTTTCCCATAAAAGCTTTATATAAAAGTCTGACGAATAAAGAATGAAACCATCGTGAAATACAAGTTTTTGGAGCAATACTTTTGGTTTTTGGTGAGTGAGGCTCCAGCCGAAAAGCTGATTATAAGTGAATTTTGCAGAGGTTTTTTTGGTTGATTTGACATGAAAAGCTATCGAATAATCTCGATTATATAGGGAGAAACCGGTAGAAATGTGGGAAACGAAGGGCGGTCCCTTTGGTGAAATCGGGCGGAAAGACTGGGAAAATTTTGAGAGTTGATCGTTTTCGGGTTGAATAGACTAGAAATAGGAGGAAAAGCGATAGAAATCTTTGCATAAATCAGAAAGGAAACTCGTAAAAAAGGAAGGAGAAGTAAGAAATCTATCAGCATGCGAGAGCTCTATTTGAAGAGGGAGAACATTTTGGCGCCGGCTCCCTCCACCATACTCGACATGTTCGAAACGGCGGCGGTCGCGTTTCCGAGCGAAGTCGGGAACACCGAACTAGACGCGGATCCATTGGCAGCAGCTGAAAACAGAGTGGGAAGTGAAACTGAGGACCCGGTAAAGAAAAGACACCCGAATCATGCAAAAATATGACAAGGAGACTGTTATTTTTGTCCCGCTTTTTCAAGGGGACTCCAAAAATTGTTGGTAATACTCAATATTTGCTCCTTTGCACGGAAATCTTTAGTAAAAGGCGAAAGATTTTCACGGTCAAATGCAGAGGAACCAGAGTTATCGAATCAAGGGACGAGCGGACCCCTGGTGTATCGCATGTACCGACATCTCGCGGGTTTCGCTCGCCACCATCCCTTGCAAGGGAAGTGGGCGTGGTTTAGAGGTGGAAAGGGAACTGCCACGTTGCAGCGAGCAATCAGGAGGATCACGATACAATTCGATTCATTTTCATCATTGTCGTCAGAATCAGAAGGCCACCACATCAAAACAGCCGTCGTTTACCTTCTTGAATGTGCGAGTTGGACTCTTCGAGCTGCAGTCGACGACTGATCGACTGGTAGGTCTTGCTGTTGAGTCGTTCCTCGTCGATCCCTTGCAGTTCGAAGTCTCCGTACACTTTCTTGACGATGTTCGAGAGAGAGATGAACTGTGTGGCACTGAGCGACTGCTGCAGTCGCTCCGTCAGCCACTCGTTGATCGCCTTCATCTGATGATCGTACCTAGAAGGGGACGATGCGATGAGCACGTCTTCAGAATAGTTACCAGTGTTCGAAGAGGCAGTTCACCCAGATCTCGTCGATGACCACTTGCCGCAGAAGTTCGGTGCATCCGCGGAAGAACGTCACGTACGAGTTTCCTATTTGACCAGAAGATTGTTGAGCAGTTAGCGGCTGACGCTGAAATTCGAACTGCCGCCACGTCATCGATTCTAGAATACCGCTGTAGTCGTGGCCTGAGCCGACGTGTCGCCAGCCATCGTCTTCAGTTTGTTGAAGATGGACGCGGGTTTTGGAGCAATGTTGAGGATGGCTCCGATCGGATTGCCCTCGTCGTAACGAGCCAGACGCGAGAGGACCGACTCGAGCACCCCGAGCAGCTTCTCCTGGATGCACGACTCCATCGTTTTGAGCATCGTTTCGAGCGTCTCGTCGAGTTTCGACTGGTACTTGTACTCTCCAGAGTCCACTGTCACGCGGACTGCTCGGCTTTTCGAGCTGAACATCACGTTTATCTGCACACACACTTCGGACGGGAGCATGTAGTCCGTCGACTTTTTCGCCTTCTGCATCCAGCTGTCGAACGCAGTGAACGTGCTGGAAAAAACGAGAGATTCGGGAGAAGACGTGCGGTTTCGGAAGACGTACCAATCGGAAACCTTCGAGATCATATCGGAAGTGAGACTTTTCATTTTCGTCTGCAGATACTTGCGGAAGTCCTCTTCGGGCCAATTCAGGTCGATGACGAACGTGTGGAGAGCGTCGAGCTTCCAGTAGATGTCTTCTGAAGTCGCGCAGCCCTCCCTGAATTCAGAAGACGTTCGGATTCAGAATTCAGAAGAGCTCGTCTCACTTTCTCGATTCCCACTTCTCTTTCGAGAAACCTTTGTCGATGGCCTGAGCTATCGAGTGC
Organism: Caenorhabditis sulstoni; assembly: GCA_963966605.1. Taxonomy (NCBI): domain Eukaryota; kingdom Metazoa; phylum Nematoda; class Chromadorea; order Rhabditida; family Rhabditidae; genus Caenorhabditis; species Caenorhabditis sulstoni. The sequence goes on along the minus strand of OZ016478.1, from coordinate 4,123,019 downwards.
TCCATCAGGTCAATGTACCGTACCACGAGCGGTTGGAACTGTTGGACGATCTTATTGTGGAAGATTCCGCCTTTCAGACTGGCTGAAACTTTCAGATTTCCACACTTCCACGAGAGATCCTCTTACGTTCGGAGAGCAAAAAGTCGTTGAGCATCTGGAAGAGCGGGAAAGAGTCCCAGCTGTCGTGCGGCTGAACTTCGAGAGCCGAGTCCAAGTCGACAGAATAGAGAGACCAGAATATCTCGGAATGATCGGAAAGCAGGTCGGAAAACCACGCGAACGCCTGAAAAAAACACCGTTTTTCTGGAAGACGTCCACCGAAAAACTAATGAAACAACTTTGAAAACGGCACGGATCTAAACAGAGATTGGCGATTTTTTCGGTGCTCGAAGACTGAAAATGTAACTGAGAAAACCATTTGTAAGAAAAGCAACGAGGGAAAAGAAACGAAACACAGCAAAGAAAAATGGGTAGAAGGAACGGAAAAGAAGCGGAAAAGAAGAAGAAGGAGAAGGGCACAGAAACAGACGGATAGATGGTACGGTCGGAAGATGCGGAACATACCCCTCGCAGCTGCTAAAAGATGTGTTAGTTCAGGCGAAAAGGGAGATAGGAAAGGAGCATTCCGGAAGGAGTCCGGCTCGAAGAGCACTCTGCATTACCTCTCCGTGGTGCTCCTCGTTCTCTTTGAGCAGATCGATGCAGAACTCCGTCACTCGGATCATGTCCTCAATGCGTTGCGCCGGCGAAACGTCCACTCCCATTCGTTCTGAAATCAATTGTGATGGGAGGGACTAGAAAACGATGATTCCCTGCTAGTCCCTGACTTCATTTGACACACCACTTACGTTCGATCTTGGCTTCATTACAGATCCTCGTGTAGTTCACGAGAGCGGCATCTTCGAGACACTTCCGAATCACGGCGCGGACCTCTTCTGGAGGCACCGGCGAAACGACGTCTTTCATGAGAACTCGCTCCAGAAGACCCAACGTCCCTTTGAGCGCCCCTTCCGGTCTTCCGAACGGGAAACAATAGCGGAAGTTGGTTATTTGTTTTTCGAGCAGCACTCGGAGCCGCTCTTTGATCTCCTGGAACTTCTCCTTCTCCTCCAGCGTCACTGTTCCCACGCCTTCGGGGCCCTGCCGGTCCGGCATGCATCGGTTTCCGTGCACGTGGGAGGCGCAGAAGGCGAACGAGTAGTGAATGAGTGCCGGGTCGATGAGCAGTCCGTCGTCGGCTTTGTCGAGCAGGTTCGAGAGGAGAGTCACGTGACGGAAGCAGCCTCGCACCATGTAACGGGCCGAATACTCTTCCAGAACGAACGCTTGTCCCGGTGAGAACCATCCCTGAAAGTGGAATAAGAGAGTCTCAGGGAAACACACAAGTCGGTTATACCAGCGAGCAAATAGGCTCATTGATCCGGAAGTCCAGAGTCAACTGCTGAATCTCAGCGAACAGATGATCGTGGTCGAAGTTGATCGAGTCGGCCTGAATGAGAGCATCCATGCCGTGCTTGCTCGCCTTGTCCTGGAAGCCCTGGGCCTTCGGGGCGATCGTGGACTGCTTCGGCGGCACCGGTTTGTAGGCCTGTCCGGTGGCGCGGTACAGTGCCTGCACCCACAAGTGCCTCTCGTTCTCGTCGTCCGTCGCGAACTTCAGCTCGTCGCCTTCTTTGATCGCAGTGAAGAAGTGCTTTCCCCCTTGTGCAGACAGCTCCGAATCCGACTCGGGCATGTAGTCGATCGTGAATCCGTCCAGCTGGATGAACTCCGTCGGATCAGCCTTCTTCTGCCGGAAACTGCACACGGCGAACGCGTACTGCGACACCTGCACGAGGCAGAAGAAGCGCTTCTTCCACTTCTTCCACGCGTTCCGTCCGATGCAGTAGCAGTAGCCGCAGTACTTGAGGTTCGGAGGCTTCTCAACTCGAATCGCTATTCTAATCTTCAGATTCTGATCCTGACTATTCTTCGGGAGCGTCATCGTGTACCACTCGGGACTCCTGGAGCAGTTCGGCGTGGGTTGGATGATGATCTGAACGAGTGGCTCGGATGTTTGACCAGGCGGCTCGACCTACCTTTCCCAGCTCTTTGTCTTCGAACGCGACTATGCTCTTCACTTCCGTGTACAGCTTCACTTTGACCACGGGCAACGGATTCTTCGTCGAAAAGTCTCCCTGCGTGTCCCACTTCGGCTTCGACGCCTCCGCGTGATCCGTCTGCAGTTTGTGCCCGTCCACCTCCATCGTGCAGTACACAATCTTGCTCGGCTGCACCGATTTCAGGCCCTGCACCTCCATCACAACCACCTGGAAAAGCAATGTTCTCATGCACTAGAGTCTGTTTCCCGACGCATTTCCGGGATACCTCCATGCTCAGTGCAAGCGACACATCCGATTTGGTGAGCGTGACGTCACCGTCGTCGCTGTCGCCCTTGTTCAGACTGCCGGAACTCGTTCTCCGCTTCAAGCTGAAACCACAAAGTGGTCCGCAACGCGCTGAATGATTGGCGGAGAGACAGAAAAGCACATTTCGAAGCAGGTCAAAACACATTTCGTCCTCTCTCGAGATTGGCTTGTTTGGATGGGATGGAATGCCTCTCCATGCACATTTCATTCCGTTTTCTCATTTCCTTTTCTCTGTCTTGCAGCCACTTTCGTTTCAGCCAAAAAAAGAAAGATACGATCACATTTTGAGGCGGAGGCAGTAGCAGTTTCAGCAGTTTCGGCGCGGAAAAAATGGAAATTGAAAACGAGTTTCGCTGTGTTGTCTCGCTCACTCGTGCACAGCTCACAGTCACAGAAGACAGTTTTTAGGCAAAAGGAAAGAGTTAGTGAGACGATGGAAAGCATGGGAAACTGGACGGATGCGGAAGAAATGAAGAAAAGAGAGAGAAAGTGGGGAAGAGAGAGAGAGAGAGGGGGTGAGGGGGCACAAACCTGTTGAAGAGCGACAAGTCCTCAATACTGCGGGATCTAAAAAAGAGAAGATTAGAAGGGGGACGCTGCGAGGAGAGATTGCAGCTTGGTGACACGTGGCAGCATTCTCATGGCACAGGTGAGGGTGTGAATCGGTTCGGGACGACGGACGAGTTGAGTGGACGGATCGGGTGGGGACAAGAACTGAGTGAGAGGCGGCCACAGAAGTATAGAGGACAGAATCGGAAGGAGAAGAAGAAGTAGAAGAGGAGAGGAAGAAGAAGAAGAAGAGTACGACTACAAGTGCAGAAAGAGGAGAAGAAGGAGAGGACAGTTAGGTAACGGACACCACGAGAGAAGTTAGTAGTGTGCGCTCTAGGGTTGGCATGACACGTGGCACTGCTCGAGGGCTCGGAGCCCAGTGTGTTTGTGCGTGTGTGCTTGCTCTTCTCGCGACACATAGAACACATACCGTTTGTTTTTTGTCTGATTGCTGAAAACGGGACTGATGATACAGGAAGACAAGAATGGGAATGTAACCAAGACTAGTGCTAGTGGAGTGAAGACGGACCGGACGAGCGAGTTGCTCCGCGAGCACACCGACACTCACCGACTCTTGTCCTTCCGCTTCCCGACAGTCTGCCCGCGGGTGGTCACGGGAACTGTCTCGAGATTTCCGATGAGCGTGTTGATCGACATCCGAACCTCGTCCATGTACAACGTCTCCATGTCCTTCACCACGAACTTCGGCGTGATTCGTTTCATCTGCACAGCCACGTCAACCCGTCCTGCTCGATTCTTAGATTCTCACCTTCATCGGATCCTTCAACGCCTCCTCTCTCGTCGCGAATTCTCTTCGAATCGCCGCCGCCTGCTCATCTGGATTATCCAGCTGGAGAGCGTTGAATATGATTTGATGCTCGAACTTTTTGACTCCCAGAATTTGCTGGAACACGTCATACAGCTGCTCCTTCCCAAGAACAGCATCAGCGCTCATCACACTCTGCGGGTTCCGAGGACGACCTCTGAAAAAGAGAATATCAGAAGAGAAAAGACTCCTGCCACTCACCTAGCGTTCCTATTCTGATCGGTCTCGTCCCCCTTGATGATTGCGTCGAACTTCGCGAGCCACGAGTTGAGTACAGTATCCTTAGAGAGTCCCTCGATGTCCGGCAGACTCCTGATCCTCTTCTCGATGTTCAATCGGAACACTTCACGGAAGTCGTGCTGTGAGAACCCGCCCGCGTGCACCACCTTCTGCACTCTCTCCGACTTGAGAAACACCTCGAAGTAGCTCTGGATGGCCTTCGTGAACGCTTCGTCCGCCGCGATGTTCGTCTCTCCCTTGAGGAACTGCGTGAAGCGGTCGCGTATCCTCGTGAGCTCCTGTTTGTTCACCTTCATCTGCCGTCTCGCCATGTCGCCAGTCTGCTGTCCATTGAATGGATATGCTACGCATCTGGCCAGGAACACGTACATCTGGAGGTTCTTCTTGTGGTCCTCCTCTTCCTTCTCGGCTCTGAAAAGGAGCCGACGATGAGTGTGATGACGTGGCCACTCCTACCGTATCCTCTCCTGCTCCTCTTTGCTCAGAGCGGGCCCTCCGCCCTCGTCTCCACTGCCCACGACCGTCGTCGAACCCTCATCTTCGCCGTCTTCGTCGCCGTCGAACTCTTGCGAGTTCTGCATCATCGGCTTCGAGACGTTCGACATCGTTCTCGTCTGCAATCCGACACATCATCCACACAGACTTTTGATTCCATTCGTCACATGCTAACATAAAATATCTGTGTTAGTATTCGGTTCTTCTTTTTGCGACACACTCTTCTTTTCCAGTGCTCAGAAACCATTCAAAACGTGTGTAAAAGTGTGACACAACCGAAACGTTTTTGTTTCCTTCCAAAAAGGCTCGTGAATAATTCGACGCTTCGAGGCGTCAAAATGGGCCGGAGGGAGGCTCTCGAATTTCTCGGTGAAATACGACGAAGTGTGTGTGTGTGCAAGCAGGTTAGAGCAAAGATTGGAAGACGTTAGAGAGAGAGAGAGAAGACGTTAGAGAGAGAGGAGGTTAGAATGAGTAGTTGAAATGAAGAGACATTCTATCGAAGACACACACATTCTGACTCCTCACCTGCGGCATTGGAGACGGTGCGTTCATTCGCATCGGCTAAACCATTTCACATCAGATCTCTGTTCAATTTCCTCCAAAAGAAGCCCCAGTTTCTGTTAGTTTTCAAATTCCCAACATTGACATCTCAGATCTCATTCAGTCTCTCCGATCTCTACACGACCCTCCCGATCTGAGACGGCGACTAACCGATCTGGCGGGCGTCTGACTCTGCACTGAATCCTTTCGTCTTCCGTGTGCACTCGAGTTGTTCCTCTTCAGCGAGTTCGTCTGCGACACCGAATCCGACGGAGCCGGCGAGCTGCTCCGCGGCGTCATCGCCCCCGAGAGCAACGAGCGCTTTTTGACCTGTGCAATCGGCAGCTGAAAACGATTCCTTTGGGTCGTCAAACGCCATTATCCGACAATGGCAGTGTTTGTGTTTTGGAGAGCACGACGGCTCTAGAGGTTTGCAATTTCGGCGGCCGAACAAGGGTACTTGTGCCGCCAATATCTGCCTTCTTCACTCACTTGCGAGTCATGCTCGTCCTGGAAATCGTCATCTTCCTCCTCACTACTACTCGCTCCTAACATGTTCCGCCCGCGATTCTGCAAAAAGGAAAAGAATAAGAGAAAAAAGTGAGAGAGAGTGCTTGTATGCATAATACGGGGGGTAGCGGAGGGCGTCGAAATTGAATTGGAACGAGCGGTCGTGGACGGACGGGACGGACGGACGGGCAACGCAAAATAATGCATAATATAAACGAGGATAAAAGATGTGAGAGGACGGACGAAGAAGAAGAAGAAGAAGAAGGAGAAGAAGAAGACTGAAGACTCGCGAATCCGGACGACGACGACGACCATCGGGAAAGAATAACAAGAGCCAAGTATCAACAACGGAAGAAGAGACGAAGAAGAAGAAGAAGAAGCACTCGGATTATGGCAGATAAAACGGGGAGGAGTCTGTTTCAATGATGACGAGCCGGATGGGTAAACAGAGGGAAAAGTTCGGATGACGTGAAACTGGAGCATGGGGGAGAGGATTAGAAGACTCGAAGTGGCAGGAGAGACAGTGAGTCAGCGAGAGAACGAATCATGGCGGTCTACCTGCGTGGAAAACGACTACAATCCACCTGAATTGCAAATAACAGGATCACCGCATTTCCAGAAATCGCTTCGAAAAGTGCTTTGACCGCCCACGGAGAAGCCATGGATTGCATCAAAAATGCACATTTGAATTGCTTATTTTCCCGCTGCGAGATGATTATGACCTAGTTTCTCTTTCCACTTTCTTCTTTTTAGCTCCCAAATTGTGCCCTTCCGGTTGCAGAGAGCTAGCTATAATTTTCGGTTTCGCCCGTGGCTAATCATCGCGAGTTTTCTCGGCCACACGAATCGGAAAAGAGTGAAAAGAGCGCGGAGGAAAAGCAGCCGAAAGCTGGGGAAAGCGGAAAATAAGAAAAAGGAGAAGAAGAAAAGAGAAAGAGTGAACGCGTGCATGCGATTCCGTCCCCCGTTTCCATATAAAATTTTTGATGTGTGCGAAAAGTGACGCAGCGGAGACACGGGCAAAAAGTGCGGGGGATGAGACGCTAATTTGGAGGCACCAACAACGAGAGAGATGACGATGATGCGGCGGAGTGAGAGACAAAAGTGTTTCATTTGCGAAAACAGCGGCCAGTTGAAAAGGAGAAGCAGCAGTCAGTCAGTGGCGCGAATTGGTCGAAGCGCCGGGAAAGAAAGGGGGGGGACCCCACTAGAAAATACATGCATTAGAGCCCGTGAGAGACGCAGAGGACACATGGGGGCACACCAGAAGCGGTGCGAAGATCAATAGGCCGGCGGCAACGGCATCACGCTGAATTAGGGCACGCACGCCGACGACGCGCAGACGAAGAAACGGGAGCTCTGGGGGAGGGAGGCGCAGAGGCGAGGAGCCCTCCCCTTCGGAGGAGCCCTCCGGTCTCGGGGGCTCGTTCTGGAAGAAGCTAATGATACATGGGTGGGAAGGAAAAGAAAAAAGGAGGAGACGGAGGAGAAGGAGGAGGAGGAGGAGGAGGAGCTGCTCGGCCGGATATGCAAAGCGAGGAGAAGGAGATGATATGCTTCTTCCGGAAATGGAGAAGAAGAAGACGTCCGTTTTGGGGAGGGATTAGAGGTTGAGGAATTCGGAAGGGATCATCAGGATAACGTCATCTGGACGACAGGTAGCACTGATCAAGGAGGGTCATCGAGATCACTTCGAATCATCAGAAAAGATCTCCATCGTCGAGAAGATCTGGAAGTGTACTGACTCAGACCTCTCAGAAGAACAAGAAGCAGGGAACGGCGGTGGGAAGGGATCACGGATTCAAATTCGAAAGAATCAGAAGTGAGCTCTGTATAACTGGTGTGTCTTTGGAGCAACCCCAATTACATGGAAATTCGAAGCAATCCAGCAAGAGGCAACCGGAAATTTATGAGTTTGAGAACCGATTTATGAGAAAATGACGTGAAAAGAAGAAGAAGAAGAAGAATGAGAAAGGAGTCAATAACAGGGAGAGAAGAAGACGAACGAGGGATGATTGAGTGTATTCAGATCCATCCTTCTTCGCATCTCGTGGACACGCCACGTCAGAACGGCTCAATCTCACACTCGATCTCACGACACGCCCGGAAAAACGAACCGCTTTCTCTCCCTCTTCTTCGCAGCTTTACATGCTCCTCGATTTCAGAAAATCGGATTGGTTGGCGTGTCACTGCACACAACACACCGACAGCCTCACAATTATCTTTGATTTATCCGGCACGCGCTCGTCTCTAGAAAGAAGGCGTTGTCTTCTGAAGTCGATTAGAACTGGAAACGAGGGAGGAGAGGAAGTGTCCGAGACGCTTCGATTATTTATGAGCACAAAACGGTGCCGTGCCGTCCGTCTCTTTCCGATTGTTGTACAACCGATTTCGCGCACCGCTGACTCCTCCTCTCATTCTGGCTGATTGCCAGCTTTTCTTCTTCTCCTTCGTCGTCTTCTTCTTCGTCTTTTTGCCGTAAAACGCGACGAAATGTATCTACAGAGAGCAAGAAGACGTAGGAAGAATGAGCTCGAGCCGCGGCTCCGAAAGAGCGCTTCTTCATTTGTCTTCTTCCGAATATGGCCCTTTTTCGGACGTCTCCAGAGACATAAGATGTGTCAGAAATTCAACGTTTCCTCGACTCGACGAGTCGACTCGAAAGTGGAAAAACACATGCGTGACGTGGCAGAGACCATAAATCCGTCGTGTATATTCAATTAGACTAAACGAAACGAGAAGAGAAAGAGACAGGTGACACACGATTTCAGGCCTAGGAATGGCAATGAAATGGTGGGCAGAGGCTCTCGAGACTCGCTCTGAATATGAGATTGTGGGCAAATAGAATTTGATACTTTGCCCAAAGGATATTAGGAGCTTGTCAGTTTTCGAGCTTTTTACGTTTCCTCCTGATGTGCTGCTCACAAAATAGAAGAAAAGAAGAAGGAGATGGGACATGAGGCGGCGTGCGAGAATCGCGCCAGCAGCTCCACTTGATTCGATTAACGTCGTTCGGTGGCGATGGATGGAAGGGGGGCGGGGCGGAGGAATGTTGCGTTTGGCGGCGAAGAAAGATCCAGCCGATGATGTCATGTGAAATGGATCCGGAGATTCTGTTATGACGCCAGCCAGGAAGTGTGATGATCATCGGCAGGGACTAGGAAACGCCGAGTGTTCGGACTCTTTTACGCCAGGATCGCTCGGTGTTGCTGATCATTGTGAAGACTCTCGATTCTCTTGTGGCCAGAGGACTTCAATCAAAACACACTGGAAGAGATTCTGAATTCTGGTGTTTTCATGTTAGGTGATAGAAATGCTGAAATCCGTAGAGTGGGCCAGGCCGAAATCGAAATGTCTCTCGACCCGACCCGGAAAGCCCGTCAAGTCAAGTCAAGCCGAAATTTTGAAACAGAAATTTCGCAGGTGTTCGGTATTTTCAGAAGGGGTCCTAATTCTTTGAAAAAATTACAAAATGGTGATAAGAAAAGTCTTCCTATTATTATCAAGTTCAAAAACTAGAACTTTTGTCGGAGAATGGTTCCCTGATTGCGAAGTTCCGACAGTAAATTTGGGGTTTTCGGGGACAGAAATTCTACCTTGGCCGGATTTTGCAACTCTGGAAACCTGTGCTAGGATAGTCCGTTCGAAACCTGAATGCAAGTTCGTGATGAAGTCGATCATGACCTAGAAATCGGGGTCAGTCTGTCGAAGCGCGGTATATTTAGAAGGCGAGTCGACTGAACGTCTTCACGATCAAGTTTTCAGTATAACAATGTGAAGGAAACACTGTGCGGGCGCGGAACATTCGGCCAGTGTTTTCTAGTCCCTCCTCTCCCTCGGGATGGTTCTTCAGGTCGTTTCCACGTTATCCGTTTCAATTCTCTCCGTGCTGTCCGCACTTATGCTCGGACCAGAGAATGCTCTCGGAGCAGCGAACTTCTCTTCTTCTCTTTCTCCTCGTTTTCATCTTCCCACCTGCTTCACACTAATAATCGTCTCTCGAAACACTTTTCGCTCTCACCACTTCTCCCGCGAAATTCGATTTTTTCTCACAACACTTTTATTACTCTAAAATCTACTTATTACAAAGACCGGGTGGAGTGACGTTTTTACACACAGAGACAAAGAAACATAGAAGAAGAAGAAGACGTTTTTTGAATACCGAAAAAACAGAAGAGACAGACAGACAGAGAGGAAGGGAAGAAAAGAAGAGGAAAGGTGGTGTGTTGATTCGATCATCAAATATATAGAAAGAATTGGGATTGACAGGAGAGAGAGAGAGTACCTGGGAGAAAACGGACGGGAAGGGCTCTGAGAAAGTGGTCGGTGGGGCATGGAAAGTGGAACGAAGAGGGGTGGGACGCATGTACACACACAGAAGAGGGTGAATTGAAAGCTCTCTGAATTCTTACGGAGACTATGGGGCTCAATATGATACAAATAGGGACATTGTGCTCCTATCGAACAGGGAAACGACCGAAAACGGATCGGGCGAAGATGCTCTAGTGACGGCGGGACACCTCCTCGGCCTTCCGTGCTGGAGGTCTTCCGTGTCCGATCGGCGCCACCTTCGCCACGTTTTGCGCTTTGATCAGTCCGAGAGTCACCGCTTTCTCCACTGGCAGCTGAAATTCCACAGTGTTTGCGGCGGGATCTCCCTGACTAATGGAAGGGGACAGCTGACTAGGTCGTTAAACTTGAGTAGGTCAGAAAAAGAGAGAGACAGGGGGGCATTCTTGACATTCGTCATCAGAAGCATCTTTATTCATGTTGACAACTTCTAGACGGACTGAATGCCTTTTCAGACTTCGGGACACCTACCTGTTTGTGGGGGAACACTGGAATGTGGCACTTGATGCAGCTCTGCGGCTCGTTGGCGACACTGTTCTGGCTGTTCCACTTGCGTTTGCACTGTTGGCACTGGAAATTTCAGGTCAGACTTCAGAAAAGATTGAGGTGGGTACTCACAGTGAACTCTCCGTAGCACTTCTTTCTGCCCTGGTAGGGTGTCAGCTCGTCGTACGGCGAGTTGAATCTCTGCGGACAGTCCGAGATGTAGTGGATTCCGGTGGAGTAGCAGATGTGGCACTGGTAGCGAGGTGGAGGTGTCTGGAAGAGAGAGAGAAGGTTCGAAGAGTCTGGAATTCACGAGATGCACCTTCTTTGGAGAAGACAAGAGCTCGGCGAAGCCAGCGATCTCGGCCTGTGAGAAGCCGTCCTCGAAGGCGAGTGCCTGAGCCGCGGTGAGGGCCGACAGGTTCGACGCTTCGAGAGGGCTCTGCGCGGCCTGCGGACTCGGAGATACGCCGAAGTGACGGGTGATCTCTTCAGGACTCTGCGCAGAGAACGCCCGCTGCACTTGCAGAGGGAGAACCGCTGAAAGAAAACAAGGGGAATTCCGGAAATAATCGGCTTTCCGCTCACAGCTGAAAATGTCGTTGGAGGGAGAGGCGAGAGGCGTCCGTGTCGGACTACCGTATCCGCTGCTCCCCGACTCATCGTTGATGTTCTGAGCCTGGAAAGAAGTGGGCAGGTGAGTGATGTGATGATAATGCGAGTGTGCTATATTTAGGAATGTTTGGCAGGAAAACATTACAACAGATTGCATCCCATAACATTCCACTTCCTTCTTAGAGCCCCCGACGGCCAAAAGAGAGGCCAGACGACGTCGCGAGGAGAGCTGCGTGGAACTAATTCGCGACCAAAATAGCTCTCGCGGCTAAAAGGGTTTTCCCTTTTTCTGATTCCTTTTTAGTACCTGCGAGGTGATGCGTGTCGGCGGCGAGGATCGCTCGCTGGACGACGAGTGGCCCGAGTCGGTAGTCGTTTCCTTCAAGTTGAAGACCGCGAGATCGAGTGCCAGACGATCGTACGCAAACATTCTGAACAAAACGAATGATGAACACTGGCCAGAGGGGGGAAAGGACGGAAAATATGGTATGAGACGGGTGTGCTCAAAAAAACAAAAGAAGGTCAAGATGCACTTTGGCAAGTGATAGGGGGAGGAGCAAGAGATCGAAAAAGGGGCACACGTGTTGGAGAGAAGGTGTGATCGGCGAGCGAAAGAGAGGGGGGCGACGAAGAGGCCCTCCGCACTGTTGTATGCATATTCATGTACAACACATTTTATTATCACCTTTCTCTTCGCCTTGTCCTCTTTGTACGTACGCACACACACACACACACAAATATATGTGGGCGAATGGACCCGATGAGCTGGCAAAAAGTGCTTTGAAAAGGCGGTGAAAGTTTGGTCAGAGGAGGCGAAGAAACGGGAGGGAAACGAGGGGCGGAGGGCCGGATGAGATGGGAAAAAACGACATCTCGAATTTCACGACATGAGTTTTAGACACTCTGCATGTGCACAGAAGTAAAAAGAGAAGAAGAAGAAGAAGAAGAAGTAGAAGAAGGAGAAAAAAGGAGATGAAGAGGAAGAAATCTGCGGGTTCGCTCTTCCCCTCCCCTATATATTATTTTTATTATTATTCAAGAGAAAGAGAGAGAAAGAGAGAGAGAGAGAGAGAGAGAGAGAGAGAGAGAGAGAGAGAGAGAGAGAGAGAGAGAGAGAAGGCTCTGAGATGAGACGTGTTCGTCGTAGTAATGGGTCCGCTCGATTCCTGCCGAACCCTGGCACATGAAACGTTTTTGATAACTTTGTCATCGGCGCCCCTTGACTTTCAGGCAAATACAGTAGAAGGCCCGATGGAAATAGTGTGGAGGACGGCGAGACGCAGACACAAGAGAGGGTGAGGCGCACAAATAAACAGGTAAACTGGTTCGCCCTCTCCTCCCAAGTCACTTCGAAATGGGATTTTAAGATGGGGGGTGTCACATGAGGCCCGGGAAAAAAAAAAACGAAGAATAAAGAGAAGGCCTGAACTTACGGACCTTTGAGATGATGGGAGAGAAAAAAGAAATTTGCGCAAACGGAGGAAAAAAGAGATCGGAGAGAGAAGAGATTTGAGGCGCGGAGGGTGCGGGAGACGCAGCTGGAGCAGTGGATGCTCTCTTCCGGGGGAGCAAGAGGTGACACGGACTGCTTGCCTCGGAGCAAGAAGAAGAAGAAACACGCGTTATACTTCATGAGAGGGTTGCTCTTCTTTCTCTTTTTTTCGTGATATATGAATGTGCCGCCGGGTGAAGGAGGAGGAAGTGAGGGAGCCACGAGGAGAGAAGAGTTGGCACGAAGCCAAAGGGAGACCATTGGAACAAGAACGGAGGAAGCAAACATCGGAACGAAGGAATGACGGGGCGGTTGGTGATAGGAGTGACTGGAAGGTCAGTTTGCAGAATCAGAAGGAGGCGACGAAGAAGAATGACCCTTCTTTCTCAACTTCTCAAAGGTCCACGCCCCCTTTTCGAGGTCAATCAACCACGACTTGTCGTTCCGGTCTCTGGGGCCAAAACCCTTTTTCAGCAGCATTGGTCAGAGAAGCGAAAAACTTCTCTTCTTCTTCTTCTTCTTCCTCTTCACCCTCTTCTGTTACCAATTTGAACAAAAACGTCGTGGAAACAGTGTGTGATGCGACGGAGACGGTGAGAAACAGTCGCCACAGTGCAGCAGACGAAGAGGAGGATGCGAGGGACAAAGGGTCATTTGAAACAAAGAAACGCTTTGAGTAAGGGGACGAAGAAAGGAATTAGAAGCAGCAGAAGACGACGTCGAAGGGAGTGGCACTGAACGGTACCCCGTCTCCCCGCCGTGCTGCTGGAAATGCGATGTCTAAGCGCCGGGATCATCTCGAGCGGGGAAGCCCTCTTAAAAATCTTCGAAAGAGCAGACATCAGGGCGGTGAGCCAGGTGAATAGGTCTTCTGACGGAGCACTTGGAGCAAGGGAAGGAAGCATAATGCATAGGGGATGAGTGGAGTGGGAGGACGAGTCGCCACTATACATTCATGACACGCGAATCTCGAACGGGGGTCTTCTTCGGAAGAAACTCCGCTCCCGCCGACACTCTGTTACATCTTTCCGCGACTCTGTGGACTCTTGATTAATGCGTCCATGTTTTTGTGTGTTGCGAGATGTCAACAAGAAACGAGACGCTCTTCGCTTGACAAGAGAACATTGGAGCAGATGCGCTCCATCGCACACACGCAGAACTAGGAAACGGTGGCACGACTTCAAGTGGCATGGTGCGATGAAATGAGAGAAAGGCAGCGAATTCTCGGATTATCACTCCATTACCGGATAAACGAAAAGAGAGAAAGATACGCAGATTGACCGAAAATGTAGTTGTGGCGAGGATTATAATTGCGCAATTTTGTGCCGGCGCATGGCGTACAAAAAATGAAGAGGATGCGATGGCGGCTGGCAAATTCAAATGATGCGATCGGTATTATGAGAGTGTATAACTCTGGCCGCCAACTGGTTTGTTTGTGCTCTCCCCGCAAATACGCCATCGTTTTTTTGGACAAGGATTAGAAGAGTCTTCTCGGGGGGCGCAATCTCGCCACGTCACAACGCCAGATGACTCATTTCACGTCTTCAAGGGCGAATGGTCAGAAGACGTCGTCGACGACGTCGGTGAATCAGAAGAACCATTCCACTTTTGGCAGACTGCGAGAGGGAGAGAGAGAGATGTTCAGTATAGATAGGTATCGCCCTCTGACACCATCTCTATTTCTTTCCGCGGTCATCTCAGTGTCTGCGTCTCCCGGATCCCGCACTCTCTTCGGGTTCCCTGTTACATTCTGCCAAACGACCTTCTCTCTCTTCCGCGCCCATGACAGTACTGCGGCGAGAAACGAGGGCGCCATTGTCCTCGTGGGGTCGCGGCCCATTGTGTTTCGCGGGTTCAAACGGAAAAAAGAAAGAAAAGCATGACGTGGCAGTTTGTGTCTAGCTTGAAAATATCTCTTCTGAGGAGTGGGAGAGCTCCTCTTGCTCGGCGCTCAGTTCTCATTTCTAAGCTCATCTCCTTCTAATACCACCACCACCCTAATCGGAAGATTTTGAGAGTGTCGGGTGTGTGAGAAGCGGGTATTTGTTTTCAATTTTCAACCGAAAGGGGACAGCGATTCTGGAAGAGAAAAGGGAAACTTGTGAACGAGACGGGGGCGGTCGAGAGAAACGTTTCGAGGGAGTAACAAGACGAGAGAAGAAGATGTGGCGAGGGGATAAGGAACGAGACGAGTCAAACTGGTCGGCTCCGCGAAACAAGAAACGAGAAGAATCGAAGCGAGAGAATTCCAGAGAGCACCTGCTTCCGGTGCTCCGTGAGCCCGTCAAACTCGGCCATTGATTGCTTCTTCCTCTTCTGCTTCTTTTTTCGCCCAGAAAATTCTCGTTTTCACACGCTTTGGTTAACTGCGTCGCGCGCGCGCGCTCAAACACAAAATCCCGAAAAAACGAGGGCATTATTGCTTTCGTTTTGGTTTTTTTTTTCTCTTTTGGACGGACCGGGAATGAGTGGGTCCGCTGGAGGAGAAAAGAATGAAGAAAAGGGAAAAAAGGAGGGGAAGAAACAAAGTGTTTCCATTCCGGAGAGCACACGAAAAAAGGAAGACGAGAAAGAGAAAGAAGGGAAGCACTCGTTTTGTATAGACTCTCGAAGGATTCGTCGTCGCCTGGAAACTCGTGGAAACATTGCGAACTCGCATGAATCAGTCATGACGAAAAAAGGAGAGAGAGAAAGAGAAACGTGATGAGAAGCGAGTCTCGTGACTTTTTGATGATCAGATGAAAGAGCACTCGGTGAGCTTCCTTTCTGGAAGATGCATCGAAGGATGTATTGGATACTTGAAGTCAAAAGAGTGTGAGTTCGAAATTGAAAAAGAGGGATCAGGCTATGTGGTGGCAGCGAGCGAGTCCATTTGGATTCACAAAATACTCGGAAGAGAGGCTGTTCAAATATTCGAATGGCGCTGGAGACAAAGCGAACAAAGAACTACTGTCTTCCATGAAAGGCGTGCCACGTCACGGCGAAGAAGAGCATCTCTCCAGAGAGAGAGGGAGCTGCGGCCGGCGGAACTTTTGTTTATCCGGCGGACGACGACTAATTAGAAGACGTCGTCTCGGGAGGAAGAGATACAGAGGGGCAGAGAACGTGGTCAGCGGCCGGATAAACTGAAAGAGTTGGGGGAAGGAGAAGAGAAGAAGATGTGGACGAGCCTTGTCAATCAAATTGAATTGACACTATTTTGGACAAAGAGCAGAGAGCTTCTCGTGCTCGCGCCACAAAACAAGTTGTATAGAGACACGAAGGGGGCGGAGTCGAACGGAGGAGCACATGAGCCGCTGGGGGCTCGGATGGTACTTTGAACACAAGTTGGGCGAAGAGTAAGTAAAAAGTTGAGACGAGAAAAACTGGTAAGAGATTGTTGGTAGGGAGTAAGTAAACGAAAGAAGGACTTGGCACAAGAGGCCGAGACCGAGAGAAGCGAGAGCGTAAAGGGCACCGCGAAAGACGAGCAAACATGCCCCCCGCCGAGAGAACTGTACTCCTGCGCGCAGAAGAAGTCGGAGAGGGGGGTCCCGGTCACGTGAGAGGGTTTCGAAACGGCCCGCCGGCAACTGGTTAGCAGAATCGACCGATCGGGAATCGTCGAGAGTGTCGAGAGCGAGAGGAAAAAGGGCTGTTCAAGGTCGTTCTCTTCTTCTTCTTCTTCTTCTTCTCCTCACTCGCAGCTACCCCTATCCGTCTATCATTTCGGTTACCTCTTTCTCTTTTTGTTTGGCGTCACCCTCGAATTGTGCCGTCCCGACGGAAGAACGCTTCCTTGTGACCTGATTATGGTCTCTGCAAAGCCAACTCGAGGGTGATGAAATGAGAAGAGACTATGGTCGTCTCGTGAGAGTCAGATGTTGTCAACAAGTACGGACCAATAGGTAAAGTGTAGCTGAAAGGAGCACTGGTTACAGTGGAGCGCACTTCCACAGCCCGGAAATTCACCTCAATCAAATAAGAGTGACAAGAGAGTTGCCTAATAGAGAAAAAGAAGAAAGAAGGGAATGGAAAAAGACATACAAAAGGTGTGGGGACACACTACGTCGATGTAAATGTCCATGTAATTGAATTGTGTCCTGAAGGAGCTTGGGGGCGACGCGCACGCAGGGGGGCTCCACGCCTTCCTCTTCTTCTCCTCCGTCATCAGATGTATCAGTGAGAGAATTACGTGTTGCAAGTGGCGGCCCGAAAGTTTCTGGAGCCGGAGCACCTTATCAGTACTGGTGATAAGCCGACGAAAGCGGAAAGTGAAACGAGAAGACAATGAAAGAACAGCGAAAGGAAATATGTTGCCAAGTCATATGTGTGTCGCTTCGAGAGCAGCGAGATAAGAAAAAGAAGAAGAAGAAGAAGAAGAAGAAGCACGACGTAGCAAAAAGAGATCATTAAAATGGCAGCGAGAAGAGGGAGGGGCGGGACGGCTGTTTGTACGATTCAAGAGGTTTGTACACCTCACGTGTGCACCGATTCGTACTGCAAACCCGATCGTTCGCCACACTTTTTCGAGGGAGCCTCGAATCGGTCAATTCGGAAGTGACCTTGTCAGGACAGTCGATGAACGGACGTGATGGATTCGTTCCGTTTGGAGGTCTCCGGGATGACCTTCTTCGGAAGTTTCAGTAAACAGGAAGATCCTCCGGATGATACGCTCATTACAACTTGTAGACGGGTTTCAGATGATCAGAGCATGCGGGATGGTGTCTGCTGACTACACGAAGATGACGGAAAATTGCATGTTTTCAGAGAACTTTTCTCGATTCTGAGATTCTCTCGAATCGAATCGAAAATATCACGTCATCATCGTAATCAGAGAAAGTCGGAAAGCGTTAAACTGTGGTTTGAAATAAAACGCTCTCATACTTCCGTGGTGTGTCATCATCGTTTTTCTTCAATTCTTTGTTTGATCAACTGAGTCTACAGATTCATGAATGGCAACTCGAGTTCTCGTCGTTCCCTGTTTCATCTTGAAACTTAGGTCGTAAATCCATAATTGGCAGGGTGCCAAGTCTCTACTGCAACTAGATTGCCTTCGACTAGCGGTATCAGCGAAGCGAAAATCGGAAAAATAAATGTGTTTTTTTGGAGAAAAGAAGGGAAAACGAGAGTGTCTCACAGTGAGAACTGATCGTTTCTGACTTGGTTTCCCGCAGTTTATACCTTTTCTGCAGACAAGTTCAAAACTCAATTCCGTTTTGAAAAGGCCATTCCCGTGTGTATTTGATCACCTGGTTCAATAGATCAAATTGAAAAGGAAGAGAAATGAAGGAGTTTCTCAGAAAGCCCCAATCTAAGGGGGGACTCGCTCGCGTGGCTCCTCCGAGCGAACAACAAAACGAGGCAGTTGTGCTCGGCAACATCGACGCCATTCGAAACCAGTCTGCCTCTCTCACGCACACAAGTTTCCATGACTTCTATTTCGGTTCCAATCAAACATTGTTCACGTTCGAAATCACAGACTTCTCTCGGCACAAGAGATGCGCGAGCGCGTTTATTTGCGGTGCCAAAAAGTCAGAGGGCGGGTGACAAAATAAACGAAACGTCTGTGCGATGCTTACCTCTTCTCTCAACTCACCTCACAGTAAATAGTTGCTCTTTTTGCGGCGAAGAAGGAGCAGCTAGTACGAGCTCGCGACTCGAGAAAACACTAGACGACGCGGAGAACCCCCCTCCATTTCGGACGACGAACATCTGTCACTCGTGCCGCTGACAGCCCCCTTTCCACCCATTTTCGTTGCCAACTCAATTCGAAACGACCTCGGTAAGCCGGTTGAGAGCCTTGAATTATGGCCTTTGGCCGCGAAAGGGAGAAGACGGAAATCTAAATTGACTGTGACCGCAAATGGGATGGAAATGGGCTCGGAAGGGAAGAATTTATTGAGAGGAAACGGGAAAAGGGCTCAAGACGAGCAATTCACTTCTTCGACTTGGACCAGTTTCTCCAGAATGGCACGCCAATCTTTCTTCCAGCCAAACAAGCCAGCTGAGAGAAAATCGACGGAGCAGACTTTGGAGCAAGTGCATTCGACACCTCGTTACCCGATTCTGAAATTCAGGAGTATATATGAAATTAGGAAGAGAGAACAAACCGAATGCGGTCGAGATAGCGCTTTCAGAGAAAGAACGGGCCGTTGGGAGGCTGTTGAGGTACTCTTCGAAGGAAATCGTCGCTGCTGTGCACTGCTGAGCCTCTTCGACTTTCTGGGCGAAGATTTGATCCAGTTCGACGAGGTCGTGGAGAACCGCTTTCAGGCTGGAACCCGTCGAGATGTCGCTCACGGATTCGAGCGCCATCTTCTGATTTCCCAATATCGGAGACAGATTCTCGAGAGTCGAGTGGAGACTTTTCTCAGATTCGGAAGCAGTTCCCATGAGTTTGTAGAGGCCAGCGTCTGAAGTTCACGCAGTTCCTGATACCCTTGAGTCTGTTACCGATCGGATCCTTCGTGAGCCCAGAATCACTCGAGTAGTCCGTTTGTAGAGACTTCAGTCCGTATCCGGTGTCCGATGGATGAACCGACTTTCCCGCTCCGTGACGCTCTCCGGTCAGAAAGTCCGACGAGTCGGTCTGCAGAGACTGAGCATGGTTGTGGACGACATTCTTATCATTCAGAGATCGGACGACACTCGGCAGCCATCCGCAGTAGTCGTACTGCCCGTCGTAGTTCGCACAGTCGAGCACCCAGTCTAAAAGAGGAAATAGTTGGGTCGAATGACAAGGATGCATACTTCTTCCTTGGAACATGAGACGCACGACCGAAGAGAAGTTCGACTGGAACGGAATGACTCTGGCGGCGACGAACTTGTGATCGGCGGCCCAGCGCATGCAGAAGTCGTACTCGGCCTCAAACCGATCGGCCACGTACTTCGGATACGACAGGAGCATCTCGTGCTCGGTGGCCGTCCCGTAGTTATTGCTGCTCTCGATCTTCTTGTCCGCGTACACCTGCCTCAACTGGAGTCCGTCGCCGAACGCGTGGTGGTCGTCGTGTCCGCAAGTGCACGAATCATCTGAGAAACGAGAGTTCAGAATTCGAAGGACGAAACTAACCGGAATAGTCATCAGAAACGTCTACGGTTTGAATGAGTGAGTATGAGATTGTATTCAACGCAGGTTCGTCGAAACGTTGCATTCTGATGCCAACAAAGTGAAGATCTTTTGAGAAGGGACACACAGTCTTGAAATACCCAACGGACCGTCTGTTCACGGTTATCAGTTCATCTCAAAGTTCACGTTGAAAACATTCCCAGCTGGCATCGCTTTTCAGAGGAAGACAAGTCAGATGAAGGCCGCCACGTGATGCTTCCGTCAGATTCGAGGTCCCAGCGAAAAGGAGAACAACTCGGTGCTTCGTTGCGAGGTGAGCGACACAAGTTTTCAATTTCCCGCGTAAACCGACAATCGGAAGTGCATTTATCGGTGGAGCACACTTCCACTTTCAACTCGCTTCCAGCACATCTCGTCATTTTCTGCTATCTTTTCGATTTGTTTGTGGTCTTCGAAACACGAAATTGTTTATCGACTCAAAAAGTGGGAAAACCAAACAGATTGCATAAATTTCAGACTGATTTGTTCGGTTTTCATTGAATCGAAAACAAAATGCAAAACTGAAAATAGTTGAACTGAAGTTTTCGGACAGAGATCCGTTGTGGTATAATCGTCGTCTGAGAGTCTGGAAAAACACGCTGAAATCCACGTCACTTCTGAATCATCGAATCATCTTTTCCAGCCGAAAGAAAACATTGAACACCGAGAAAAAGACGGCTGGAAAACATGTCGCTTCCGTTTTGCGATTCTTCGTTTCTTGCTCACAGTAACCCAGATCCCCGCTTATTCAAATTCGAAATGGAAATGTGCGGCGGAGAGGCGGTACACTTGCACGCCGCGATACAATGTACCCAGAACACGACGCACCGAGAGCATAAAATTCGTCGTTTCCTCCGTTTATCACTCCAATTTCTGGAGGCCGTCACGTGTCGCTTATCACTTTCCGAAAAGTTGTCAGGTAATAATGAAATTCCGATGACTCCCAGAGGTACCGTAGTCTCCAGAAGACGTCACAAGACTTCAGAAGTCATTCCAGAATATTCTTTCTCATTCTTCTACTTCCCATTGGTAGGGATAGATAATGTTTTTCACAACGATGATAGGTTCTTCTTCATTACTTCATTTGACACAGACTAGTTTCGTTTTGATCGATGATGTGGGAAATAAAGAAGAGAGAAACGATCTTACGATGCAACCAGCTAGCTGATTTTCGAAAGTCATTACGGTAGACCAAAGTGCGGAGGAGATAGTGCAGAAAATAGAAAACAAAACGGCGGCCCGCTTGACTCCTCCCTGACGAAGACGAATGGCGTCGTGACACTTCTATTTCCAACCCGAAGACTGGAAGAAGTGCGCCTCTCCTCCGAACTTGTCTCTCATTCGCACTCCGATGTTGTCCGACTCTTCCTCCGACTCGTCCGACCACTCTTTCCGCTTCCCTCTCGACTGTTCCGATGCTCCCTCGATCCACGAACTCGCCGTCCAGGACCTTCCGCTTCCCGACACCGAGAACCCTTTCAGTGTAGCAATGCACTCTCCCCCAGGTACAGTTTCCCTCCGTTTTCCCCCCTTCTCTCCCCGATCTCCTTATTTTTTCTTCTTTTTCCCGCTGATGTTTGCTTCGCATCGATAATTCATGGGAATAACACGGAAGCTTTGCACGTTTTATGCGATCGTTCTGTGTGCGTCGTGTTCGGAACAGAACGACTGTTTTGTTATTCTTCAGGATCGCCGCCCATCGCTGCCGTCGGCAGAAAGTCACTGGAGAACTCGACCGTCGCCGAGATGCCCGCTCTCGAGATCGCTCCGAGTCAGAAGTCCTCGCAGCACACGAACCGTCCGCCTCCCTTCGAGAAGTCTCTCGATGATACCGTAACCTTCCCTTCTTCATTTTCTGATCTCTGATGTTCAAACTTTCAGAAGTCGATGAACATCGTCGACCGCATCAGGACCAAGTTCGTCATCGACAACGAACTGATCCGCGCCTTCATCGCCGAACTGTTCTGCACCGGCTTTCTTATTGTAAACGCCCTTTTCCATTCGCATTGCGATCACTCACTCCTCATTGCAGTTCGGAGGCGAGTGCGTCAATGCGCAGTACGTGCTGTCCAAGGGCAAGAACAACGAATGGATCGGCATCTCGGTCGGCTGGGGGCTCGTCCTCATGCTCGCCGTGCTCATGGGCTCCCGGATATCGGGAGCTCATCTGAACCCCGCCGTTTCGTTCTTTCAACTCACACAAGGGAAGATCAATGTCGTCCGATTTCTCGTGTTCGTTGTGGCCCAGAACATCGGAGCGTTCCTCGGAGCGTTTGGAGTCTTTTGTGTTTACTATGGTCAGTGACTCTGTCCTTATCGCACGTTGATCAATGAGAATCATCTAGACGCGATCAATGCATTCGAAGGTGGTGGCAACCGAACCGTCACGGGACCCACTGCAACCGCTTCCATCTTCGCCACCTACCCCGGTCCCTTCCTCGGCACCTTCAATGCCGTCATCGATCAGATCGCCGGAACCATGGTTCTCTGTCTCGGAGTCGCCGCCATCACGGATCGCCGAAACGGAATCCCTTCGTTCCTGCAGCCCGCGTGGATCGGAGCTCTTCTCTCGTTCCTCGGAATGTCGATGGCTCTGAATGCCGGATACGCCATCAATCCGGCTCGCGACTTCGCTCCGCGCCTCTTCACTCTTTTCGTTGGCTACGGATGGACCGTGTTCAGCTATCGCGACTACAAGTGGTTCTGGATTCCGATCATTTGTCCGATGATCGGAGGAGTTCTCGGAGCCTGGGCCTACGAGATATTCATCGGATTTCACATCCAGGACGAACCGGCCGAGACGGCGACTCAGGAGAAAATGATAGATGACAGGGACGTCGAGGGGCAGTTTTCAGAAATAATCGAGAAGAAGCAGTGAGTGTAGAAGGCGCTTTTCCGTTCCGAACTCTCATTCTCAGACTCAGCGACATCGCTTCCATTCATCAGGATCCCACTTATCGAAACATCTAGCTTCGAGTCCGGATCCCGCCGCTTCAAGCTTTCTTTTTGCAACGCGTTCGCAAGGGAAATCGAAACGAAATCAATCAATAGTGTTCATTCATGATCTTTTCAATGTCACAATGTATTTATTTAACTACTTTTCGCATAATAAACTAATCGATACCCGCACTTTCTTGTCCCGTTTCGTGTTGTTCACATCTGCGGTTCCGATAGTTTTTTCAATCGAATCCTGCCGGAAAGTGGACCAACTTTCGTGATTTGCGGAGTGTTGAGACCGGTTGATTGTCTGAAGATGAAATCAGTTCATGAATGAGTGTTCGCAAGTACCTGAAACCGCCCAGAATCAATTTCCGATATTGCGGCGTGCTGATGATCATGACGGCCGTGGAAAGGGTCGAATGGAACGAGTAAATTGCCATCATCGTGTTTGAAATGTCTGAAAGCGTGATGGTGAACCTTCAGAAGACATTCGGATACTTTGTGCATTCGGAACGACTTGAACGAAGAAGTAGACGATCGTCCCGAACGGAACGACGATGACGACGAAGGGAATGGCGGCTTGGGCCATCAGACTGGTGACGGCGATCTGATGAGACATGAAGTTGCGGACCGAAATGATTTGTCTCTTGGCGCGGAGAGTTCGGAAGAGACCGACCGAGAAGAAGACTGATATCACGATGGAACTCTGAAAGCGGGAATCGATGTGGGAAGGGAGACGTCAGAAGTACTCACGATCAGCATGAGTACGATCAGAAACGTGGCAGCCACCATCTATTTGTTGACTTCCAGATCGTAGACTTCCACATTCTCCAGCGAGAAGACGTTCATTGCGTTAGGAAACTTCTGAAAAGAAGAGCTCATTTTTTTTAGACGAGCACCGTTTCACTTACCATTCGAATAAGCTGCTCCGCTTGTGACCTAGTCAGGTTGGAAAAGAGAAAAACGAAAAGAAGAAGTAAAGGAAATAAATGGTACGAGATAACGAAAGTCCAGAAGATGCGAGGCCGTTCGTTCGTCTGAAGAGACTCGAAAATTGAAGATGTAGTGGACACAGATCTCACATTTCCGATGTTCGCCACGATTTGATACTTGGTCACGATGGCGCAGACGATCGAAGCGACTTGTAGATAGAGGGAAAGTAGGAAGATACCCTGAAAACGAGAAAGTCGAATGGGCGATCCGTTAGTCAGCGTGCCATTTGCAGATGAGAGCTCATACCGAACCAACGCCACCAGATGCCATTCGTGTAGCCGGCGAAGACGGGAAACAGGTAAACTGGCTGCATGAGCAGCGTGTTCTGCGCGTCCGCAATCAATGACATCACCTAGAATCCAGGGGAAATGGGGGTCTTCTCTGAAAGTCTAACCTGCATGTTGATCATGAACCCTCTGTACAATCGAACGATACGAGGGTTTTTGACGATCAGAAAGATACCAAGAAGGTTAAAAAAGAATGCGAAGACGCCGTGAATGCTGTAGAAGAGCAGAAGACGTTCGGGTGGGATCACATCCACAGTCACTTCCGGATAAACGGCCATTCGAGAGCTATCGGTTCTTTCACTCACAGAGACTGAGAAGTGAGTGAATCAAGATGGAGCTCTCACTATGATTAACCAGGTCGTTTCGCATATTTCACCTGTCTCCCCGCGGTGCTCTTTTCGTGCTCTGCAGCCTTCCCAAGTGGCGATGAATCAAACAGCATTCCCTGCCAAGTTGTCTTTCCCGGATTGCATCACAACGTTCAAAAACCACATCAGCGAGGATGAGAGCAT
Organism: Caenorhabditis sulstoni; assembly: GCA_963966605.1. Taxonomy (NCBI): domain Eukaryota; kingdom Metazoa; phylum Nematoda; class Chromadorea; order Rhabditida; family Rhabditidae; genus Caenorhabditis; species Caenorhabditis sulstoni. The sequence goes on along the minus strand of OZ016478.1, from coordinate 4,098,680 downwards.
CCGGCGAAGGAACAGAGACATTGAGCGGATCGAGAGACGCCGACTCCACATGGGGGCGGTCAACTGTTGTTGTGAGATGAGCTCAGATGAGCATACAACGAAGGAAGAACAACACGTACGGACGGCAAGAAAGTGTAAACCGAGTTCCCTCCGCCTTCTCCTCGCTGTAATGAGTAGTACCTTACATCCAGAGGCCTCATAACTGCGCCGAGGTGAGTCGAGGGCACCAGCTCGAAGGTGAGCTCGGGGCTCCTCAAACCAAACAGACCTGGCTGAGCCTCACACACAGCTTAAACCGGTCCGAACTGAGCCCGTTTTGAACGATCCATCCCGCCTATGACTGCAACTACCAACCTCATTCATCTGCGCTTTGATTGTTCTTTCCCATCAATCACAATGTGCTCGAGTGCCACGTCACACCACATTCTTCTCTTTCACTTCTTTCCCATTGCTCTTTCTCTTCTATTTGTTGTTTCCCCCACCATATTGTCTGCTCATAAACCGCCTCAAAACACCTGTTGTTTCGGCTTCTTCTCCCATTCGTCCCCATTCCTCTCATGCTGCTTCTCATTCTTCCAACTTTTGCTCTTTCCAGTTGAACATGGCCGATATTGCCGCCGCTTTCGCTCAGCACGAAATCACTCCGAAGATCATCGAGAACGCTCCGAAGCAGAAGCTTCACGTAAGATCCGAAGATCTTCGGTCTGCTCGAGTATTCGTGTCTTTCAGTTGTGTTGGGATGGCATCCAAGTGGAACCTGGAATGACTCTCCAGGTGCGTAACCTGAAGAATGCTCCGAGATGGGCTCTTCCGGGAGCCGATCCGGAGAGCACCTACACTGTCGTCATGATCGACCCGGACAACTTGTCCCGCAAGAACCCGTCCGTGGCCGAATGGCTTCACTGGCTCGTCTGCAACATTCCCGCCAGCAACATCATCGACGGAATCAACGGAGGTAACCGGGTTCTCGCATCGAAAGCCCCGAATCGAAAAGGTCGTTTCAGGCCAACACCAGATGGCCTATGGAAGCCCGGCTCCGGGCCCACGCACCGATCTCCATCGTTACGTGATTCTTATGTGGGAGCACCAGGGAAGACGGATCAGCGTGCCGAAGCCGAGCTCGCGAGCCAAGTTCAGCGTGAAGCAGTTCATCGAGAAGAACAAGCTCGGAGATCCGATCGCCGGAAACTTCTTCCTCGCCCAGCACGAGGGATAAGAAGAGTCGAAAAGAGTCTGCGAATAGCCACTGAGTGTCTTGAATAAATGAATGGATTGCAACTGAAACAGAGGCGGCTCCTACCCGAAACATGTAATATTCTTCGTATCGTTCGATCAGATATTACATGAATCCGGCCAGGTGCTGCACACGAGCTGCTCGAAGAATGAGGGGAAAAGAGCATTCGGAGCACGGCTGGAATGCTTTTTATACTGGGAAGAAGGCGGTCCATTTGGATTTATTGCTTTTTACACTGTCTCGTTCCAATCATTCCGATGAAATGATTCATTCTTTAAGATGGAGAAAAAAGAGTAAAGATTTATTGTAATGCACATTTTAAACTCTTCAGAAGAAGTAACCCGAATGGTAATGGAACAAAAACCGTGTGAAGTAAAGTGAACCCTGCAGTCTCTCTAATAGGAGGAACGTTCGTCCATTCAGAGGAGCACACAAAATCTGTTTCTAATTTCCTGCTGCTCGGCACTCTCCTTCGATCTTCTCGCCCACTTCCGACTCTTCGGGCGTCCACTTGAGGTCTTCACCGTTGATTTCGTTCTCCGACGACGTCTTCATCGCTCTGATGTATCTTTGAATCGAAGCTTCCGAGTGCTTTGCCACGTATCTCACGAAAGGCCGAAGATCTCCGAGGTTGGCCACATGAAGCGACGCGTAGTACTCGGCCCTCGTTTCGACGGGAAGGATCACAGGAGGGAAACCGCTCCGCATCATGATCAGGTTCAGAAGCAGCCGGGCGGTCCTTCCGTTTCCGTCTGTGAACGGATGCACCAAAACCAGTTTGTAGTGGGCTATCGCGGCCCGCTCGACCGGATCCATCGCCTTCGTGCCGTCGTCGTTGAGCCACTCGACGAGATCGCTCATCTGCTCCATCACGTACTCGGGAGCCACCGGAGTGAACCTTCCGACGTACACTTGAGTCGTCCGAACACGTCCCGCTTCCACAGGATCCGCGTTCCCGAGCACTCTTCGATGCATCTCGAGAATCTCATCGATTGTGATCTCATCGTGCTCTTTCGAAAGAAGCGAGCAGTTCAAGAATCGGAGAGCCGCATCCATTCCGATCACTTCGTTGTGCTCCCGAATGCTCTTTCCTGGAACCGCCATTCCTGACTCGAGAATCGCGCGAGTTTGTCCGAGTGAGAGTGTGTTTCCTTCGATGGCAACTGTGTGATAGACGTAGAGGAAGTAGGTTTCTCTGAAATAAAATCGAGTTTGGAAATGCAGTCCTTCCGGAGCGTGATTCCGATCTCCCCTTCTCACCTCATCATTCTCCGTAGCGCCGTAGAGTGCTGTAAACGAGCAAACTCGTCGCGGAGCTCATGAACTGCTCGGAGCATCGTTCTGTCGATCGCACTCACAAGAGGCATCGTCCTCGCTCTCAAAACGAGTGCTTCTGAGTTTCCTGGATCGAAAGCCAGCGCCTTCACGTAGCACTGATCTGCCTCGATGAGTTCGTTGTGCATTTCGCGAATTCGTCCCATTTCAATGAGTATCTGTGGATTGTTCGGTGCCAGAGCCATCGCGTGTGCCATGATCGTCATAGCTCGTTCGAGATTTCCGTCTTTCCGAGATCGACTCGCCGCCTTCGCCGCCAGCAATGCTTCTTTTACTTTCGCCGGATCGTTGTCCCGTTTCTCTTCGGTTTGTGTTGTCATCACCGGAATGGCTGTGTTGATACCCTTCCATTTTTCATCATAAATCGGATCTACAAGGAACGTCGGCTTCTGAACGGCAGGAGAGTTCTGCGAAGTCGGATTGCTAATGAATCCGATGTTCAGGCGGTTAGAAGTGATTCTTTTCGTTGCTTTCGGAGCATCTGAAACAAAACAAAAAACAGTTTCGAATAACTCGGATGTTGATAATTTACTCTTGATTACTTGGTTGAGCACCGAAAACAACGTCGGAAGATTCTGACAAAGCAACGAAACGACGACGGAAACGACGATGACGGTGAGCAGAGAATACCCGCGAGCTGGAGGTGGCGGATACTCTTGAACTACTGGAAATATTGAAAATCTGTTCACTTCTTTTCGAACTTCGTTTTTTGATTCACCATTAAGCTTTGAAGGCCGTCGTGTTCTCTCCACGAGGTGTGACACATCATCAGAATGAGTTCGTCGTCGAACTGACATCACATTCTTTATCTGTGATCTAGAAATTCAACATTTCAAAAAACTGCTCCTTTTTTCGGCTCTGGTGACTCTCTCGATTCCAAGAAATTAACGGAAAAACCAACAAATGCTTGTTTTTTGTACAGTGCAATAGAGCGCACTTGCTTCCTCTGTACGAGCAGCCAGCGAAAACACCCAAACGACTCGCAGAATCGCTCGTCATTTTCGAGACGGAAAAGAAGGATCAGAGACCGTGCTGATGCGCGAGAACAATGAGAGACACAAAGAAATGCACACTGCGCGCTCACCTATCGATTTTCGGAACGTAAATAGCAGAGCGACGTAGTCGGACGGCTATTCGCGAGTTGCGAAACCCTTTTGTTTTCATATTCTTCCAGTTATATCGCAGTTCAACTCATTTTCTAAATGGAACGGAGCGTTTTAGACCTGACACGTTCCATTGAAAATGAGTTCAATGTTAGTTCCGATGTTCTTTTCTTCGTCAGCTCCTCTCACTATTACAACGAACTGCACTCCTCCATCGTCGAGAGTGCCTCTAATCTCTTCGAGATCGTCCTTCGGACAGATGTCCTTTCGATTGACGATCTAAGCCCTCCTCCGCTCGCCAGTCAGCAAGCCCTCATTCATTTCCTAACATCAGTTGAAGGGTGACGACAAACTGCCTGTTCTCTTTCTTCTCTCAGATTTCATCACTCCAACTGCCGATACCGTACTCCCGTCGCAACCTCTTTTACTAAACAGTCGGTTTCAACTGCAGAAAACATCTTCGTTGTTGATGTTGTCCTCCAAAAATTGCCTCTCTGGCCTCCTCGTCCCGCCACCAGTCTCGTCTTATTCTATTTATTTTCCCTTCTCACACACACGCTTGCCTCCTCCTTCTCGTTTCGAATTTCGCTATCTTTCGCTCTCCCTTATGTGCCTGCGAATCGAACTACGGTAGCAGTCATGCCCCTCGGTCTCTCACATGACGTCTCCCCGCCGTCTCGTCTCTCGCGGTCATGTGTCCTCCCTTGTGCCTGCTGCCTGACACACAGCGAGACGAGGCAGCGGAGAAGCGCTTTCTCTCTCCCTCTCGCCGTCTTTCTCTCTTTCCTCCCCTACCACAACTCCCCTTCTCCCATTCCCTTTCACCTGTCGGAAGAGGCCATTCTCGCCAGAGATACCAAAAAATTACTGTCTTCTCTTTACTCGTTACTGTTTTCTCTCTTCTCATCAGGCTTCTCTTCCAGATCAAAATCGGGTCTCGACACGAAAAACGCGTCGGCGGAGGAGCATTCTGACAAATAACAACTCTGCTTTATGCTCGCCGCGCTTCAAAGTTACACAAATAGCACGATGAGTAACCGAGGTGAGATCAGCTGACTCTCGTGTCGTTTCCCTCAACAGATCCATTTCAGGATCCTACATCTCCGGAGTCAACCCATCGTTCAAAGAAAGACGGCCGTTCCGTGAGTTCCTTCTCTTTCCGTCCCGCGGGTTCTTTACTCCACAACATCGACCGACCAGACACCCCCCGTCGGTCATAAACAGACCCGTTATAGCCGACTAGTACACTGTCCCGACATTCGAAATCGATAAGTAATCGACGATAAGCTTTTTTGGTGTCTGACGCCTTCTCCTTTGTTTCGCAGCCTTTCGCTGTGTGTCGACTCTCTCCGCCGCACAATTTCAGTCAGTCACTTCAGAGAAAAAGGGTCAGAGACGCAGAGGAAACACGCCTCGCATCATGCGTGTTGCGGAGAGAGCACGCGCAGCGAAGAGACTCCGACAGCGAGCGAGAGAGAGTGAAAAGCGCGTCGGGCATGTGAAAATCAGCTGATCTTGCATGTGGGGTGAAGAGAGAGAGAGAGAGAGTGGTGTTGCGGCTGCTGCTGCTGCGAAGCAGAAGAAGGAGAGAACTGCGTAATAATCGAGGAAGAGCTGACTCGCTCGTCAGAGAGACACGAGGGAGAAAGAGGGACTAATTGAGATACGGGAGAAGTGGTAGACACTCTGATAGAAGAGACACGGGAGTCACGAGGTGCACTTTGAGGTTTTAAGTGTCACAAAGTTCAATTTGACGCAGGCGATTCGATTAAAAGGGCAAAAAACGCATTGCACTCTGACTCTGATCATTCGCAGGAACCCAACCGAAATTTGCAGATGAACGTCAGAAGGATGTGGAGGAGATCCGTAGTCAGCAGCCGAACAAAGTGCCGGTCATCATCGAGAGATTCGATGGCGAGCGCAGCCTTCCACTCATGGATCGCTGCAAGTTCCTGGTGCCCGAGCACATCACCGTCGCCGAGCTCATGTCGATCGTGAGAAGACGTCTGCAGCTGCATCCGCAGCAGGCCTTCTTCCTGCTCGTAAACGAGGTTTCGATGGTCTCGAACTCGATGAGCATGGCCAATCTGTACAGCGAGCAGCGCGACGCGGACGGCTTCGTCTACATGGTCTACACCTCTCAGCCGGCGTTCGGAAACTGAAGCAGCGTCTCCGAATCATGATTCATTCACCTTCCTTATTCAATTTTGTACCTTAACTCCTGAACAAGTCTGCAACTCTTCAATTGTGTGTATATTTTCTCCTGTAAATACCCGATCTGCTGTGTATTCTTGCAGTGAGGCGCTGCCTTTCCACCCATTAGTTGCCTTCTTTTCTCGCAAATTCCCCCCACCTCACTCCCCAAAATTCTTCGAAATTCGCTTCTTTTCTTCCCACTTCGGATTGCATCGTGTAGTTTTTCTCCCTCCGCATTTTGGCACTCTTTGTTTCGAATTCTGATTCTCTTTCACCGCGCCTTCTGAATGTGGCGAGTCTTCAAAGCCCACAGGGACTTGTTCTTACTGCCCCCCAAAACTCCACTCGAATCGTTTTCAGCACACCGCTGTGGACTTTTTGACTGCCTCTCGGAACCTTCTCTCTTTTCTCCTCTCCTTCTACCAATCATGTTTCGTCGACTTCTTTCTTTCCTTTGTGTAATACAACTTTTTGACGTTTTTTGATGTTTCTTTATCGCAAAAGAGATCGCGTGCATATAATAATGGAAAAATAACAAAAATAACGTCTCAATTTGAAAAACGGAATGGAGCAATTAGTCGTCTTGGGTGGCGAACGGATTAGCAATCTGCTCCAGTCCATCTGCCGGACTCACCACTGTGACGGCTGTTCCGCGAGCCACGATAAGCCCGAGCGGTCTGAAAGCATGTAATTAGCCGCTGGCCCTAAAGTCCGATCGATACCTGGTTTCGTCGCCGATGACGGAAGGATTCTGTGGGTCGCGGAGGTACTCGCGGCAGTCGTCGAGAACCATGTTGAGCAGCTGGTCGAAGCCTCGCAGCACGCCACTCGCTGGAAAAGACCCGTACAATTGAAGTCCGTGGGTATCATGCTGAAAAGCTCACCTTCTCTTCCTCCTTGAAACTTGACACGGATCTCTTTGTCGAGAAATCTGGTGAGATCGACAACCGACTCCTTCTTCTTTCTTCCGTCATCTTTCTGGAACTGTGAATGTTAAATTGGGAACTTTTGTGAGGAAAATGAACTCACCGACATGATTGAAGATGAGTAGCTGCGCGCGAGACTGAAATCAATATAGTTTTTGCTGGCTGCGACAGAAAATCGACAAACAAAAAATTCATAATTAACAAAAAAATCGTTGCGAGACCTGCTGACGAAATACGTAATGTCCCTTTAAAACACTGTTTCTACTTTAGCTTCAGAATTCGTGGTGTTTTGTCGGGAATCTCGCAGAAATCTATCCATAACTGCTCTAAGCTAAGGTAAAAATATAATTTTCGAAACCAATCATTCGTAATAATGTGTCAGCTGCTGGCGTTTTATTCGCCCACAGCGGACACGGAAAACGCGCCAGTCAGGCGCTTTCCTCGTTTTCCTCAGTGTTTGTATTTTCCAAGCACTGCTCTCTCATCCACTTGTTTCGCAATTCCCATTCTATCAATATCTTGTTTTTAGGTAAAAAACAGTAGATCAGAAAAAAAAAAAACGTAACGTCACTTGGCGAGATGTCGTTTGAAGTAGGAACTCGAGTCAAAAGTAAGGGAAATTTTGAAAAAAATTCATATCTTGAATTGAAAACAATTTCAGCTGGCTCGGGAATCGGAAAAGTAGTATTCTGTGGTGCAACGAAGTTTGCCGATGGAGAATGGATCGGAGTGATACTGGACACGCCGACGGGCAAAAACAACGGAACTGTCCAGGGAGTTCAGTACTTTGAGTGCGAGCCGAACTTCGGAGTGTTCGTAAGGCCAAATGCGATCGAGCCGGAAGACGGAAAGAAGACGTCCGCTCTGAAAGCGCCTTCTGCAATTCGCAAGGATTCCAGTGTCATGAGCAGGTCCGCCGGATCGAAAGCTTCGCCAGGCTCCAGTCCGGGCCTGTCTCCGGCCGCTTCATCAGAAAAACTGTCAGGTCGACAGGCTGGAATGGGCCCCCGCTCGATGTCAAAACTGGCAGATCCGAACGAGGTAAGAGAGGGAATTCTAAGAAAGAAGAGTGCAAACAAGGGGGATATACGATTGTAGAAGAAAAAGTCGACGACGCCACAGAAGTCGAGATCCCCGGCACCACCCACGGTAATCTAGAGATTCTGCTACTGTTCGGTTCTGATATCAGTTGCCATTGTGTTCTCTTCCCGCTTACTCTTTCTGTGTGTGCGTCTCCCCATTTAAACCCTGTTTCTCGCATTGTCATGTCAGCTTTCTGCTCTTTTCAGTCGAGAATGGTCCGCGAGTTCTCCAATCTCTCGCAATCTTCTGTTGCTTCGAGTCGTGCTAGTGCATCTACCGCTACTAAACCTAGGGTTCGTATGCTTGTATTCTGAACCAAGACGTCTGAAAGAATCCAATTTTTTTAAAGCCCTCCTTCGCTGCTCCGGATGCTGCTAGAAGACAAAGTTTGGCGCCGCCTAAGAAGATGTCAACCAGCAGTGCAGGTAATGTTTCAACTTGTTGATCGTGGATCAGCACGAATCAGTCGGATAGTTCATCCAACTAACCTCTCGATTGCAGTTCCGCCCGCAACGAAGGTCACTCCAGCCACTCCTATCGCAAAACCAAAGCCTACAACACAGTCCCCCGAAAAAAAGAAAGAGCCCGACGCAGTTCCTCCTTCCGAACTGCCACCTCCGATGATGACTGCATCCGGCACGGAGCTTCCGATTGAAAGTGTGCTCGCGAGAGCCAAGAAGATAGACGATGTGAGTTCTTGCTTCTCGAATCTAAAAAGTCACCTATTCAGAGCCTTTCGGAAAAAGAGGAAGAGGATCCGGACGGAGCCCGTTCCAGATCCTCTTCTTTTCTTACTGTCGTTGCGGTAGGTCGCGCACGGCTCGCTTGTCTTTTTGTTCTTTACATCACCGCATTGTTCCGTTGGGCCTTTGACAAATTTCGAGAAAGTCTCTGAATTTCAGACAGGACCGGCTGCTCCGATGTCTCCGATCTCCACGACGGCGGCTGCTTCTCATCCTCGCACCAATTCCGTTTCCTCTTCCGCATTCGATCATTCAACAGAACGAGAAGAGCACTTGAAGCTTCAAGTCAAGGAATTGACCGAAAAACTGGAGACGACGAGAGCGAAACGAAAGGAGGATCATGCTAAACTTCTGGAATTCGAGAGGATCTCGATCGAATATCGGACCCTCCAGGAAGTCAAAAATCGGCAGAACGATCGAGTCATTGAACTGGAACGACAGCTTTTGGAAGAGCGAAAGGCTACAGAAGAGCTGAAGGCGTGGCGTGAGAACAATATTGATTCGATCCACGAACAGCAGGAGATAATGGAGATGGCGACGATCGAGAAGGAACTCGCGGAGGAGAAGGCGGATGGGCTGGCGAACGAGGTGCAGGTGCTCACCGAGAAGATCGAGGCGATGGAGATGGAGCTGGAGATTCTGAAGGAGGAAATGGCCACGGGAGGAGGCACTGCACAGGTCGGAAACAGTGTGCAGATGAAACAAGTCGAGCAGCAGAACGACAAACTGAAGGACGCGTTGATCAAACTGAGGGATTTGAACGCACAGGCCACGAAGGATCGGCAGAATGCAGTGGAAGAGGCAGAACGGCTGAAAACGGAGAACACGGAGCTCATCCGAGTTGCTGAGGCCCTCAAAAGACAAGCGGAGATCGCAGAGTCGAGAATAGCCGGATTCCAGGAACAGGTGAGACTAAGGTCCATTTATGAATTCATCCACATTCTTCGGTTTTTTGGCCGTCGCCTTCATTTCGTGGCTTCCATTTGAATTTGAAGTGCTTGCAGATAGAGTTTTCGAATATGTGGGAAGAGGTAGATTTGAAAGAATTCAGTAGAAACACACATTGTGGCGTGTTCTTTTGAGCTTGATTTATCATCAGTAGAGTCAGCTCTTTTCTTGTGTTTGTGGGACCGTACTATTGCACGTTCGAGACATCTCTGCTTCTGAACACCCTGATAGCCATTTTCAGTCGTTTCTTGTTTCAGATAGATGCCGCCATGGGAGCAGAAGCGATGGTGACTCAATTGACCGACAAGAACTTCAATATGGAAGAGAGAATAGCGTGAGTCTTTAGAACTTCACTCTAATTGACTATACTCTTGATTATGCAGACAATTGGAAGAAGTCATCGAGGACATGGAGGAAGCGAGAGACCTCGACGAGCAACTGGCTGAAGTTCAGAAGCAGACGGAGAAGGATCTGATGAAGGAGATCGAGCAGCTGAAAATCCACTCTCATGAACTAAACGGGAGGATACGGGATGAGCAGAAGCACGCCGTCGAGCTATCACAAACCATTCTCAAGTTCCGAGAGCGAATGGCCAATCTGAACGCTCAGATTCAAGATCAGAAGGATCAGGTGTTGAGTCTCGAAGAGCAGCTGCACGGACAAATCAGCGAAGACAATGATCGCGCTTCAATGGTCAACCAACTGCAGCTTTCCGCTCATCGCAACTTCGCTGAGAGCGTCGAACGTCAAGTGAACGCCATCGAAGTGGAGTTCGCACGTCGTCAGGCTGGCTACTTGAAGGCGTTCCTTCCGGACAACTTCTCGCGCCCAGGCGGAGAAAATGACTCTATCCTTCTCGTCGTCATGCTCCCGAGACTCGCTGCCAAAACGAAGCTATTTGCGAGCCTGGCCGCTCAGTGTTATCCACAAGTTCCGGGAGGAATGCGTCGGGAGCACGTAACAAAGTCACACAAAGGAGAGCAATGGGCTCATGTTGCTCACGTCTCGTTCCTCGCCAATTCTATTGTTGCGGCCCTCGGCAAACTCGAAAGGTAAAGAAAGCGTCGTCCTCCTGTGAGCCTGCTCAATTCTTCTCGTTTCAGTGCTGTTAGTGAGACAACTGTGGACGTGCTCACGAAACTCACGGAAGCGTATGGAGAGATGTCGACTCACGAGAAGGCAGTCGATCAATATCTTGAGCTTCTGAAGACGTCCCGATTCGACGAAAACACTTCTCTTGATAACTTCGCGCGTCCTCTCGTCTACTTCCAAACGATGTTCTCTCTCCACATCGGCGGCGACGGATTCAACGCTGCACAGTGGATATCGGCTCTTTGCTCTTCCATTTCGGCTGGTCTCTCGTATTGTCGCGTCAATACCCAAAGGATAACCTTCTTCTTGCAGGTATTTCTGAATTTTCAGCTCTTCCCATCTCAGTTTTAAATTTAGGAATCGATCACGAGTGGAGAAGTCTTCAATCTCCTGCAAACTCTCAACGACGAGTTTGCCGCTTGCGAATCTGTCATTCTGAAGGCATCACGTCTTCTGCCCTCTCCGGATCAGAATCAAAAGATCATCAAGTTGGAGCCAGAATTCACCGAAGAGCTCCTGAACGCGGTAGCTCAATTGGAGAAGATGGCGTCGACTCTTCAGGAAGTGTGCACGAACGGTGCACTGAACTTTGGCGGAATTTCGGAGACCGAAGGTTTCGACGAAAAGAGAGTCAAAGAAATGATTCATGCCGTGATTGTGAAGCACAATGGGTACACTGCCTTAGAGAACGCGTTCGAACCAATCCGATCGGTGATGCACAAGCTGAGGGACAGCCTCGAGAAGGTGAATTCGACCATCGAGTCGGCTCGGATGGAGCACGTGGCTACGGAAAAGAAGGCGTTCCCGCCACTTCTGGACCGCGCTCATCACCGGAAGCAGGCTGCTCAAGAGGCGGAAGGACTGCGTTGGCAGATGGAGAAGAAGGACAACGACATGCTGGATCTGAAGAAGCAGATCAAGGCGCGTATCGAGGATGTCTCGAACTACAAACTGAGGCTCGAGATGGCCGAATCGAGACTTCATTCGTCGGACAAGGCGGAAGGCGACAAAGTGAAGCATCTGGAGGAGAAGATCAATCAGATGGTCGCCGATCATCGCAGAAAGCAGATGTGGGTTGAAACGAGTTCATGATCTAATTCCGAGATTTTTGTTTCAGAGAATACGACGAATCGATGGACGCCCTCCAGAAGGAGATGAAGGAAGTGGAGAAAGAAAATGGCGAATTGAAACAAAGAGCCACCAAAATCAGCAAAGAGGCTCTGTGGAAAAACATACAGACGATGGAGAACCGAACTTCCGGAGGCGCTCCTTCTCTTCAACTAGAAGAGAGTGGACCTCGTGGAGACGTTGTCGGGCTTCTGGAAGGAGAGCTTCACAGACAGACGGACGCACGTAAGAGGGCCGAGTTGGAGATTCGAAAGCTGAAGGGAGAGCTTGCGCAGAGTGGATCGAAGCGATTCTCAGCTGTGCCGGGTCTCATCTCAGGTCCTATTACTCTGGAGTCACAAACAAGACAGGACGTTCTTCTGAAGCTTATCGACAATCTTCACGACGAGTCTCTCCGGTTGCGACGCGAAGAGGTTAACCATCAGGCCTATATTCCGTCGAACCCGAAAATCTCGACGGTCAAAATGGTGGAAGAGATGGAAGATTTCAATGCGAAACGCGAGCAGTTCTATGACAAGCTCAACTCGGTTTGTTCCAGAAGCTCACCTTCTCTGAGTTCGTACTCATTTGAATTTTACAGGTCAACAGACGTCTCCGTCGCGTCTGGTTCGACGCATGGGGCACCGAATATCCGTTGGAACTCGCACCCGCCCACCGAGTTCCGACGGTTCCCGAGCCGAAGAAGTTCGACGAGATCACTGCGAAATGGGGAATCGTCTGGTGACAGATCTTATTTCTTATTCATTATCATGTTTTCGCAGCGACGGGTTCGCGAAGTCTATGCTTGTAATTTTCTTTTACTCGTTTCTAGTGTAAATACTCTATGCGCTCCTTTTTGCGATAAACAGCTTTATTTAAGTTTCAATAATTTTTAAAAACTGTACATTTGGGAATATGAACTTAATATAAGCGGGAAGGGTGGATTGAAGCGTTTTGGTTACACAGAACCCGAAGAGATGCGACGGCTAAAGAGAGTGGGAGAGAGAGAATGCACGAAGGGGTCGAAAGAAGCGGAGAGAGTGATGCTTTAAGGGGGTTGAAAGCTGGGGGCGAGATGAGTTCGTGGATAATTAAAGATGATCTGATTTTGTGGGTGGAGACAAGGTTATTATGAAATAGAACTCTGTGGTGAAAATGATTAGATTGAATGGATTTGGACGCTTCTAAAAAAAGTCTAAAGTCAATCACACGACGTGCTGGAAGACGGCGAATCGGCGTGATCGAGGCAGGAGTTGCACCGGTACTCATGAATGTCGTTGATTTCTGGAAAGAGGACAGATTGCGAGGAGTTGGAAACGCGTTCTTACCTTTGAGCGTGAAACCAACGCATACGAGATGGTACCAGTTCTTGCATCCGGCCTCGCACATCACCCAGTTCACAGAGTCTCCGTACGGCTTCAGGCAGTTTCGAGCTTGGCACGACTTGAACTCGTTGTCTTCCTCCTCGACGACTTCCGTCGGTGACGCGTGCTGATTCTGATGCCGCTTCTTCTGGCGTTTCGAATTGCACTCCTTGTGCGAAGTGGGTCGTTTCCGCTTTTGGTTGACCTTCGGGTCGAACAAGGAAGCCGCCGGTTTAGAGCTTATCGGCAGGTGCTGGAGAGCGACGGAGCCGCTGGACTGCTTTCGGAGGTAGTCCGCGTAGAACTCGTGGATCAACTCGACAGCTTTCGGAAGTCCGTTCGGGTTCAGAATCTCACAGGAGAGCCATTCCATGAGCGCTTGTCTGCAGATCTTCTCTCCGGAAGCGTCTCCGGCTTGCCGACGATTCGCTCCTTCCATCAGATTCTGAGTGATACTCCGCGCCTTCTGAACCAGATTCCTGACCAGGTTCGTTTCGAGACAGCTAGCTGGCGCTCCATTCAGAGCTGCGATGACGTCTTCGATGACAGGACGGCGCCCACGGAGACATCGGACGCACATGAAGCAGCCTTGTGGAAGACGTTGCAGGAACGGAGACCATTCACAGCACCGGACGTGGAACTGGGATTTGCATAGGATGCACGAGAGCGACGGCTCCGCAACGTCGACTTTCGCGGCTCCGAGGCACGAGCAGGCTTCGAGGCCACGTGTCAGGTTTGTCGTTTGCACTTTCTCGAATATCCTCGTTTGCATCTCGCGGAGGGACGTCTGATGCTGGAGCATCTGCTCTAAAGACTCGAACTCGCTCATCTGATGCCATTCGTCACTCGGTTCAAGAGCTCCACCTTGGAAGTACAGCTGATTGATCTGACCTTCCGCCAGTGGAGTAAGATCGTCCCGCTCGGAAAGGATCTCGAACAAATTGTGGTAGGCGTTGATCGGTTTGAACAGCTTGGCTATTCTTTCAGTGAACGAATTCATTTTGTTGACACACTCGACGATTTCGAGATGATTCGGAGAATGGTTGAGACACTTTGAAAGCTCGCACGCTTTCGCGATCTCCTGCATTTTGGCGAGAGTGATCTCGCTCTCAGGCACTTGCTGGAGTTGAGCCTTCAGATCACGTTCTGCGAGGTTCGGGAGAACCGCGTCCATGAGAGTTTTTACACGCATCACAACAGCGATTTCGGAGCGGAGAGCATTAATATCTGGAAAGAAGACGTAGATTGCGAAGGAGATGATAACGTTGAAACTTACATTGATCGGAATACCAATCTGACTCGCGAACATTCTTCCACGTTGATTTCAGCATATCAAGATTTGGCTTGTTGAAGAAATCCGTTGCTTGTGATTCGCGAAGTCGAGCTTCTCTCAGCATGAGCTGCAGTTTGGCGGTCAGTTGGGAGGTCAGCTCGGTTGGAGTTCGAGAACCCTCTCGGATCATCAGCATCACATCGCTGCACATCCATCGACGCTTGTACTCGAACTCGGGATCCTTCTCGAGATCCGGACTCGCAGTCCATGAAGTCACTTCCTTCGCCTTGACAATCCATTCCTTCATGTTTATTACTTTGCGAAGCTCGTCGATCTCCGGGATCTTGATGTCGTACTCGTCTCCTTCCTCGATCACTTTCTCTATGTCCTCTACCGAATGGGTTTTTTCGTGAGCAACCACATCCTTGGCCCGAGCTCTCCACGAATCCACCTGCACCAAATACCGTTCCAATTTGGCAATGATTCCTGCCAGATTGCAATCCATCCCCTTCATCTGCTCTATCAGATCCCGCACTCCTTCCGGATCCGTCCGAGTGTCCGCCCGTTGACATCTCGTTTTCGTGCGGGTGCGAACCTTCTTGTACAGCAGCTGATTCGCTTTTTCTATCGCAGTCTTTGCCGAGTGGCGAATCGACATCAGTTTATGCACCTGGTCTGTCTGCGGATACTTGTTCTGCCGTGCTGCGTCTATGAACTGTTCGATACGCTCGAGTCCCGGCTTCCCCTTTGTCTCGAGCATCTCTTCCGATTCTTCCTTCCATCCGCTGTAGTGAACTGTTCGTTGCCCGAGTTCCTCGCAAAGATTCTTCAGATAATCCAGATCGAACCGATACTGGAACTTGCAATCTTTCGGACCACACGTTTTGCACAAATGCTCGTGATGCTCGACGCACGTCATCCTCTTGTGCTTGCACGTCAGCGCCGAGATGAAAAGAGTTGTCTTGCAGAAGCGGCAGGATCTCTGCTCGTCGGGGATCTTCTCGAACATCACTTGTTCCATCTGATGGATGCCTAGTCGCGAGAGGATCTCTCTTTGTTTCCGCTGCTTCTCGGTCACTAGTTTCACTTCCTCGTGGGTCGCCACACTCATTGAAAGACCCAGTTTATCCATCGACTCGACCATCTTGAACACGAGCTCATCGTGTGAGAACACGAGATAGCGACGAACACGGGAGTACGAATCGACACATTCACGACCTTTCGCGAGCCAATCAATCGGCGCGAAATTGACTGCCTCAGCGAAGTTGAGTCCCTCATTAAAGCCGGCATGATAGGCACGCGGGAAAGTGATGACGAACTCTCCGGCGTTTTGGTGAACCGAGTAGATGGGGACGCCCATGGAACGTAGGAGTGCCGGGTTGGCGGCAGTGGTCATGTGGTGGAAGAGATCCCGTTGTCTGCCAGTCAGTCCCGGGGCCAGCTTCCGAAGGGCTTCTTCGAACTTCTCGGCGTCATCTCCACCCACTCCGTACCAGATCTTGCGTTCTCCGAAGTGATTGTAATTGACCGAGTACGTCCAGTGATCTTCGGTGTGCCAGCAGAAAGTGGAGAAGCACATTCCGACGTACACCCACGGAACCATCATTCCCGAGATTCCGGTGTTGAAGTGCGAGAGGACGGATTCCCGAAGGACAGGCATGTTGTTCAGGTTCCACGCGTGATTTGCGTATTGCTGTTTCAGCTTACTATCCGGACCGCTGTTCTTGTCTTCTTTGCGCGGAAATCCACTTCCTACACGGCTGGTTATCAAATCTGCTCCGTACTTGACAGACACGTTCCTCTCCTGCGAGATCACGTTCTTCCAGAACTCGCGCTCAACTGTTTCGCACGAGACTTGAGATGGATCCGAGACTCCAAAATAGTCGCATTTCCATTTGTTCGCGAAATCTGTGAAAGTGTGCAGATTGTACTCGGTGTCCGCATCATAGAATCCCCAGTCAAGTCCGATCTTCGCGTCCTCGGCTTCGATGCATTTGGGACACCGCCACTCGCCTTCCGGCACTTCTTCGAGAACCGGATCGCAGCAATAAGTGTGTCGGCCGTTGTTGCATCCGTCAATGTCGCAAAGAAGAAGGAGTTCTTCGTCCTTTCCTTGGTGACATTGGATACAGAAGACCTCATCCATCGGATCCTCTTCTTCGTCGGTTTCGTCATCATACTCTATTTCTTCTTTCACTTTCTCTGAAATTATGACGGTGAGCATCGATTTCCTGAAATTCTTACTATTCTTGTTTCTGGGCGAAGTGATGCGTTCCTTTTTCGCCGACGAACTTGATCCTCCTGAAGTTCTTTTCGATGTCGTCGTAGCCTTCTTGTTCTTCGAACGTCGGCGTCCACTTTGCATCGACATGGGGCAGTCTTCTTCTTCTTCTTCGTCTTCTTCTTTTTTCACTTCCTCTTCCACTTCGCTTCGCATCGTCCCATGGTGGTGCTGGTACCTTGAAAACTTCGTATTCTGGACCTTTTCTCACTTTCTTCAAAACTCACTTGTGCTTCAGCTCTTCCAGTTCATCATCACTTTCGTCATCCTTTTTCTGAGCCTTCTCTTTGAGATTTCGATTGAATGGCTCTACGTAAATGTTATAGTGCGAACGAATGAGGTTAATGAACGAAGAGGGAACTCCTCGAGTCATTTGTTCTGCGGGAAGGTATTCTCTGGCCACGTCACGCCACTTCTCCTCTTCGTTTACCTCTTCGCAACCTCCGAAGTTTTCGACAATCTAGAACAAGAATGAGAATCAAGGAAGCTCTGAAAAGATGTAGAACTCACCCGATGCAATCGATGCAAATCGAGAATAGAGCCGTCTCTATCGACGGGAAATTCGAACGTCATTCCGGAATATCGATTGAAATTGACGAGTCGCTCTAGGAAAGTGTGTTTTTCCTTGACGATCGCCTCCACTTCGTTCAATTTCTGAGTTCGCGGGCGGAAAACGAAAGTGTTTTTGTCGATGGCGAACGGCGGTTTGAAGTTCTCGGGTGGCACAATCTTCACGACTCCGTACTTTTCGGCTTCTGGGCGGATCTTTGCCACGTACTCTATCGGATCGGTGAACTCTTCGGGCGTCGGGTGGTAAACGGGAGCCATCGGAGGGCGATCGAACTTTTTGTAGTACTGATCGTACATTTCCATTTTGTTACTGCCGGCTCTTTTAACGCTGGAGCTGCCAGCAGCTTTTTTGCGAGACGACGTGGCATGGGAGGCAGAAGAAGAAGAAGCCGCCGAAACGGTGTCTTCTTGACGGCGTGCACGCATTCTTGCTGTTTCAGAGTATGGTTTATTGTCTCATGAGATCTGGAAAGTGGGATGAATGAGAAGAGGGCCAATTGTGAAGAAGAAAGGAGCATAAGACAGAGAGATATTATAAGGAAGATATTAGAGATAAAATCAACCGGGAACGGAGGACGAACGCTTTCTGGACAAAAGATCGATTTCAAGAGACTTGCACAAAGTGCCACGTGATTCGTGGAGCATTCACGCTCGCTTGTAAAGGCCCTCCGGCATGTGACGCAACCCTATCAGATGACGTAAATTGCGTGCTGGACGCATTTTAAGTCTGGCTATGCTAAGAAATGAGTATACGGCGAAAATGTGAGCCAAGTACGGTAGGCGAAGACGCCGCGACGGGCACAAAATAAAAGGTCATAAAATCAAGGAGAGTGAGACCTAGACCACCGGTTCGGCCGTTGTCTCCTATTGTCCTTTACATCAGAAACTGCGTGCGGTAAAGATAAGCGAGAAAACGAAAAAATAGATAAAAATCGGGGAACTAGGAGTGGAAATAACCCACTACGCCGCTAGTGCCGAGAAAAAACTACGCGATGGTGCAAACGCGCCCCACCGGACACTGCTCTCGTCTTGACTGTCTCGCCGTCTGTCGTCTCTTCGGAACCCATGATACTCTTCCTGTTCAGAGTCTGCGTCTCGTCTTCAAACACAGTCTCTCGTTTGTTTGTCTCTCGCCTGTTTTTCTATGCGAGATGCGTGTGTGGAGGCTAGTAATACGTGAATTCTTGCACTAACTTTTTGAGGCCAGCTGAGGGAGGGCCGCACAAAGAGAACGAGCGAGAGAGCGCGCGAGAGACACAGCGAGGTCGCGACGGCCGCTCTCGTCGAGTCTATCTGCAGAAAGAGACAACTGGACGAGGGATGGGCTCGGCGCCTAGTGATGGCAGTTTGAAAGGGATACGGCAGAAGGGGGTCAAATAATTTGCAAAGAGAATCAGATGAGACGGCATATGAATTAGAAGCAGCAGCTGATTAGGAAGAGAAGCGAAAATACTTGTTTTCGCAACATGAAGACGTCACAGCGAAAAGCAGCAAAACTTTACGAGCGAACGCGGAGGGAAGGAGACCGAATCGTGTGAGAACGTGAGATTCAGAAGACGTTGGAAGACGTGACAGGGAAGAGAGCAGCTGCGAGTCTGTGAGTGAGCCGTGCGTGGGAGGGGGCTCACCACTAACTAATGACAGGTGCTCCCTGTTGGCTCACCGTGCATGGACAGACACCGAAAACTGCGTTCTGTTGTCATGGAGCTCTTGTGCCAAGGGCCAAATTAGATTCGTATAGCGTCGACGAAAAATTTGAGATTAGACCGACTGAAATGGAAACGAGAACATGAGAATGGGGGCTGACTGACCCTCGGCGGCCAATTCGGCTCGAACGAAACTTAAACTCAAACTTTCTGATGATCTTTCTAGAATGGTCAGAAGATCTCGCACAGTGGAGATTAGAGTCTATCAGAACACCAGAAGTGCTCATTGACACCAACTTAGATGAGGTTCTCTTCCGACCCGATTTACACAAGTAATACAGTAACTCCGTTCTCTTCCCTTTGACTTTTTACATCGCTAGATCGCACGAAGATAAGAATCGTCTCAACGTCAATTCGTCTTTTTTTGTTCGAGAATCTCGTGGTTAATGTCGTTTATGAAGATAAATAGACGCAGATTTTTACAGAAAAATGAATCAAATCGGAAAGCGAAGGAGTAAATGAATGGAGTTTGGAATAGGCATAACTGAATCATTGGTTTGGCTTCTTTTTTTTTTCAAATGGGACAACATATCACGGGGCGATTCGGACGTAGAGTCCTTCGGAAACAATAGGAAGAAGTTTAGACGGTTTGCTGCTGCTTGAGCTTCTTCTCGTCGACGAGCGGAAGGATCTGGTAGACGTTCTTGCGCTTCTCGGACTCCTTTCTGGCCAGGTAGTCGGAGAACTCCATGGCGTACGCGATGCCGAGCATCGAGACGATCGTGAGGATCGCGACCGTCGGGTAGCCGGTCTCGACGCACATGTACCCGAGGGAGCACATGAACATGCCGAACCAGACACGCGGGTTGATGATCGCGAGGGGCGTCGAGCCGAGTTCCATCAGGAAGTAGACGTTGACGTCGTCTGGAAAGAGAGGAGGGTCGGGGGATTCAGGTGGAGAAACTGACTGAATCCTGGAATCTTGTAGTCCTCGGTTCCGGTGTAGCCCAAGAGGAGCTTGAGCGAAGCCATCGAGAAGGCGACGAGGAAGCACGGCCAGTTCTGGTCGATGACGTTCGGCTTCTTCTTCCCCTCGACGGCCTTTCTCGCAGTGGGCAGCATGACGGCGACCATGTTTTCGGATCGGAACTGAAATGAGCCTCGGAGCTTATTGGATACGGAATAAACTGGTTGAACAAACAAATACGGAGAGGGGCAATGCGGACAAAATATTTTGATTTTGTCCGAAACGACGGACACTCTGACCCGTAGTTAGTCCTTTATACCTTCGAAGGGGTCAATGTCATCGGACGAGAGACAATGGGACGGGGGCTTATCGCAGGTGGGATCTCTCTCGAAGTAAGGGGAAGATCGGAAGAAGCGATAGTGGCGAGGGAGCGATAGTGGCGAGGGAGCGGCCGGGGGGGCGGCATTTATAGGAATACAGTCACGAGACGACGCTTTGTTTGGAAATTCGAACCCACTGTTTAGGTTATCGGGCCCCAGGAATATCAGTTTTCTTCTCGAATCGGCCACGCCCACCATCCTCATCATAACATTTCGAGGTTTTGAAATAAACAAACTGACGAGGCCTCTATTGGCTCAATCAAGATACACAGAGAAGCGAATGGTGTGGATCAGTGCGGCGAGGACAGACTCGACTGAACAAACAGCCTCCTTCCGATGGTCCTGCAGGAAGATCCGAAAGATGTTCTTGATGGATGTGCTTCGACCGCCAGCAACATTGCAAGTTGCAATGGGATCCAGATTGTTCAGAACGTCAACGATCACCGGAGGATCAGAGCAGCTTCCAGCGTCTGGAGACATTCGGAGACGTTGACTTGTGTTCGGGAGACCGAATCTTCCACGCGGCTTTCAGTTCCGAAGATGTGCTTGGGAAGCTTAGATTGTCCGAACGTCGTCTAAACTGTCGCAACCACATCTCCGAAAAAGAAGCGGCCGACGGAAGAAACCAAAGAATTGCAGCGGAGAATATCGATGGAGACTGGCTCTTTTCCGTTTTCTCAGCGCCTTTTATACGTTTTGAAATCACGAAACACATAAAAACGATAAAAAAACATGTAAAACTTTATTATGAATAGCACGGCACGGCACGAATGTCGTAAATCTTGTATTCCTCTTGCTCGTCGTCCTGAAACGTACGAACCGTTGTTTCAGAAACGGAAAAGAAAACGAACTGACCGCTCTGGCGAAGAACGCCTTCTCTCCCTGCTGAACGTCTCCGTTGCGGAGAGTGAGCGTCTCGTCGACCGAGAACTGGATCGTGTTGTTGGTGAACGGGACGGGGTACGCGAACTTGACGGCCATCTCAACCTGCGAGAGCGTCGGAATCAGCGACTCCAGCTTGTCGGAGAGGTATTCTGGAACGAAGAGACGGCTCCAGAAGACGTCCTCCTCTTACCGTAGTCTCCTCCCTGTCCGCAATCGTCCACAACGACGTCAGAAGTGAAGATGTGACTGTCAGCGAGCTTGATCTTCCCGTCGAGAATGTGCTTGTATTCGTCAGTGAGGCGAGCCGCCGTGTATCTCGGATGCTCTTCGTGGGACGGACGAGAAGCGACCGAAGAAATCAGAAGAAGAACGGCGGACTGGAAGAAGGGATCAGAGGGATCAGAAGGCAAAAACCAACCAGACAGGCAGCGAGTCCGTTCATTTTGCGGCTGAAAGAAGCACGACTGGTCATGAGGAAAGAGAGCGAAAAACGAGGGCGAGCGAGAGGAGCAACAACAAAAATAAGCGGCTCGAGGAGCCGGAAGAAACAGTAAAGATAAGAAAGAAGAAGAAGACAACTGGCGACCCGGCTCGTGGAGAGAAGGACTCGAAATAGTTCGAAACTCTGCAATCCGACACTTCTCAGTCGGTCAGTTGTTCTGCGAAAGAAAGGAAAAGAAGTAAAGTTTATGAGTTTCTTCTCAAGAAAACACATTCAAAAATGAGTTAAATGTGAGTGTGTCTCGTTTTACGACGCCGTCACGATTCGCATTGTGTTCGTGAATCCGGCGCCCTGCTTCCATCCAGTGATCACGATCAGAGGATCGCCGACGTGAATGAAACCGCGCGATTTGCCGAGATTCACTCCGAACTGCACACGCTCCTCCACATCGACGTCCCATTCCTCGATGCGACCCTCTGAAAAAAGAAGGTACTCTCTCGGAAAGGGGATGAAAGATATGCTGACTTGGGTAGAAGACGGGGAAGATTCCTCTGTGGAGGTGCAGTTGGCGGGAGATCCGTTCGTCGCGGGATACGGTGATGATTGGCACGGGCGGGCGGTAGCGAGAGCAGAGACGGGCGGTTCTGAATGAAAAACGAACTCGCGGGATCCTTGAGATGAACTAGGAAAGATCCGAGAGTTTTCTAGTCCCTCCGTCATCTTCCCATCCTCCCTTACCTTCCTGTCGTAGTGATAAGAATAATTGCGACGGCTCGGCAGGTGATAGTGGCTGAAACTGCGGCGATCGCAGTCGTATGAGTCATTCCGGTCGGTTTCTGAGTGTGCAGAATGAGCTCTTCGAAGTGCTTCATGTGGAAAAACGCCGACTCGGCTTCTTTGCAGATCTGAAAGCTTCTCAACCTTTGACCTCTGATGTTCAACTTTCAGTTTTCAGTTTTCGTAGTGTTTATGTCAAAGTGGCTCAATCTATATTCTAAACAGTTTCTCGAGGCTCCGTTTATCAGTAATCGGATACTGCTACCGCTTGCTTCCCTCCTGGCACATCTCGTGATAAGTTCCCTATAAACAAACGAACTGACGTTGTGCATGATAGCGAGGGCTTCCACCGGATACGCTCCTTTCGCCGTCTCTCCACTCAACATCACGCAGTCGACGCCGTCTAGAACCGCGTTCGCCACGTCACTGCACTCGGCTCTCGTCGGACGTGGCTTGCTGATCATCGATTCGAGCATTTGGGTGGCACAGATCACGGGCTTTCCGGCGAGATTGCACTTCGAGATGAGCATCTTCTGAGCCAGGAACACCTTCTCGGGCGGGATCTCGATTCCGAGATCTCCTCGTGCCACCATCACACCGTCGGCCGCCTCAATGATCTCATCGGCGTTCGTGACACCGTCTTCCGACTCGATCTTCGCGATGATGTAGATGTGTTTGCCTCTGAAATGAATATGTGATTGATTTTCTTAACTGATCCCTCCACTCACTTCTCTCCGAGGACATGTCTGATTTTGCGGATTCCATCCGCGTTCCGAATGAACGACGCGAAAATGATGTCGACCTCCTGCTCGACTCCGAAGATCAGATCTTCGATGTCTTTCGAAGTGACGGCCGGGAGGTCCACCGGAGTTCCGGGCAGATTCACTCCCTTCCGCGTTCCGAGAGCTCCACCGTTCTCAACTGTGCACACGACAGCGTCCTCTTCACAAGACTCGACGATCAGCGAAATGAGTCCGTCGTCGATGTAGATCCGGGATCCCGGCTGGACAACCTTCGGAAGGTTCCGATAGTCGGCGTAGATGTTGGTGGCAGTCGCAGTGTACTCCATCGAAGGATCCGTGGAGACGCGGATGCTCTGTCCGTTTACGAGTTCGATCTCCTTCTTGTCGTTCGCGAACATGCCGGTTCGGATCTCCGGACCCTTCGTGTCGAGGGCAATGGCGACCGGAAACGGAGCATCTTTCGCTGCTTCACGGATCGTCTTTATGGTTGCGGCGTGAGCCTGAAACAACGAATCACTTCTGAACCAGAATCGGTCTCTCTCTCTCACCTCGTGATTTCCATGGGAGAAATTGAGACGAGCGATGTTCATGCCCGTGTTGATCATCCGTTTCAAAGTGTCCACATCGCTGCATGCGGGTCCGATCGTACAAATGACGCCGGTCTTTCGGGTCTTCTGCGGCTTCTCCGAGATGCGAAGACCGCATAGATGCGAGATGTTGGTGGTGGCAGTGGAGTGCTCCGAACTGGAAGACATGACGGGGAATGACGGGCGGGCGGCGGAGAAACGTACCCGATATGGTCGTCTTGATACATGTTGATGGACGGTGCGGGCGTCTGAAACGAAATAGTGGGTAGTTGGGAGAGAGCGCGAGAGATCGAGTTTGATAAACGAGGGAAGGCGTGAACGACAAAGATCACCGATTGACTTTCGAAAGATAAAAATGGAAATATCTGTGAGTGTGAGAAGGAGAGGACTTTGGTCGGTGGAAGAAGAAGAAGAATCAAACCGAAACAACAAACACGAATCGAAACGGTCATGTGGAGGCTAGAATGTAGTGTGCTCTGAGAGATCGCGCGAGAAATGGCCCATCTGGTAGATCAACGGAGCCCACGGAGCATGCAAGTCTTGACCTTGACCACTCGAAAGGTGCGCGGCTGGCCCGAAAAAGACGCTCTTTCTCTCTCTCGTTTTTCTGCTCTTTCTTGATGCGAGAGCACAAATTGGATGTGACGAGAGAGACGAGACGCAGAGAATCGGATGTCACGTAACGATCAAATGATCATGAAAACAACCTTCAAAGAGAGGAAGACACTGCGAGAAAAAGTGCGAGGGGGAGGTGACCGCTCGAGGGGAGCAGAAGAAGAGTTGCGCGGAAAAGAAGGAGGGGGCCTTTTATACGAGGGAACTCGCGATAAAAGACACAGATTGCGCTGAGTGTTCAATGGTCTCTCTCTCTCTCTCTCTTTCTCTCTCTCTTTCTCTCTTTCTCTCTCTCTTTCTCTCTTTCTCTCTCTCGCTTCGAGGGGATTCCCTTTGTGTGATCCAAAGGCGCCTGTTTCGATGATTTTTGAAAGTTGTCAGAGGAAGAGAGAGAGAGAGCCTCACAACACATGACGTCGACGGAAAACAGAACGACGAAAAACTTTTGATAATCGGTTTAACAAACAATTGAAAAGGAGCTGCAGGAGGGGGAGTGTGACTTCTGAAAGCGGAAAAAGAGCTTCATCTGGAGAATGCGTCGGCTTCTCGCAACAAGAGGAAGTGAAAAAAGGGAGACGGAACGCAGGTAATTACGTCTCGTCTTCACCTCTCCGAATCATCGCGTTTCCGTCTTCTGATCCCTCCGATTTCAATCGTCTCTTATTAGGACACTCGAAAGAAGCGAATGGGTTCAGACTGCAATCCGTTTTCTGCCTCCAATCCGCTTTTCTGTTCCCCCCTCCGGATCGTTGTCATTTTCGGATGTTCTTCAAAACCTTCTCGTAGAGGCGGTTTTAAGAAAACGCGCCAAAGAAACTCGTCATGTTTCTGAATGAAAACAGAAAAACTGAAGAGAACTCACTGTGCTCTGAGTGGAAAATCGAATGTATTTTCGGAGAAAAAACTCTTTGATGACATCTTTTTTCATCTTTTTTCCTTTTCAAATACGCTCATATTCACTACATTCCAATTCGGTTTTCTGTGGGTTTTGGGAAGTTTCTAATGGGTTTTTTTCTGTTTGAACCTTAGTGAAACTCGGCCACCCGAGTTTTCTAGTCCCTAGCATTCTGGAAGGCACACTTCAGACTGATGACGGCTTCAGATTGCAGTCCGAATTAAGATATGATCTGGGCGGTCGGAAGTTCTTCTCCAAAGTAATCCTGATCTTTCTTCTGCTTCATTCAATCTGCCCTCGCATTCTCGCGCATCCGATTGTCGTCGTCGTTTTTGAATTCGTCGCGTCCCGACAAACACCTCGCCCAATAAAAGCAATCAGCATTTCTTTTCGCGTCTTTCGTTTCGCCGTCGTCAGGGGGTTACGAATACAAAGGACCCCCGGGAGAAAGTGCAAAACGATGACCGAAAGGATCTGGATGCGTCGGCGACGCGCGCGCCCCGCGAGAAGTCGCTTCATCCGCCGGCCGGAGGAGGAGGCGAGTGGTTTCGAAAACCGATTATGCCACACACAGGCGCACACACTCTGCTTTTATGACTTGGCCAATCGAACGAAGAAGAAGAAGTCATCCGAAAGAAGAAGCGCGAAGAAGAAGAAGAAGTGAGGGCAGAATTCTGCCGAGAACCTCTTCTGCAAACGTAGTCTGATTTCCCTCTTCAGTCAGGCAAAAAAAGACGGTGCGTTTGTGACTTTTCCTGATTCTCACTCCCACCGGCCCACGACTCGTCACTTTCTCTGTTTCAATTGTGAGAAATCTGTCGCGTTTCGATCGTTTTTCCTCGTCCCGATATCCACCTTCCGATAATTAAAACTGTCTGGCATTCTGAGAAAGTGTGCCTCTTCCCAAGCCGTCGCCCTTCTTGCGTCATCCCTCCTCCTCCTCCTCCTCCTCTCATAACCATTATCGTTATGAACGCACTGCCCCCCTTCTTCCTCTCTTATCCATCCCTCCGTTCGTTCGTGTACGTTCTTCTTCTTCTTCGTCATCGTCTTCTTCTTCTTCTTCCTTCTTCGTTGAACGTCTTCTCCAATTCAGCAATGACACCTGAAGACGAAGACCGTTTCTCGTACTTTGTGATGGATGCCCATCGGCTCGGCCGCGTCTTCTTCACCATTTCCACGTGTCTCACTCTCGCCGGCCTCTACTTTGCTGCTCATCCGCACTACCTCGAGGAGACGTACAACTCGAACCGGACTCTCTGGGTGATCGAGAACTACAAGGTGAGGAAGAGACGGTTTCCGACCGAGATCCGGTCGTTTATTGTCCCCTGTCCCCACAAAAAACTTTGTTTCTCCCCTTCTTTCGCCGTCCGATACGCTTGAAATACGAGATTCATGATGCTAGACATCCAGAGTAGAGGACTCTTTTCCGACTAGCTTCGCGAAACCGTAAACGTGCTCTACTGTACTGGTTTACAGACATACCCGAACGGAACAATGTACTATGAGTACCCCGAGGAAGACGGAACGACTAGCTGGGGCGCATTGGGTCCGTGGTTCAAGAGACTCCTCGGTGGCGAGTACCGATTCAGCTACGGCAACGCCTTCTGGAACTACTGCAGGGTTCGTTAGCTGCTCTTCTCTCGATCGATCATTCTGACGAAGCTGATTCAGATGCGCAACCCTCCGAAGACCGAGTGGATGTCGTCAATTCTTCGTTCAATGAACCATCTGGTCATAGTGCAGGTTTGCCCCCGTTTCTTTTTTCTCCATTACTCCCGAGGCCACTCTTGACGGCCTCCGCGTTTGCGGTTATCGTGCACGGATGGCCGAGTGGTCTAAGGCGCCAGACTCAAGCGGATTGCTTGCCTCAAGTTCGAGGTTTTCTGGGTGTTCTGGTACTCGTATGGGTGCGTGGGTTCGAATCCCACTTCGTGCAGATTCTTTTTGCAGGTTCTGTTCCGTTCAGCTGTTCTTCTTACCATGACGCACTCGCTCTTTCAATGTCTACTCATCAACTTCATCTCGAAAGCAAACCGATCTCCGAAATTGGAGAGAATAATTGGGTTTCCACTTATCACGGTGGAGTTCATCCATAACATTTGCTTATTCACAATCACTTGTTTGCAATACGAACAGGACTCGCACCGTACCACTGTCCACCGAATTCTTCGCCAAACGTTCCGTTTCAGTCATCAAGTTCTCGCGCGTCGCCGTCATTCTTCTGACAGTTTCGACTGTTCTCAAACTGATTTTCGCCGCCATCATCCAATCGAATCAGCTGGTCCAAGTGGGATGCGTCCTGCTTTCCTCTGCAGTTATTCTCTCTCACAACTCGGTTCTCGACGATTTCGACCGTTTTCTCGTGACTTCCTACTGCGATTCCATGAGTGAGTCGAGAAAAAAGCCGCCCGCCCACGCGTTCTCTTTCCAGCTTTCCCTTCGGTTGTGTTCGCTCAACTGACCTACTTCCTCGCCTTCTTCACTGCCGGCTACCTCCAATACCAGTCGCTCGCCGGAATCCGACTCGTCACTTGCTCCACACAAGACGAAGTCGATCATCAGAAACGGTTTTGTGTCGGGCACATCGATCTCATTTCCAAATAATCTCCTTCTTTTCTTTTGTTTCTCAACACGAGCTTTACTCAATTTCTTAGTTTTCAGTGAATCCGATTATTGAGAATTACATGAAGTATTGAAAAAAAAATTGGTGAGTGCCGATTACGAATTCGTTCTCAAATCGAGGAAACCGCAATTAATCCTGCCGAACACTCAGTGTCGTCCGTTTTCGATTGGAATCTGCTGAATCACTCATCACTGATTGTGCCAGATCCATTGCAATATTCACTAGAATTTCAGAAAGTGAATGAAGTATTGAAACGAGTTGGGTTGAACCTAACTGACACATAAATGTGAAGTTTCAGAATGTTCATTGATACAGGTATACAAATATGAGATAGTGAGAAAGAGACGAAGTCACTCAGAAGGAAAAGAGCTTAGAATCGTCCTCGGAAGTTTCCTTGGTTCGATTGTCCTCCGAATCCTCCGAACCCTCCTTGGTTCTGACCTCCAAAGCCGGGGAATCCTCCCTGATTTCCGGGGAATCCTCCCTGATTTCCGGGGAATCCTCTCTGGTTTCCGGGGAATCCTCCCTGATTTCCGGGGAATCCTCCCTGATTTCCGGGGAATCCTCCCTGATTTCCGGGGAATCCTCCCTGATTTCCGGGGAATCCTCCCTGATTTCCTGGGAAACCGCCGAATCCTCCACGTCCTCCCGGGAATCCTCCGTGAAACTTTCCGAGCGACTTGCTCAAGAAGAAGAGGACCTCCACCTCCTGCGGGTACTGCTTCTTCAGCTCGCCGACGGCTTCGAACATCTGCCGACTCGTCTGATCCTTGTTCTCAAAGATCGCATTGAGTTGAGTTTGGACCGTCGGAAGGTTCGCGACGACGGCGCTGACATTCTGCTTGATTTCATTCATCGTAGCTGTCAAGTTGGCCTGGAACGCGTTGACTTGATCCTGAAATCATTCAAAATAGAGATCATTCGGCTTGAAGAGAATCTCACCGAGACTCCATAAGTCTGAGCCCACGAGTTGATCTGAGTCTCGATTTCACTGATGGTCAGGTTTCCGTTGGAGACGATGTCGAAGAAGGCTTGACGTCCTTCCGAAGTCACATTCTGGAGGAACGGCGGCAGGAACGGAGGTCCTCCGGGCCCTCCGTGACCTCCGTGACCTCCTCCGTGACGACCACCGGGTCCGGCGAGCACGACGACACTCAAGGCGAGAGCGGAGAAAACGAGTTGGTGGGAAAGAGCCATTTCTCGGTGGAAACTGATACTTCGAGGTCAGCGGAGACCGCCATTTTATACCGAGTGATGACAAAAATCATGTTTTTCAATAGGGTTCGGAAAAAAAGGCAGGTGTGCACACGGAGAGAAACCGAAAGTGCGTGGAGAAGAGATGCTCGCAGAGCACGTGGCAACGAAGAGACGCAGACGGGAAGAGTGAGTCACTTGCGATGCTGAACTTTAAACAGGCGTTTCTCTTCTGACTGTTGACACCCACGGGGCGGGAACCGTTTGAACAGCTTATCAATGATCCAAAAACAGGAATATTTCGACTGTTTTTTGTGTGTGTGCAAACGTCGTTTTTGTGATGTGTGCAGACGAACACAAAACGACAGGAAGAGGAGGAATTTCAGACAGACGTCATGCTGAAACTGGGAAAAAGTGTCACAAGAGGACAAAATTGAAGTATCAAGAAAGTTCTTGGATACTGTAGAAGAAACCGGGAATCTGAAAATAAGGGATCGGATTCGAATCCCGAAGTGATGTTGAGAATTGACTAGAATTGTTTATTGAGAATCTCACTAATACGAGAAGTAGTCAGCGACGGCGGCGGCCTTCTGAAGCTGACGATCGCGGTGAATCTTGCGACGAATCTCCTCGCGGAGCAAGTGATGAGCCATCTTCTCGCGAGCGTAATGATGACGGGCGGCTCGGTGACGGGCCTCGCGAGCCTCCAAATAGTCCTGGAGGTCCGAGTCGGAAGAGCGTCCGAACGGCGGTTGGGCGAAGACGTTGGCGACGAGGCAGACCAGGAAGAGGACAGCGAGGAAATTCATTTCGGAATGCTGATGATGGGGGAGAACGGTTCGGAGGGGGTTGATATGGGCAGAAGCCACATTGCACATTTGAAATTCAAATTATTCAAATTAACTCCTGTGGAAAATCAGAAATCAGTGGCAGGAAGAATCGGATAAAACGGGCAGCTGGAAGAGAAGCAAGCCGAGAATCGGTTCTGATGCGGATTCCGTTCATTTTGTTGGCCGTGCAGGCCTCTCTCACTGCTGCCGGATACTACGATGATCTGAAGTCGCAGATCCAGTCCTTGATCGACGCGGGATTCGGTTCGGGAGGATCGGGAAGCAGTAGCAGCAGCGGATCGAGTGGAAGTTCGAGTGGATCCGGAAAGTGGATGCCCGACGACGTCTACTACGCGACTCACGACTTGAAAGGCAACCGCATCGACCCAGCGAAGTGGATGCCCGACGACGTCTACTACGCGAATCACGACTTGAAAGGCAACCGCATCGACCCAGCGAAGTGGATGCCCGACGACGTCTACTACGCGAATCACGACTTGAAAGGCAACCGCATCGACCCAGCGAAGTGGATGCCCGACAATGTTTACTACGCGACCCACGACTCGAACGGAAATAAGAAGGGAGGCGGTCGGGACAACTGGATTCCGGACGACGAGTACTACAAGACGCACTACAAGAACGGAAGGAAGAAGGGATTCCTTGGCAGACTGTTTGACAAGGTAAAGTCGACTGTGAGAGGTGTACTGCCGGGGGGAAAGAAGCAGCAGAGCAAGGACGAGAGTGACAGAAACGGACCGATCACTCTGAACGACTACACTCAGGTAAGAGGAGAGGACGAGTATCCGATGAACTGATTGCAGGACTCTTCCTCCCAGGAGAACCACGTTCACTACCACAAAGACGGCCATCTGCATCGCGAGAACCATCTGCACGACGACTTCCGAAAGAGCTACAATCTGTTCGACGAGGACAACTACTACCCGAGATACGGCTCCAGTTCGTACCGATTCAAGAGAGATGCCAGCGTGGAAAAACGGAAGCCGTACCGTTTCTTCCCACGTGGCTCCGTGGGAAAGACGGCGGAGCACGGCAAGAAACCAGCTGATCGCAAGGCAACCATAGTCCTTTTCTGAACAATCAAATGTAATTGAACTTCTGAAATAATGGAAATGTGTTTGAATGGATGTGTCATCGAACAAAATGAGACCGCGAACACAATTTGGATACGGAAATAGAAATCAAAGAAAGGCCAGAAGTAGAGGAAGCGCCGACTGCATCATGGTGTTCCGTAGCAAACCATTTCATTCCATTCCTTACCGTACCTGGGCAGAGAAAAGACACTCTGAATGATCTCTTCGTGGCCATCATCCCTCTTCCGTATCCTATCCGTTTCATCGCTTCGATCCCTTCTTCTGTTCTCTGTGAACTCTGCACTCTCGTGCATTCGTCCTTTCTCCATTGCAACTTTCCGAACTGAAAGTGTACAATGACTCACAACCAAGTCAAAAAAATGCAAATCGAGACCAGTCGGCACCTTCCGTTTTCATCCGACATCAGCACCGGAGGTGTGGGGGGAAAACAGGGCGGAGGAGCGGCTGAGTGGCTAATCCGACGTTTTCCCGCCTCTGGTCTGAATGATCCGCAACAATCGGGTCCTCCGATCTATAAAACAGACCTTCTGAAACTGATTCCGCATACATTTTGACCCGATCATTCATTCATTAAACAGGTAATGTCGGCGCAATCGCAACTTTTCATGGGATTTTTTGATGTCTCTCGTAAAAACGAACGCATCTTTTCTTTGATCGGAACCGTAATTTCATTCAGATGTTGAAATACCTCGTCAGTTGCTCGTTCATTGTCCTCGTGGCGTCACAGTCATGGGGACAAAGTGGCTCGTTTGGAGGTAGCCAAGGTAGAGTATTCCGGCCACTATGGCGACCTGTAGTTATTCGGAGATTCTTAGGATACGGCCAACAACAGAGGTCCGGATCGTCTTCTTTCGGACAGCAGAGCTTCGGAGGCAACTCTCAGGGATTCGGAGGTTCGAGCGGATTCGGTCAAAGTCAAGGACAACAAGGGTTCGGAGGAAGCAACCAAGGATTCAGTGGGAACAATCAAGGATTCGGAGGAAGCTCTCAGGGCGGAAACAATCAAGGATTCGGAGGAAGCTCTCAGGGATTCAGTGGAAACAGTCAAGGATTCGGAGGAAACAATCAAGGATTCGGAGGAAACTCGCAGGGATTCAGTGGTGGATCCGAGGGATACAATGGGAACAATCAAGGATTCGGAAGCAGTTCCCAGGGATTCAACTCCCAGGGAGGGTTCGGAGGAGTTTCGCAGAATCGTCCGGAACAAAATAGCTTCTCTTACGAATTCGGAAGTCAAGGCGGATTCGGCCAAAGTCGCAATAGTTTCGGACAATCCCAAGGTGGATTCGGAGGATTCGGAGGCAATTCGAACAGCTTCGGGAACCAACGTGGCTTCGGCGGACAGTCTTCCGGCTTCGGCAATCAGGGAGAATTCGGTGGAAACCAGGGATC
The DNA here is from genome assembly GCA_963966605.1 of Caenorhabditis sulstoni. Lineage (NCBI taxonomy): Eukaryota > Metazoa > Nematoda > Chromadorea > Rhabditida > Rhabditidae > Caenorhabditis > Caenorhabditis sulstoni. Next base: position 4,066,334 of record OZ016478.1, on the reverse strand, counting down.
GTCGAGAGGAGGACAATATTCTGGATTTGGTGGAAACTCCAACAGCTTCGGAAACCAGGGAGGATTCGGCGGTCACTATGGGAACCAAGGAAGCTCGTCGAGCTGGGGCGCTTCCAACAACTACGGACACGGTAACTCGAACGGAGGGTTCACTGGCAACAATGGAATCGGATCCTACGAGCCATACCCGACGTTTCTGAACAACGTAAGCTCGTCAGCCGCGCAGGACTACTTCAACATTGTGAACAACAAAACGATGACCACAAATCAAATCAACGAGCAAGCCGCCAACTGGGCAGCCACTAACGGAGTGCAGGTCAGTTTGAAAGGGTTACAGTTCCAAACGAAGTTCTCCTGAAGACGCAATACACTGAGTACGAGACGAACCGCACTGTCGTCCACAATCAGGCCACTCAGAATGTGTCTGACATCATCAACAACCTGGCGGCGGTGCAGGCGTCCATCGAAAACATCCAATCGAACAAGAGCTCTTCTTCCGATGACCGTCAGGCGGCCTTCCAAGCTCTTCAAGAAGCTCACCCCATGGTCAGTTCACTCCGGTTATCTGAAACCTTGATCTCGTTTGTTGCAGGAGTACTCGGTTCTCACTTCCCTCCAAAATCAGCACGAGCAGACGCAGTACGTCAGAATGACTGGAAACACGAACGGAAACTACGGCAGCTACGGCAACTCGAACTCGTATGGATACAATGGAAACAACTACGACAACCAGTACGGAAACTGGAACATCGAGAGTTCGACGTCTTCTTCGACGGCTACAAAGAAGAAGACAACGAAGGCTTCCGGATAATTTCTCTCCGTTTCTCTGTTATGTACACTCCTCTTATGAACGTTTCGAATGAACAACAATGGGTATTCTATTCTTCGAGTTCATTGAAATTTTATTGGAACCTACAGTGACAGTCTCTTGATTTCTGACTCGAAACGAGGCGTTTCTTGTGGACATTTCCAAGGAGTGTTAATAAAACGAAATAGAGTCCGAATTTAGGACTCTAAACAGTTCCGATGGATAGAAGTTAAGAGAACTCTGAGACACAAGAAGTTGGAACCTGTTCGAGCATTCCAAAAAAGTTCGGATGTCTTAGCCATATTCAGATCATGTTTTACTCGGTAGAACAGAAAGTATGACGTCGATCGGTTCCAATTCCAAAAGTATCTTGTAGGCGGACAAGTTCAGTGCAGTTGAAGATGCAAAGCACAAACTATGGGGAATGGAACTGTACCGAGAGCTTCAAGAAATACTTCATTTTCCCTCGTGAGCATAGATCGCTTTCACTCGGAAACCACTTCTGTTTTCCAACAACAAGAGTTAATCAGAAGGTGCAGGTGATCGTTGGAGCCGCGAGGCTGACTCATACATCTCCATCACTAGCTGATGTTGCCTTGGATACGGGCACACGGAAACAACACATAGTTCAGTGATAAAACCGCTGCACGAGAGGCCCTCGTCTCTCAGCATCGCACACTCTCTCGCCTGTCGTCGTACGATGAGTCCACCCAAATCCAACCAAAAGATCGACATCAACATCAGGTTTATGTATCCCGCAGTATAAAAGAATGGACAGAAGAGGTGCATAGTTCACATTCGACCGAAATGCTTTCAAAGCTTTGCATTGCTTTCTGCATCTGTGCGATGGTTCTGGCCGCGCCGAAAGGCAATAGCAGCACCAACGGAGGACGCGGAGGACGCGGCGGACCAGGAGGTCCGGGAGGACATGGCGGACCGCCGCCTCCACCGTTCCTCCAGAACGTGACTGACGATGCTCGCAAGGCGTTTTTCGAGATTGTCTCCAACGGAAACCTCACGCAGAACCAGATCGACGCCCAGACTTCCTCCTGGGCCAGCACCTACGGAGTCTCGGTGAGCCCTCCCTCCGCTCTGTTCTCGATCATTCCTCCGTTTTCAGGCCCTCTACACCGAGTTCCAGCAGAACAAGACAGCCTTCGACACTGCGCTCCAGACCAACATCTCCTCGATCATCGGCAACCTGGCCACCGTGAACTCGCAGCTCAGCTCGATCTTCACCAACAAGGATCAGACTCGCGATCAGGTCAAGACCGCCATCGACGCCGTCCGTGCCACGTATCCAGTCGAGGTGGACACCATCATGTTCCTGAATCATCCGGGACCACACGGACCTCCAGGAGGACGAGGAGGACCGGGAGGACCGGGAGGACCTGGAGGATTCGGAGGAAACTTCTCGGGCAACAGCACCTCCAGCCCCAAGTCAGCCAAGAAGAACAACAAGAAGAACAGCTCCTCTCGCTAATTCTCTCATTTCATTGTTCTGAAAAGTTATAAATATTTTGACGGTTGAGTGGTCTCCGATTAGGCTGGCATCCTGCCAAACACCATTCAAACAAACGGAAGCATCACAAATCCGCCCCGCTAATCCGTTTATTTGTTCAATTTGTGCAAAAACAGAAAACACTGAGGTATGAAACTGTCATGTAGACCGTCGAAACCACACCCAAAGAATGACATCAGCCGCCCATCGATAAGGTCGATTTCCATAATAAATGTTCGAGGACGACACAGACAGAGAGTTCAGCATCAGGCGACAGTGCCTCCCACACATCGAAACGTATGCAAACAGATTCGGGAAGACCGCCTTTCTGGATGACACAGTTCACATGGAAACCGACTCTGTTTACCAATGATCTCGAGCACTGTCCGGAGTATAAAAAGGAAGGGTCGCGACGAGCAGAATGTGTCACTTCTTCTCTTCTTTCTCCAACCAATTCATCCTTTCAGAATGTGCTCGTTCAAAGTTGCGTTCGCTGTGGTTGCTCTGACTGTCGTTGTGATGGCTGCTCCGGGAGGAAGAGGAGGATCACAGGAAGGAGGATCCCAAGGAGGCTTCGGAGGAGGACAGGGAGGCCAAGGAGGCTTCGGAGGAGGCCAAGGAGGCCAAGGAGGCTTCGGAGGACCGGGAGGCTTCGGAGGCCCGGGAGGTTTCGGAGGACCGGGAGGCTTCGGAGGCCCGGGAGGCTTCGGAGGCCCGGGAGGTTTCGGAGGCCCGGGAGGTCATCACGGAGGACCGCAGGGACCACCACCGCCGCCATTCCTCCAGAACGTCACCGAGGAGGCGCGTCAAGCGTTCTTCGCCATCGTGTCAAACTCTTCCCTCACCATCTCCGAGATCGAATCAGAGACCGCCACCTGGGCTTCTACTTATGGAGTCACTGTGAGTCACATCCCCAATCGTATAGGTATTTCTGATTGTGTTCTTCAGGACGAGTACAACGCCTTCACAGCTAACGTCACCGCCCAGCTTTCCGAACTGAAGCAAAACGTGACCACTGTCATCAGCAACTTGTCTTCGGTTCTCAGCTCTTTGGAGACTATCCTTGAGAACAAGGATCAGACCATCGCCGCCCAGAAGGAAGCCATCGAGACTCTCCGTCAAGAGTCCCCCGTCGAGGTCGCCACTCTCTTCTTCATCGCTCAGCAGTCCGCCCCGAGACCGCAACGACCGGACGGCCCGCACGGAGGATTCTCCGGAGAGCCAGACTTCTCCGACTTCTCCACGTCGACTGTTTCCGCGTGATTCCCGTTTACATCGACATCAGTCCGCTTCGAATATTTTGTAAATAAACAAATTTCTCATCTATTTCAATCAAACCTCACATACACGTCGGGGGCTCAATAAGGTCATGATTGAAGAGCTGCTGTTTCATGGGAAGAGTCAGAAGGATCAACAAAACAAACGGGGGATGCGAGGATCGGGAGCGAATCTCTCCTTTGAGGCTTTTCAGATTTCACTGTTCCCGGTCGCATGCATTTCGATAACTTTTTAGTTTGGAACCTCATTGAGTTTCTATGAATGAGACAATCGGAGGATCTGGGACACAGATGCACTCAGTGAAATAAATCACTCAATGTACCGACACCGACTTTCGTCTGAACGGGCGTGTTCTTTGAACTACCTCCGCTAGATTCAGAAGACCTACTTCCGGTTGACCAAAAGTCAACTAGCGATGTTTGAGAAGAAAGAGCTGAAAGGGTCTCATGGAAGCGGGGAAGTGATCCTTGGACATCTCAGACAGTTCTCGCGGAAGCAGAGTTCACTTTCATTCCAGACATGATTCAGATAGATTCCGAGAAGTGTTATTCTCGTAAAGAATTCTCCCGCACAATTGTCGCTAATGAGCTTCTCACGGAATTCAGCCTTCACCACTCGGTTTCTGATAATCACACGCCCCGCGTGACTCACGTGTTGTCGATCTCGGATCTCGTGATGGAGGCAACAAAGCAGCTAATAAGTTCAGCAACAAAATCGGGCAGCAGCTGAAAATCTCCACTCGCCTCTCCTCGATTCTAGCGCTCTTTAGCCAGAAGGGAGGAGCGGAAAGGTGCAAACGGTTCAGAGAAAACGGATTATGTCTCTTCTCTCTCGCACATCGACACCTACTCGAGTCGGTATAAAAGAGAGACGTGCGAACCGGAGAGCACCACCTCTTCTCTTCTTCTTCTTCTTCCTCTGCTTCCACTTTGTTACCTTTCTGTTTTCAGAAATGGCCCTCTCCAAGACTGTTCTTGTCCTTCTCTCGGTCGTCGCCGTCATCGCCGTCATGGCTCAGCAACAGGGAGGACAACAGCAAGGTGGACAGCAACAAGGAGGCCAGGGAGGATTCCAGCAAGGAGGGTCGCAGCAAGGAGGACAGCAGCAGGGAGGCTTCGGAGGATCCTCGCAGTCGCCGAACGGGCAGCAGGGCGGACAAGGAGGCAACCAGCAGGGAGGATCCCAGCAAGGAGGCTTCCAGGGAGGAGCCCAGCAGGGAGGAGCCCAGGGAGGATCCCAGCAGGGAGGACAGGGACCTCAGTGACCAGATACCAATTATGTTGATGACTTTGTTTTGAAACGAACAATAAATGAATTCTTGTGACTGCTCTGGACAACCGAAAACAGACCCGGACCGATTGTTGCTCTGGGCCCAGCGGCAACTTTAGTTTCAAGAGATCAACCATCAACTCTTTCGTTTTTCCGTTTTCCCATGGGCTCTCGGTGGGACACACCGAAAAACGGCGTTCCGTTCCCAGCGAATAGAGAATCGCATAAAACGGACAGTCTCCGTGCGTTTCCTCCATTCTTTTCTCAAATATGAACCCACTGTTTCTCCTGCTTTTCGTCGCTCTCGCGTCTTCTGAACTACACGACTATGAAGACGTGCGTCGTCTGACTCCGTCCGAGTACCTCGAACAGTTCGAGACGATCGTCGACGATCTCTCGGTGGCCGAGGAGGAGACCAATCGGAAGCTGATTGTCCTGGCGACGCACTTCGAAGAGCACGACAACTTCCGGCGCATTCTGTCGAACAACGCGCGTCGTCTCACTCAGATCTACTCGGAGTTCGTGGCCTCTTCGCAACGAATTCAGACCGCCAAACACGCAGCTCAGGCGATCCTGGCGAACCGAACGCAGAGTGCTCAGGAGCAATACGATGCGGCCGTCCGCCTCGACAAACAATTCCCGCTGGTAACTGATCAGTTGACAAGTGACTCATTCCATCCGTTTGTTCAGGAGATGTCTGTGCTCTTGGACATTTGTGCAACAATGGGTTACAAGACGACGAAGGATGTGATCGCCAGCTCGTTGAAGGACATTCCGAAGACGAAGAAACTGGCTCGCGACCTGGAAGAGTACTCGGAGCAAGCGCAAGCGACCGGATACTTCATCGCCCAGGGACTCCACGATACTCCGTACGTCAGCAGACGCACTCAGGTCGAGGCCCGCAAGAAGTTTCTCGAGAAGTTCCCCAAAGCCATGGTCGTCCATGATCACGTCGTCAAAGTGCTGAGTGGCGAGGAAAAGTTCCGCTCTGTCATTTAATTACGAATGAAGTGTCATTTCATCACGGTTCGAACTGTAAAGTTCCTTTCTGATTCGTCGAAAAAATAGTTTATTGGTGATAGCGAAAGCCGGTTCCACGTTCCTTTACACGCGAAACATAGTGGATGCCGCAACCCGCAATATGTCGGTACATAGGCGAACACTGTTCCGGAGACGCAGCGCCTCATAAACTTACCTGGCTGGGGGTCATCTCGTGATCAAGAAGACGGGAACCCCATGGCGAGGCCTGTCCATTGCACTTTTGGACGGGCTGACCCGTGTGGCAGTCTCGAGTCGAGATTTGCCAACAGTTAAATTTTTGCGTACGGTGGCGCTTGCGAGCAGCCACCGAAAAGAAGAAAAAACTACTCGAGTGAATTGTCGCATGACAAATTTATTCATAAAAGGAACGAAGTACAAAAAATTTTCGAAATTCAATGCTTTTGGACAAAATTGATAGGAATGGAGCGAGAAGCGTTCGACTTCTTCGGAGCCTCGATTCGCAGTTTCCCGTCGTTCGAAATGGCCGATTTTAGAGAAGTCAGGTCGGCGTCTTCCGGTAGAAGAATCATCCTTGAGAAGGATCGCTTCGAGTAGCCGTTCTCTGATTTCTTTTCTTGTTCTCCCTCGATTTTCAGCTCTCTTCCGTTCAGTTCGATCTTCAGATTCTCAGGTTTGAAATGAGAAACGTCGAGTTGCAATGAGAACTTTGAATCGTCGTTGACAACCTGAAAACGAGGAGAATACGAGAATTAAGGGATTCGGGGGAATGGACTTACCTCTCCAACGTTTTCAGAGAAGCTGAAAGAATTGTGATCGGCGTCTCTCCAGTAAGGCAGTTGAAGAGCTCCTCGGGAAACATCCTCGAAGAGGTCGTCGAGAGCATCGGAGAATGGAGCACGGAGCAAGAGCATTGTGAGCAAGGAAGGAAGAATTCACAAGTGTGTTGGTTTCCTCGCAACCGCGCTCGCATTTATACTTTCCGGGGAGAATCTTCTAGAATCTTCGGGAGTGTTCCAGCCGCGACGAGGACGACCGCCGCGTGAAGAGACGCAGACAGTCAGACACTCTGCGTCTCTTGTCCTCGCGCACTCTCTCGCCGTCTGAGGCCGCTCGGAGAGCAAAAAGGTCTGGAAGGTTCCAGAAGAAGTGAAGAAAAGAGTATAAATGGGCGGATGGAGTGACATTCTGCATCACTCATCGAGTATCTTTTCTGCGATCCCAATCCCCAATACTAAATGTCGCTCTATCCGTTTTTCCACCCGAGACCGTACTCGCTCGTCGGAGAAATGATGCGAGATTTGGCCACGATGGAGAGACAGTTCGTCCCGTGCATTCAGAACTCATCGACTTCTAAGGTAAGTGTCACATCTTTTCAGAATGTTCCAGAATCGTATTTTTCTTGTTTCAGATCGTCAACGATGATCAGAAATTCGCCGTGAGTCTGAACGTTTCGCAGTTCAAACCGGAAGAATTGAAAATCAATTTGGAAGGACGCAAGCTGACGATTCAGGGAGAGCAAGAGGTGAAAAACGAGGACGGCTACTCGAAGAAGTCGTTCTCGCGAGTCATTCTGCTGCCGGAAGACGTCGACGTCGCCGCGGTTTCCTCGAATCTCACCCAGGAAGGAACACTGTCCATCGAGGCGAAGAAGAGAGAAGCCATTCAGGGAAGGTCCATTCCCATCCAACAGGCTCTCGAACAGAAAGAAGACCGCGACTCGTGACTCACCAGCAATCCAACTCTTTTTTATTTTTTGTATCTTCAAATGTACACTTCCTTTTGCTATTATTCAGCAAGTTTCCAAATAAATTGTTATTTATCAAAAATTCTTTTTTTTGAGTCAAATGTTTAAATATAAATATTTACTTAATTTTTCTACCGCAATCCCAAACCAGGCCAGCTCTTACAAAACATAGTGGAAGCCGCAACCCGCAATATGTCGGTACATGGGCGAACACTGTTCCGGAGACGCAGCGCCTCATAAACTTACCTGGCTGGGGGTTATCTCGTGATCAAGAAGACGGGAACCCCATGGCGAGGCCTGTCCATTGCACTTTTGGACGGGCTGACCGGTGTGGCAGTCTCGAGTCGAGATTTGCCAACAGTTAAATTTTTGCGTACGGTGGCGCTTGCGAGCAGCCACCGAGAAGATCGAAAGATCCCTGAAGCATCTTCGAACTGCTGAATATCGCATCGCAAAATATGTTAATAGGTCTCGTCAAGAACACACGGTTTTACTGTCGCTCAAATAGAATTGACCCTCAAATCCCATCAGATTTCCTACTTCTCCGAGACATTTGCATTATGTTCTCTCTTGCGTGTGTGTTCAATAAAAGCTTGTTTTTATGATAGTGTTCCATTGGATCGGAACTGTTGATAACACAAAGAAACGAAACAATCTCGACGAGGAGAAGAAGTCGTAAACGGTTCGATTCGTGCGAGATTTCAGAAGTCTTGTTCAAGTGGCCCTCTTCTCCCGTGAAGAGGCTTCAGAGACCTGTATTTGCGAGAAGAGAAGCGAGTTCTCGGAAATCCCGACGCCTTCTTCTTCTTCTTCATCTTCTTTTTCGCCCAAAAATTGGTTGGGTCATAAACGATTAATCTGTCGATTCATTTTGCAGCTAACATTGCTTTTTCGTCGTTTCGCTTCTTCCTCTTCTTCGAGATCGCGCGCGCATTCAAAAACTGGCTTGTTTGTTTCAATCGGTCGATTCCCGATTCCGCGTATCAACCGCCTTCTCTGGAGGGGGAGAGAACTTGATCGAGACCTCTTTTTGAGAAGAATCCCCCCCTTCTATTTTGTAGGTTTCTTCCTCCCGCCTCCTCACTCAAGTGGTGATAATAAGATACATGTCATTCCGTCAGCCGTTGTTCGTTGGACCGTCGAGTCGAGTAGGCAGGGCCTTGCCCGAATGGCTTCGAGATGTGTTCGCCAGATCGCTATGCTTATCTCGGCACCCATCACGCTTACATTCTCACTTCTTGAATATCTCGTTTCCGTTTTTTGTTCTCACTTATGGCTTCGAATTCGCGATTCGAAGTGGCTGCTGCTGCAGCTGGTCACTTGCCTAATTACCACTTTCTCTCTCCCTTCCCTCGTAATTTGTCAATTTATTTATGTACAGGTAGATGATGTGCGGGAGGGGGAGGGGCTTCGTGAGAAGACGCATTCGGACGTCGTCGGGCTGAACGCTTCATTTCTCCTCTCGCGCGAAGCTTTCCGTGCACTTCTGTCCGCTCTCCGACACGTTCCCCGCTCCATATTACACTTGTTTCTTTCGCAGATGAGGCATCTCTCCGCTCTTCTTCTTCTGCCGGCTCTTCTGGCAGTCGCCGTCGCCCAGGAGCACTTCATCGACGTTCGTGCTCTCGTGAAGGACACGATCGAGGCGATCAAGGACGTTCCGGCGATGATGAAGAGCCAGAATCAGACGGCGACGTCTTCGGTTTCCTCTTCAATCATCCAACAGCCAGAGCTGACAACTGCCGAGACTTCGCAAGTCGCCAAAGCGAAATCCGACGTGTACGACTCTTTCCTGCGTCTTCCGGGAGATATAATGTCTCAATTGGCTAGAGATGCCGGATTCGTCGATGAGAAGAAGGAGGAGAAGCAGCAGCAGCAGCAGAAGGAAGAGGAGCGTGTCGAGAAGAAGAAGGAGGACGAGGAGTCGTACAGCTTCAAGACGGTGAGTCAACAAAAGGGACAAAGTGCGTCCGGGAAGGAAGGCAGCGGCCAATTGGGTGTGAATCGCACTTCCTCCTTTCCGGAACGCTCGTATTGGCTTCATTGGGAGATCTGGTTTGATTGTTCGAAACATTCAAACTGCCTCCTATTGCAGGTGGATGATATGAAGGCTGAGGAGAGAAGACAGGCCAACGAGAGACCGACTATGGTGCAGAAGAAGGCTGACGACAACGACGACATCTTCTCGATCTCTAAGTGAGACTAGCATCAGATGCCGTGCCATACGGATGGTTTCAGACTCATCTCCGCCACTGGAAACGCCATCCGAGAGGCTCAGGCTGCTCAAGCCGCCCAGCAGCCGCAGCAAGAGCCGATGATCACTCTGCCGCCGCTCGTTCCGCTGCCACCAGTGCCTCTTCAGATGCCAGCCCTTCAGATGTAAGCCGTGTTCGATCTCTCCTTCTCGCGCCCGACACGAACCGGTTTCTCGGAAGGCAGCGGGAGGAAGTGAAAGCGAGCGCGCATCAAAAAACACCACGAGTTTAGTGACCGCTTGTCATTTCAGGCCAGCAGCTGTCGGTCAACCAGTCACCGAAATCATGTACCGCCCGGTAACCAAGGACGGAAAGACCGTCTACGAGCAGGTGGTGGTGGTGAAGGAGGCGAACGGATCCGTGAAGCTTCTCCCGAACACGCTGCTTCCACAACTGCCCGAACAGACGAAGAGGGTCGAGATTAAGCAAGTGGTTCGTGTTTAGTGGGGGTCTGTATAATCGAATCATCGCGTTACCTGTTCCAGAACAAGGAGGGCGCCGCCGAGTTCCTCGCTCCGACTTTCCCGCCAGCGGTCAGTCAATTAGAAGAACACAAATGGGATTACTGTGGACAGTTTACAGGTCAACTTGTTCGATCAGTTCACCAGCACCGCCGAACCGTCGTCGACGACGACGACAACCACCGAACAACCGACGGAGACAACCGAAGAGTCGGTGGTGAAAGTGCCAAAGAGGAAGTCGCTGCCGAGACGGAAGATCCAGTATCTGGAGAAGAAGGCAAAAGACATGCACTCTCGCCAGTTTGGAGCCAAAACTGTTCAGATGAGCGACCCGATCGAGATTCAGGCTCAGGAGGAGCAGGAGCCGATCAACGTGCTCCAGAAGGAAGTGAGTTACATGTTCCGACGACGTCGTTCTAACTTGTTCGCTTCTTTCTAACCGTCGTGTCTCAGGGTAACCTCCGTGTGCACGCCATCAACAGCAGACGAAAGAGTCGGAAGCCACGTGTCGTCAGAATTGAAGAAGTGAATAACTTTTTGAGTTCGATAGCACTTTTGTGTCTCATCAAATTCTTATCGCATGGGCAACTAACTGGAATTTTCAGACGGAGAAAGTCGAGGAGCAGCCAGAGGAAGAACCAGAAGAGACGACGGAGCCGCCGAAGAAGAAGAGGAAGCTGATGAGAAAGGTGCAGAAGAAGGCGGCGAAGAAGGAGATCCGCAAGTTCCCAGACCTCTACGACGAGCAGTGGAAGACTCAAGTGGCTCCGAGCGTTTCGCCTCCATCGGAAGACTTTGTCGAACAGTTCGACGGTGTCGACGAGGTACAGGAGAGCCCGAAGAAGAAGGTGCTGCCACAGAACGACACTCCGATGAGCGATCCGATCGAGCAGAGAAGCAGCAAGGTGCAGATGTTCACGAAGGAGCAGGAGGAGGACATTCTGAACAAGGAGATCCACAAGAGGGTGCTCCAGAGAATCCGACTTTCGAAGCTGAAGAGTGCCGAGAAGACGGAGAAGGCGTCCACGACGACTGAAGTTCCGACTGCGGCTGAGGCAGTGCAGACGGAAGAGAAGAAGAAGGAGAAAGTGGTCGAGAAGACGGAGGAGGAGGAAGAAGAAGATGACGTCATCGATGCGGAAGGGCTCGAGGAGGACGAGGAAGAAGTGACGACGACAACGACAACAACAACGACTGAAGCGCCAGTGACCCGTGCCGAGAGAGTCAAGAAGAACAAGAAGCGGGCCGTCGTCACGAAGCACCAGTGCCTGAATCTGCGCAGTTTCGCCCGTCAGTTCATGTTCGACACGCTCGAGGAGTTCGCCAACGAGCACTGCTACTTCATCGAGAACTATTATCCGTCTCTCACTTGCTCTCGCTCGCACGTATACGTGGCCAAGTGCCAGAAGTGGCTCAAAGAATAGACGACTCTAAAAGTTCCAGACTCACCCTTTCCAGAAGATTCCGATCCAGCTCTACGTGTATTTTCACTTTTCAATTTGTCACTTTTCCGTTTATGTGCAATATTTCGTTTTAATAATGTGCAATGTGTTTTCTTTCTTTTGCTAATAAAAGAGTCAATCAAAAGAACACAGCTCTCGGATAAGCGGGTCGAGCTGCGAGGCGTCGAGTCCGTAGAAGATGCGAAGCATCGAAGAATTCACCCAGTGCAGATCGACAACTTGATTCAAGAGGTTCTTGTAGGCCGATTCGGCCCGCTGCGGATCGTACTCGAATTGAAGGATTCTGAAATCAACGGGATCGTCGTCGACTCTCTTCCTCCGAAAATCTCACTTGTTCAGCATTCCGAAGTACTTGGCTTGTGTGTCGTGAACCTTTCCGCTGTCACGAAGTGTGGTGACATCTGAAAACGAGCAAGATTCGTTTGAAATGCGCTCAACCGCACTCACTCGGATGGAAAATGACGATGGCGTTGAAGATGAGCATCAGGTTCTCGTTGTTCCGAACGTCGTCTCCGAAGGTGTCGAGCAGCTTCTTGTGCATCTCGTAGTGCTCGCGAGTCTCGGGATTCTTGAACATGTCGATTTTCACTTCCATCTTTCCGGCGACTCCGAACGAATGATTCCAGCTCTGATCTCCCTTGTTGAACGCCATAACTCCTCGAACGATCAGCAGCTCACAGAAGCCGCACTTCAGAAGACTCTTGCGATCTTCGACGTGGAGTTCCCGGAAAAGGCTCAGCTGGCAGGCCATGTTTACGATGCGTTTCAGCGCTTCCTGGATGATCTTAATGACTCCTTCGATGCTGTTCGGGTTGTAGTAGTTGCTCAGCGGAGCATTCAACGGCTCATTCTGCACGTGGAGCTCTTCGAGCAGTTTCATTTCTTGGTCGGTCAGCAGTCCTCTGTATTTGTCGATCTCTGAAGTTGGATGTCTTTCGGTAGTAATAGAGACTCAGAAAGTGTTACTTCTGTGAATCTTGATGAGCAAATCATCGCATTCCATCTGAGGGGGCAGTTCGGGAAGGTTGCTGTTCGAAACGGGAGTCCAAGTTCTTTCGGGCATCGGTGGGAACAAGCTCAACGGACTGTTCGGAGCCATTCCAGAGATTAAGCCGAGCTGGAATGGAGAAGAGAGGCAAGCATTCGGAGCCATTTGCGCTGGAGACAATTCTGAAGAGCTGTCAAATGAGAGGGGACAAAGCGGGTTACGATACCTGCACCGGACAGAGCTGGGGACACTGTGTAATTGGAGGGAGAGAGAGGAAGACGTTGCGGAGTACTGTAGTGGGAATGTTGCGGGGAAGAGACGGAACTGATGACAGAAGCAGGCGACTGGGTGGACGAATTGGAAGAGTAGGAGAACGTGTCGGAATGTTGAAGGAACGGGGCAGTGGGAGGCACTAGAGGTAGGGCTCGATGCGTCGGAGAGTCCTCCTTGGGCTCGAAGGCGGTGAGCCTCTGGGACGCCGGATAGAATCCGCATTGGCACGTGCAGGTGCAGTGATCTTTCGGTTGTCTGGAAAAGTAAGATGGTTACGTGTTTGATCTTCATGATCATCAGAAACAAAACACCGAAATACATGTGTGATGTTATCATTCCGATTTAACTCAAATGATAAGAAGTTTGACAGTATCTAGGGACCGCAGTTCACGAAACGATGACGTATTGTGTGCCGCAAATTGTAGTCTTCTTTTGCAGACACGCTTGGAAATCAGCCAGAGAAGGAGGGCACAAACATCGGGTGGTTCCACAGCTGTTATGTATCGTGCGATTTGGCTGAACTCACTCGTTGGCTTTCTGCAAGAGTTTGTCGAGCAGCGCCTTCGAGACGCTCACTTTCTCGTCGTCGTCGCCGTCCTCCTCTTCTTCCTCCAGTTCCACCTTCATTTGCATGTGTTCCGGCTTCTTTCTTTTGAACTTCGAGCCCGCGACGGACACTTTCGAACGGGAGTCGTTGAGCCAGTCGCTGTTCATTCCGGCCGAGAAGCACTTCTCTAGCCGGCAAGCCTGGCAGAACTTCCGAGAAGCCGAAGTGATCTGGCACGCGTTCGAGAAAGGGCACTTGATTTCCTGAATGACGACATTGCCGTTGCTGAAAGGGGGCTCCTCTCTCACATGATATTTGGCGGCGTTTCGTCGAAAGAAGGCCTTGCATGACTCGCAAGTGAGCACGCCGAAGTTGAATCCGTTGGCTCGGTCTGAGCAAACCTGCAATAGCTCGTTAGGAGGGCTCGCTGTGATCTTCCGAACTCACTGTGCACACTCGACCGGAGAGCTCTTTCGGCGGAGCACAAGAGCGACGCGAGGCGTCCATCGGAGCACAGCAACTGAATGAAGACGAATCACGCCACGAAACTGGAATAAGTTATCAGTGATTAGAAGAAGCGGGACACATAGTTAGCGGGATGAATCACATATAGTTAGGAAAGGGCGATGGAGAGGGAGTGTGTGTGCGAGGAGAGGAAAGGGAGAAGTGATGCTTATCAGCGAGCACAAATATTTATCGATTTTGGGGGGGGGGGCGAAGAGGAGAAACCGATTGATAATTCAGCCCTCTACAGACGTTTCCTGGTTTCGTGACAATGGCTCACAAAGATCAAAGTACTTTTTTCAGGTTCATTCTCAGAAAACAACAGAAATAATTGAAAAAAAAAACAATCTAAAATGTACAGAGAGATTCAGATGTAGTTGTAGGCCACGTCCTTCTCTGATTCGACAAACGCCAGCTCCAACTTGACAGGCTGCTTCAGAAGAATCGACAGGAACTCTTCCGCAAATCCGAACATCCAGTAGATTCGTCGGATGTCGAGTCGTCTCGAGTACTGAAGGAACCCGGCGACGATCAGAACGTTTCCACGGCGTTTGATGACGATCTGAAATTACGGGTAAGACATGATAGACTGTGATGTGGGGGCTCACTTCGTTTCCGCTGACAACTAGATTCTGTGGAAAGAATCCTCGGATGAATCGACGGACGACTTCGTCTTGAGCTACCACGAGTGGTTGAGATTGACGAAACTCTGAAACAGTCATTATCATTCCCATTTCACTCAAGAAGGAAACCTTCAAGATTCTGCGAGTGCCAAGTGAGCCAAGACTTTCTTACTCCGATGTGATGCGGTTTTTGCGCCATTTCATAAGTAAGCAATTGAGTTCTGTTTGATGTTGACTGAAGTAAACTTTTGGATTTCGTTGAATTTTCGCAGTCGTTGCATTCTCACCTTTGTTTTACCGGCTCTGTTCTTCTGAAGAGCATTTGTCGTCGAAATTTGGCGAAAGCTGTACGCCAGCTGGTTTTCCACGAGTTGGAGACTTCGAAGCATCTGAAAATCACACTTTGAAGAATTAAATCACAGAAGCTGGAAAATTAAACCACAGAAGCTGAAAAATTATTCGTCAATTATTAGACAGGAAAGTTGAGAGCAGCAATTGCGCTCCACTGCTTAGTTCACTGTCACGACAAAATGCAGACAGGCTTATACTTTAGATTTTGTCGATTCTCGCTGTGAATTGTTGTGAAGTTTGTTTTCTCACCACTAAAAACAAATTTCCCTTGTGGCTTTTTTTGAACAACAGTTTCTGATCATACTTTTAAACTAAATTAGCAGTTTTCAGCAGCAATGAGTGATTCCGCGAGCAAATCGGCGAAAGCTGAGAAGAAGAACGACGAGTGCTACAAGTGAGTTTAATACACAATTTTGTTTCTAGTCTGTTTATTTTCAGCACAGCCGCCATAACAAACAATGTGGAAGCTCTGGAGTTTGGCAGGACATGTCAGTCGTGCGCAGCCGGAATCGCTGCCGGAATTCTTGGTCTGACAGGCTTCCAAGGATTCATCCTGTACTTCATCTCAGTCGGAATTCAAGCACTCATCTGGAACGTGAAGGCACACGGAAACTGGCTGAGCTACTTTCCGGAACGAAACTCGCTGACCTGGTCGCATGGAAACGGACTTCTCACTTTCGTTCTCCTCTGGGTATTCTTCTACGGAATGGTTCATGTGTATTGAGATGATCTTCAAAAAGTTTACATTCCTTTTTCGATTGTAATATTTATTCCTATTTGCTCTTCGAACTAGATTCCTCTTCGGATTTTATCTGCTTCCCACTTCTGAGATATTTAATGAATGACAGCTTTATCTGGGTAGTTCAGACAGTTCAAAAGTTGTTCACTCAGCTTATTCCTATCTGTTATTTCTTTTCTCGTCTTATTCTAATACTCCCTCTTTTCCCGTCTTATTCTAATACCTTCTCTTCAGGATGCTTTCTTTTGTCCGGCAGACGATCGCATCCACTGGATGCGGAATGCTCCGGCCGGCTGCAGCCGAAGTTGTCCAAACCAGAGGTTGGTATTGGAAACTTCGCTTCAAAAAATCTAAAGATTCCTAACCTAGGCAGGAAAAGAGCACTGAAACAGACAATCACACGGCAGCAGAAGCTAGAGAGGCGAATGAAGCGTGAAGAGAAGGAGGCGGCGAGGAAGCAGTACTCGTTTATGGAGAAGATCAATATCCGACGCATGAAGAACCTTCTTTCGCCTTCGCAACAGTATCCGGGACGACTCAACATCGACGAGGAGGCGAATCTGCCAGAGAAACCGACGCTCGACGTCTTCATCAAGTCCCACTTCAAAACGCAGTACTACACTGTCTCCGAAGCGCTGGAAATGCATCGAGAGCTTCAGAGCCCGGCTATCTACAATAATCCGAATGCTCCTATTCGATTGCGGCTTGAGCTGAACATGACCACAGAACGACAGACCAAGATGGTGACGAATAGCGATGAAATCGTACCGGTACCATTTCCGTTCAACCACAACGAGAAGAGAACCATTCTGGCGTTCGCTAACGACGTTAAGCTGCAAGAGCTTGCAGTGGAATCGGGAGCAGAGATGGCTCTCGGACAGGATACCATCAAGAAGATCATCAAAGGGCAGTTCCGAACGGATGACTACGATTTCTGTGTATCTCATGCTGATATGGGTTCTTCGATTCTGCCACTTCGTGGAATTCTGAAGACCCGATTCCCGACGAGAGCCAACGGTGGACTCGGAGAAAACTTGCCAGAGCTCATCGAAAAGTTCAAGAACGGCGTCAAGCTGAACATCAAGGCAGATCCAGTGTATCCAATTTGGGGTCTCAGTGACTGCGTCGTCGGTCGGCTGTCCATGTCAAACGAGCAGATCGAACAGAACATCGCGACAGTCATCGGCGCCGCGTGTTCTCATCGAAACCCGGCTCTTGGTCCGTTCATCAATCGAGCTCTTCTGATGACCATTCCTGGCGAGGAGCACTATGCTATCGATGTGAAACCGTGGCTTCCAGTTCCGACTGAAGAGGAAATCGAAAAGGTTCGTTGAACTACTTCCTAGTCGACTCGAATAATAGAGCCAATGAAACAATAGTTTAGACTGAAAAGCGAGGGGAAACGGGGGTGGAATCTATTTTCCCTTTGTTTTCGCGGCGGGGTTTCTATTGGAAACTGGCGAGAAAAAACGTTCGTTTGCAGATTGAAAAGAGAAAGAACAAGAAGAAGAAGAAGGACGAAAAGAAGACGGAAGACACTGACGACGCTTCGCAGCTCGCCGCCGCTGCCATTTGAAACATACCGTTTAGGAATATCGTATTTTTATTTAGCTTTGTAGATCTTTTCCCTTGTTTTCCCCTTTTTTGTTATCTGATCCCTGATAAATATTGATCGTCTCCGCTCGCTTCTCCCCTCACATCCCTCCCGATTGGTCTATGCACCGCCCGATATTTGTATCTGTCTTCGTGTGGACTTACGTGAGAAAGGGCGACTCTGCCACTTTTCTCTTATCACGCCGGAATCAAAAAGCGGAGGTGCGTTGGCGTCTTTCGACTCATTTTCTGCATAGTTTAGATTGATGCAGGTGGGCGACGAGCCATTAATTTTACGACATTTTCCCGTTTTTCCTAGTTCACGCGGATAGTTCGATTATTTCTCGAAAACACGTGTCATGTGGAACTGCGTTTAGGTGGTAGTCTTAGTTTTTCCTCGTATTTATTGTTGCATCGTCAAAATGTCTCTTTGGTCTTTTTTAAGAGCAGTTTATCCGAATATTCCGGGTAACTTTAGTAGCGAGACTGCTGCCCGACGGCCTACATTCAATAAGATTCTCGTGTTTTCGCCATTCACTTTCTCCATCTTCTCTTTTCAATTCGTCAGTCTCTGGTCATTGATAAAACAGTCTGATTGGCACTATCTCTCTCTTTCTCTATTCGCAACTTCTCCTCATAAAATGCGACAATTTGCGCTTCTACTTGTCCCAAAAAGTCGAGTTCTTGTAGAAATGGGTGCAGCTCCTGCGAAAGAGGAGGATTTCTCGTGGGCTTACACTGAAGAGCCACACGCGACACGTCGGAAAGAGATGCTCGCCAAGTACCCGCAGATCAAAGAGCTCTTCGGACAGGACAAAGCCTTCCGACCGGTTGTGGTCGCAATGGTCCTCGCACAGATCGTGTTCGCCTATCTGCTGAGAGGTGAGATCTTCCTGTGAACATCGTAAGATCCCAGTTCATCTCTCAGATTCGGATTGGCTTCTGATCCTTCTGCAAGCCTATTTCGTCTCGGGAACCATAAACCATTCTCTAACTCTTGCTGTGCACGAAGTCAGTCACAATCAAGCCTTCGGAACTAGCCGACCTCTCGCAGTAAGCCTCCAATTTCGCATTTTTCACTCTCAGATCTTTTCTCCAGAACCGAATTTTCGGATTCATCGCAAATCTCCCAATGTGCATTCCGATGTCGATTTCGTTCAAAAAGTACCATCTCGAACATCATCGGAACCTCGGCGAAGATATCATCGACACTGACGTTCCCACCGAGTTTGAAGCGAAAGTGTTCCGCACCTGGCTCGGAAAGGCGATCTGGATGAGTCTACAGCCGCTCTTCTACGGAATCCGTCCGTTCCTCTTGTATCCGAAGTCGATGACCGACCTGGAACTGATCAATATCGGTATCGAGCTCGCGTTCAGCACGTTCATTTACACCCAATTCGGTCCGAAGTCCTTCTTCTACCTCTTCGGCGGACTCGTTCTCGGAATGGGACTTCATCCGTGCGCAGGCCACTTCGTCTCGGAGCACTACGTCTTCAAAAAAGATCAGGAGACCTACAGGTTCGTTGGAACAAGAAATGAAAAACACTCAAAAGTGCAACTTATGCACATTCCGCATAACAATTTCTCTTGTTTTCAGCTACTACGGACCCATCAACATGGTCGTTTTCAACGTCGGGTATCATGTCGAACATCACGATTTCCCTTACATCACAGGATCCAACCTTCCCAAGGTTTGTTCATTTTATTTCGGGACGAGACTCTGAAATTCATGCAAATTAGAGCGAGATTACGTAGAGGGCGGAAATTTGTAATTCGATTCGCGTGCAAAAGAGTCAGGAAGCGAGTGAGGTCATCATCATCAGTGTGATATTTGCAGGTCCGCGAAATCGCTCCCGAGTACTACCAAGACTGGCAGACTCATTCCAGTTGGGTCGGAATGATGGCCGACTTCATCTTCAACCCGCAAATGACTCTGCGGAAGCGAATCAAGCGGAAGTACGCCAAGCCCGACCAGTTTTCGTTCTACGGTACCGGGCCGTACGAGACGAGCCACGTATACCAGTCGATTTCGAATGTAAGAGATGATGATATTTTTATTTTCTGATCAAATGTTCAATTCAATTTGAGAGGAGCCCAAAATAGTAGTAGAGGGGAGTATACTGGCGGGGGATGCCACCAAACAATATTGACGTAGGCGGCAGTGAGAAGAGCAGGGAAAGATTTAATTGGGTTCGATGAACAAATGGAAAGGAACGAAATTGGAAGAGAAGCTACTGACGAAAAGTGTGTGAGAAGAGAATATACGAGACGTTATTGTCCAACCCGGCGTGGTCCGATTTGATAAGAAACTAGGAGAGTCTAGAACTACATGGACTTGGTCTGCAGACAAAGTGTGCAATTGGACTGATAGTGAACGTTCTCTTTTTTTCAGATCATGAACACAATAACCGGACTTGGAGGACGAAAGTCGGTAGTGAAATGCGACTGATCGTCTGTTAAATATTTAGGGCTATGACTGTTTTCATATTTCTGCTTTTCTTCTTCTTTATTGTCTTTTGTCTTCATTTCTGCCGTCCTCTTCCCTCAATTGCTCCTATTAATTATTTAATTTCACCCTCACCCCCACGCAAAATGACCCGTTTCTCCCTGCCCCGATGCGGGTACACTGAACCGCCAACTTCCTGCTGCACCATCCTCATGGTTCTTTTTCCCAACTGCTGACTTGCCTCCTTATGCTTCTGTTCTTATATTTACCCCTCTTCTTATTCATATTCACTCTTCTTTTCTCCTGATTAAACGTATTTTTAGTTTTCGTGTCACGTCCTTCTCGCTTCTTCTTTCGCGCTCCTCTGCCAATTGTAATAAAAAGTAGGCCATTGGGGGAAACACTTGAATGGTGCATTCGTGGGACGTGCTTATTCTGAATGGGAAAAATGAAAGCAAACCCCCCAATTCAGATGACGCGTCCCTCCAATTTCGAAAAGAAAATGTGTGTGTCTCCTGGATACGCGCACCTGAAGACGTGGAGGGCTCTTGAGTCGAGAGCTTCCCACGTCTTCCCATTTATCTTCCACCTCGAGAGCCCCTATAAAAGGGGGCTGCTCTCCTCCTCAGAGCAGCCACAGTCGTCAACGTCTTCGTGGGAAGACGTCATGCGAAGTCATCAGACCATGCCTTGCCAAGTGACTAACCTCTTCTCCCAGTAGTTCTCCAAGATTCCGCGAACGACGGCAGATCTCTATTTTCAACGCGGCCTCCTCCTGTTTTGCCACTCGTGCTCATCCGAGCATCTCAACTTCGCCCCTCTTTTCCTCTCCGTCTACAGTGTGCTCCTCGCGACTCCGCCCTCGAAATGAGCAATTTCCGGGAGGAGAAATGAAATCGGATACGTTCCTCCAGAAACGAGAATGCAAATTGTTCTTGTCCTCGATTTCAAGAGCACCTCCTCCTCCTCATCACTTCATTTCTGAGCTGCCGAGGGGCTCGCCGAGCCGGCTCCGAGAGCTCCGTTTCCGAAAGGTCACCTTGCGTATCATCTCGCGCAGACCGACCGACGCAAACAGATTCAAATCAAACCGAAGCGATTCGCAATCCAATTTCGAATCGCTTACCGTAATTAGCAGCAAAAACACCCGCCCCTGCCTCCAAAATAGTGATTTGATTTGGGAAAGAGAAAGGGGCGGAGACGGTGGCGAGGCTGTGAAAAGCTGTGCCGCATCGTGTCTTCTGACTCGCCCCGGTGTCTTCTGAAGGCGTCCGGAAGTGCTAGGTGGGTGGAGAAGGCTTCAGAAGTCGTCGAAACTCGATCCCACGTCCGAGTCGAGAAGACGTGATTGTTGACTTTCCGAAAGAAACATCATGTCGCGCTGTGTCTTTCATTCAATTATGCCCGTGCTTTTTATGACTTGAAGAGCTCGTCATCTGAATTCTGAATCACGTCGTCCTTGTGATTCAAGATCGAAGAGCTCAGCAGAAGGCGTTCTTCCCCTCACGTCTTCTTCTTCTTCTCTTTCTTCTTTTCCATTCTGGTTTCCAGTTCACTTGTCCCAATTACGCCCTCCTTCTCATTGTCGTGTTTCCATTTTCGTTGTGCAAATCTGATCTAGATCTGTTAGGAGGAGGAGGAGCTCTCTCTTCTGAAATCTATAAAAGGTTTCAAGAAGTGACTTCTTCTTTTCCGAAAACAACTAATCAGCGACTTCTGCTGAGTTTGCTTGACCAGATTAAGGGCTTACGAGCACTTCCGTTTGGTCACTTCTCGCCCCGTTTCGTTCTCTCACGACTACTATCTCTTCAAGGGTTTCCAGTGCTCAAACTCGGTCCCCCCCCCCACCGCCACCCGTTCCGATTCGATCATGATGACGTCGCTGTCTTCTGCACTCGCCGTTCTGCTGGCGCTCGTCGTCGCCGCGAACGCGTTCGACTCGTCGGAAATTCGAATGCTCGATGAACAATGTGAGTAAGAGAGTCACGATTAAAAGAGAGAGAGAAAGAGGAAGTGCATTTTGAATTCAAGCTGAAAGATTGAGAGATCAGAGAACAGTCGACATATTGCAGACGACACGAAGAATCCGTTCCTGGCGTTTCTGGAGAACTCGAAGCGAAGCGATAGGTCGACTCGTTCGATGGACTCTCCGCTGATCCGATTCGGAAAACGAGGCGGCCCTTCGGACGGAGCTCCCCTGATCCGATTCGGTCGTGCTCCCGAAGCCTCCCCGTTCATCCGATTCGGAAAGCGGGCAGCTGATGGAGTGCCTCTCATCAGGTACCCGTTCCTCCCTTTCAGTCCCCCCTTCTCATCGGATCCTTCCAGATTCGGACGAGCCCCCGAAGCCTCCCCGTTCATCCGATTCGGCAAGAGAGCCTCCCCGTCGGCGCCTCTCATCCGCTTCGGACGTTCGCCGTCCGCCGTCCCGCTCATCCGCTTCGGTCGTTCCGCGGCGGCTCCGCTCATCCGCTTCGGACGCGCCTCGTCCGCGCCGCTCATCCGTTTCGGATAAGAATCGCGCAGCTGCTCTTCTCGTCTGTGTGTCTGTGTGTCTGGATCTCTCTCTCTCCCCCCATAGTCGCCGATTGTGTGTGTGTGTCCCGTTCCCTGTCAGCCCATTCCTGTCCAATTTAACTCCGTCTTCTTCTTCTTCTTATTCTTCAGTTTCTTCGATGTCTCTAATCGAAAAATGAATTGTTCCTCCAGTTGCTCAAAACGATTTATCGCTAGAGAAATTGAAAAAAAAAAACACACGAAATAATCACAAGGAGAAGCAAAAATACCGGTTCTGGAAAGGACTTTAAAAATTGGCGACGAGAAGAAAAATGAGAGGAAATCACAGAAAAGCGACAAGAATTGTGAATTATTACAATGTGACTTAGAAAAATGCTGTCTGGAAAAAAGACAAAAAAAGAGTGGGGACTGGAGCGGTTTCTAGTCCCTCCTCATCGTTGCTGCAACTCCATGAACGCGCGAACTTCCTCCATTTGGCTTTGCATTTCTCGCATCAAGACCATCAACTGCAACATTCTGATAGCTCCCACATTCCCACAGACTGGCTCTCACCTGTAGAACTTGATCCTTGGTCTGCTTCACTTCGGACTGATCCGTATCCATCTCGGAATCCTGGAGCGACAGCGCCTGCATTCTCGGGAACCAGTCCAAGTTACGATCCTTCACACACTGTGCCACGTAGCTTTCCGGACCCGTAAACTCGGTTTCGTCTTTGATTTGCAGCATGACAATGTAGTAGAGATAGTGCCAAATGTTGTGTTCGGTCTCTCGATGCGTCTCAAAAGTCACCGATCGATTGTCGAACCGAGAGCGATCGAGCCCGCAGATGAAGCAGTTGTTCTTCAGCACTTGCTCTTTCTCGTTCTTCTCGGCCCTCAAATCTCCGAATGTGTCGATGATAACTCCGAAAATGAGGTTGAGAACGATGACGATGAGAATGACGAAGAATGACATGTCGAAGAGCACTCGGTACAGGAACTTTTCCTCCCACGGAGCCGGGTTCCGGAGCACATCTCCGATTCCTCCGCCATTCCGCAGTCCGAGGTACATTGTCTGGAGAATGCACATTCCGAGCGTCTCGCACGACTTGATCTTCTTGTTCCCATCGTCGTCTTCCGTGATCTTCTGCATGCATCCATCCGACGAGCACGTGTCGGATGGCTGTCCTGTTGAGACGGTCTCCGGAAGTTGGGTTTCGATTGGGTCAATCTCGAGGTAAAAGTCTGTAAACGATCTTCTCACTGAGTGATGGGAAGACTACGAACCGTCTCTAAAGAACAAGAAGGCGACGATGGAGAACGCGTAGAGCAGAATGAGAGCCAGCCCGCCCGTCCAGATGATCGACTGGTAGTTCCTTGTCACGGACGCGATCACGTTCTGCAGTGTCTCTTCGGTGGCCACCACATCCACCAGAAGAATGCAGTAGAGTATCGGATGCACGACCAGACCCGCTATGCAGACAGCGAGATAAGCGAGCAGGTAGAGCAAGTTGCGACAGCTGAGTATCTCCCCGATCGGACGATCTTCGAGTCCCTTGTTGCTCACGAACGCCACCACGTGCACTATTTTGTTTATCAACTAAAACCGATTCCAGTCGTATTTTCAGAACAGTGGGGTCATCAAACTCACTTGAAGTATCCCGAAAAAGTAAAGCGTTGGTTGGACCCCGATGGAGCTGACGAAGAGGAAGCAAAGACTGGCGAGGATGAGAAGGAACGCCTTCGGAAGGTACGACTTTTCTTGTCGGACGTAGTGGGCCAGAACGATCGACATGAAGAACGCCAGCCAAGAGTACCAGTTTCCGAATGAGATCGAAGCTGAAACAAGGATCTTGTGGAATTGAAACCCGAAATGAAGGTCTCACAACGTGATATTTCGGGGAATGGGTAATAGCAGGCGACGAGAGCATTGACGATGAACGCAAAGTGGAAGGAGAGACGAGTCCAGAGAGGCAGCCGGAAGGCGCACCACGAGAGCCACTTCCTGTCCTGCAGCTTCCGTTGCCAGATCATCTCGTGGTACATCGAGTCCCATTGATCGAAGAACTCGGTGACCTTCGATCCCTGATTGTCTCTCTCCGTGTTGTTGTACACGTAGTCCTTCGTATCTTTTGTCAGATACGAACAGATGTCGTTGATCGGGAAGACGACTCGTTCCAATGTTCGGTCACGACGTACGATCTGCAAATTGATTCGAATCATAGTGATCCGTATTTGACGAATTCGAAATCGTGTCTTCTGCTGGGTGATCGACGGAAGAAACAACGTAGCAGTCTAAAAGAGTTTTCTAGTCCCTCCCACCTCAATCTGAGCCGTCCGACTTTTGTAGTAATTGAGTGCTTCCCGTGTCAGATCGTCCTTCTTCTCGTCGCTTCCATCTAGCCAAATCTCGAGTTCTCCGTCATGATTCGACAACTGATGGGCCAGAATGTAGATGTTGTGACCGACTTCTCGCGGATCCACACTTTGGAGCTCGTCATCGTGGAACTTGTCGTCGAGCGACGCCGAAAGATTCTTCTCGTTCATTATCGAGACTGTTCCAGACGCGTCGACCGATATCTCGGGGAGAGTAGCTGAAATTGCGGAGTTCCTATGCCGTCTTAGATGAGATTCCTTACCATTACTGACAGTGATCTGAGGTTTCACTTTCAAGCTGGTCTCCTCCGTCCGTCTGATAAACTCGCGACTCACTGACTTCAGCATGTACTGATTGGACTTTGCCATTTCGTAGGCTTGTTTGATGGCATGAACCAGTTGCTTGGGCCCACCGGACATGTTCGCCATGTTACGGAGCACTCTGTTCGCGTTCTCCCCGTCGTGTCGCGACTCCATGATGGCCAGAAGCAACTTGGAGGCCTGACTCTTGATCTCGAGAGCCAGTTCCATGTGGTCATCAGCCAGCGGCTTGATCTCGTTCAGAACTAGCGAGATGATGATGTTCAGTCCGTTCTCTTGCATAGCCATTGTGTTCTGATTCTCGTGGCATGGTCCCTGGCAGAATTCCGTCAGTGTGGCGAGCGTTTGCGTGATCAGCGAGAAGTTGTGCTCTCCGATTTCGCCGAACACTCCGAGACTGCCTTTCGTCGATCCGCACACAGTGTCTAGAAAACTGAGGGTTTCCGAGACGAGATTGTGATTGGTTCGATCGGATTGCTTGCGAAGGAAGTTCTGCAGGAGACTGTTGTGATTCTCGCAGAGGAGTTGAAGCACGCGGAGAATCGGCTCGACAAGAGCAACTTCTGGAGACAGAGCTTCTGCGGCTCTGGAAGAACTGGGAGGTTCAAATAATGAAGAGATGGGATCTCACCTGTCCTCGTCTTGATACGGTGTCAAATCAGGAATCGAGTGAGTCAAGTCATTGCTCATCTGCGATATTTCCGAAATTGATGGATGCCGAACTTGCGGAACTTCGAAAAGAGTTCCATTGAAGGACGAGTCGCCCGCGTCAATGAGGGGAGTGATGACAGTTGAAGCTGAAAACGTGAGCATCAGATAGATGTTGAGGTGAAACCCGTTCAAAGATCGGAAAAGAAAGAGGTCCCGATGGGTGAGATAGAAGGGTTGGAGGGACAGAAATATGAGAGAAAGCCGGCGTCCCGAAAGGTTCATGCAAGTGGGTACTCTTTCTGCTTCTCGCTGCCATCGCTGCCACTGAGTATCGCCGGTCCTGTTTCTCTTTTCTTGCCGAGAATGCGGCGTCGGCCGACTTCTGTCGGCTGAGCGGCGCCTTGGGACGGACGGAACCTGAGAGTCTGATTAGCTGAAGGGACAAGGGACTGGACTGGCGCGGAGAGTTAGGGCGAGGAAGATCGACAAAAACAGTGGGAGCCAATCAGGAGGAGGAGAATAGGAACAAACTTACATCTTCTACTGACTGTTGCTGACAAGGCTGAAAACGAGTTACGGTGTGATGTGACAAGTGAGTGTGCTCGTGTTAAGTGTCACTTTGAAATTGGAAGAGACAGGGCTCGCCTACTCACATGCTTTCGGTTTACTGTCACTGCAGCTCATCATGTCGCTCTTCAACCGATTCTGAGCAGTTTGAATCCGAGTGAGAATGACTTTGAAGAACGGCTCGTGGATGTCCTTCTGCTTCAGACGCATGTAGAAAGAGTGTTGCACCTGAAACTATGTCTGCCGATTGTTCACATCTTTCGACTGACTTTGTCGTTCCCTTCCAGAAGCAGAGCTTTCGCCAAATGGATGGCTTTCAGGAAGATCTCGCGACTTGGCTCCATTATAATGATGTCGATGACAAGATCCGAAGCGCCCGCATCGTTGAGTTTGCACTGGATCGCGTAGAGATCTCTCTCCTGACTCCAACTCTCCTCCTTCTTCTCCTTCACCGCTTCGATCACTTCTCCGATCTTTGATTGTTGTCGATCCAGCGGAGGATGGTGGTTGTGATGGCCGAAGTAGCGTTGCAGGAGAAGTTGTCTCAGCTGCTGACCCTGAAATCTCTCCCATTTCTTTTCCCTTCTCCCCAGATTTCGAAAGAAGCAAGATAGTGCTGCCATGACTAGAAAAGCCCCTTCCCGAAATGTGTGAAAATCAAAAAACCGGCCAGACTATGTCAGATCTCTGAAAACGGAAAGCGGGCTCGTGTGCTCCAAACCTTCTCAAAGCTACTAGAGTGCAGGCGGCGTCTCTGAATCGGTTCCAGATTAGAATCAAATTCATCAATCCCGAGAGATTTTTGTAGAGAAAGAGAGTACCTGCTGAGTGAGCTGCTGCTTCGAGCAATTGCACATTTTGCACAAAGTCTGCAGAACTCTCGCGCACAAGTTGTCCTGTTTGTTCTGCATCAGAGTCTTGCAGTGCTGGATGAGCTTTGCTACGACGCCACCGCGAGCACACTGGTCGCGGAGTGCGGAGCCCTCCGGGAAGAGCAACTCGGGAGTGTGGAGCACTTCGACGAGCACGCTTCCTTCGGCGGCGTGCAGAGGGTGCAGGTAGAACTTGAACTCTCCGATCATCATCTGAAACAGACAACTGAAACAATAATCGGAGCGTTTTGCTTACATGATAGCAGGTGACGACGTTGGCAGAAGTGTGATCCGAAATGGAATTGGAAGTCCCGTAGAGACGATGGCCCGGATTCAGGGTGTTCTGCCGGTTCAGCCTCTGAAATGCGAGTCGGTTCTCGCGATCGGGGACATGCATTCAGTGATCATGCTAGAGAAAGAAGGCCAGAGTTTGGTTCCCGAAGACTCGTGAAGAAGAGTTAAAGGATAGGAAAGAGTTGGCAGATGGAGACGTGTTATGGGAAAGAGAGAAAGATCGACACACTTCGCAAGAGTCTCACCTCAACGACAAGCGTTATAATCGGCTGAAAAGAACTGAGTTTAGGAAAGAAAGAGTCCACTCTCAACTCAATCAGACTCGAAAATCACAAGAACAACAGAACAAAGCGTTTTCGGTGACTAGAGTGCGAACACCAGACGCCAACGAACCGACGAATGATCACTGTAGAAGCTCGGATGGCTACTGCAGTCTGAATCGTACTCCGACTGCGAATCCTGACTCATCATCTAGAATTTCCGATCGAGACTACCCAAAGTATCGCGAAAATGTTACGTAAACCCCCAAAAAAGACGTATTTTCAACGTCGCCCACCTTGTTCAACCCTATCAGTTTCGCCGAAGTCGCCGCGTTGTACCACTTCTGTCTGACCGAAACTTGTCCCGTCAATTGAGGTCCCGCGCAGTTGGCCGGCAGTGTGATGCTGTGCTCTTCGGCTGAAACAACTTGACGTCTTCCCCATTCTCTCCACCCTCCCCACCCCATTTCGTGAGTCTCTTGATACACTCTGCGACTCGATACCAGTTCCGTGTCGACCTGGAGCTCTTCAGTTTTCCTCGCTCCAAACTGGTCAACTCCAAAAGCACTTCCGAAAACGTCTTCTTGTGATGGTGCACATCGACTTTGGCTTGTTGAAGAGCAGAGTACGGCGCTTCGAAAAACTTGATGAGCACTTCGGTGACAGTGTGGCAGATGTACTGTTCCAGAGCCACGTTCTCCGCCTCACTGGGCAGTGACTTCGTTCGGAGAGTTCGGATGTCTTCGAGGAGGTTGTTCAGGATGTTGTCCACGTACTCCGTCTTGTAGGCGTCCTTCATTTCGGCGTCCGTGTCGATGTAGCAGTGGAGCAGCAGTTGCAAATAGACAGTCTTCACTTCCACTAGACAGTGCTTCGAGGTGACCACTCGGACGATGTGGTCCATCGGAATCTGCGAGGCGCACTTCAGCTCCGTGTTTCCGTTCTTGCCCCGAGTGCACATTGCAAGCAGTCTGACCAGTTCTATGTGGTACTTGAGAGGCTTCCGACTGTCCGACTCCCGTCCTCTTGTCTCTTTCTCCTGCTTCATCAGCGCCTCCAGCTCTTCGAACGACGCGTTGTCCACGTAAAGTTGTCTGACTTCATCGGAAGCCGCGCAAATCTCGTTGGCCACCTTCTCCTGGCACGTCTCGATCTCCTTGTCATACACGCAAACTAGCGCTTGGAGCAGTTCAAGGAATATCGGATTTCTGGAGTTGTGCTCAATGAGTCCGACGATGTGAGCGATGAGCTCTTCGGGGACATTCGAAGCGAGCTCCCGGTTATTGCGGAAGATGGCCACCAAAGTGCCGACTTCCTCGACGGTCTCCACGCGGAGCATCCCCTCCTTCGCGTCTTTCTCGTACGAAATGAACTTGTACAGTCTGCTCTGGTTCTCCTTGTTCGTTTTGCAGAAGCTTCTCAAGAACTCGTGCGACAGAGTGATCAGCTTCATCATCTCGTGATCGTGCTTCTTGTCGTGTGGAACACTGATGAACTCGAGCACTACTTCGTAGACTCGCATGTTTTTGAGCAGCTGCTGGTTCATCGTATCCGGCTTCCCGTCTCTGTAGCACAATCTGGTGAGTCGTACCAGCATCTGACGGATCAGCGGGTACGCGATGAGCGGAGCCTTATCGCTGAGCTCCTGCAGAGCTACTGCCGCATCGTTGCGATCGTCTTTGATGAGAAGTCTGTTCAGAAGCTTCAGACTCTCATTCTTCAGATTCGAGTAGTGCTCGTCGATGACGGAAACGACAGCCTCCACGAGATCCTTCGATCCGAATGCCCTCGACGAATGCAACTCGTGCTCCTCGAGGTCCTTCTCTGTCGTCCGCTCCTTCTCCTCCACTTCTTTCGTTTCGATGGAATGATGTCTATCTCCGTGCACCCACAGTTCTGATTTCTCCGTCAAATTCTTCAGAATGAACAGATCCCGATCGATTTGTCGATAGTTCTCGACGTCATCATTCGAAACGAGAAGTTGTACTTGCTTCAGATCTTCCAAGAGCTCCTGGTACTGAGTGAAATGACGGAAGAGCACTTTCAAAGCGATGCTCGTCAGTGGCGGGTAGTCGGACATTGTCATCTGAAGCAGAATCGCCAGAAGCAGTTGCCCGTCTTTGCCGTCGAGATGCAGTTCGTGACCGGAAGAATGGTAGATGGCGTCGTAGAGGTCGGAGGCCATCCGTTCGTTGATACTGGCGGAGTGCATCAGCGACCCATCTTTGTCGCACGGGAACACGTTCTTGAACCAGGAAAGCGCCATCGTGATACGGTAGTCTCGTCTGACATCCATCACAAACTGCAGGATTTCGGCCACTATCAGCTTGGTTTTCACTATCAAAGTCCTTCCCTCTTTACTTCGACCGACGTCTTCTGATGACAACGATGGGGTCTTCGCAAGATCCTTCGAGCTGTCCTTGGTTCCTCCTCTGCTCATCATCGACTTCGACATGTTTCGGATGGCATTCACCATGGCTCTATGCGACGGGACTTGCTCCGCGGACGGACCTTCGTTGATAATGGCAAGGAGGTTCTGCGTCAGTTGGAGCAGTTCGTTGAACGAGTAGAAGTTGAACTGGGCGAGTGCCTTCGCAAGATTCACGATCTAAAAGGAAAAGAAAAAAGCGATGAGAAACCAAGGAGCATCGGGGTTACCTCGTAGGTCAACTTGCTCGAGTTGACACTGTGGCGCTCATCAGTCGACTGACTTCTGAGACCCATCAAGTAGTTGTCAACAGTAGCCAACACTTTATGGGCGATCGACTCGCCGATGCGCATGCGGCTGCCGTCCGAATAGGCTTCCACACTGACAGACTCGTACGTCGAGACATTGACTTTCTCCGGAATACCCCACCAAAGCCTCGCGTGACGAATCGCTGACATAGGACTGCCGCGAACGACGTGAAGATGGAGCATGAGACGAGTGAACGATCCGCGAAGATCGTAGGGAAGACGAGCATCTGACATGCACCTGAAGAAGCGAATCGGATGCGGGGATCCGAGCGAGAGACTGACTGAAGAACAA
The DNA here is from genome assembly GCA_963966605.1 of Caenorhabditis sulstoni. Taxonomy (NCBI): domain Eukaryota; kingdom Metazoa; phylum Nematoda; class Chromadorea; order Rhabditida; family Rhabditidae; genus Caenorhabditis; species Caenorhabditis sulstoni. The sequence continues at coordinate 4,035,625 of OZ016478.1, read as the reverse complement.
GCTCTGCCGGCAGTTGATGAGATATGTTCATGAGACGACGTTCTGGAGGTGGGTCGATAGCGAGATACTGCTGCTCTTGACACATTTGGGACAGCAGGTCCAATTGATGTCTGAAACTGTTCGATTCGGAACTCGGGGCGGCTTAGTTGCAAACCGATAGTAGTCGAGGTGTTCTGCATCGTCGTGGTTCGACTTGGCTCCTTCAGCAATGTCGACGAGCTTCCTGAAATGCGGAGCCCATCCGACTTCCACTTCTCCGTCCATTATCTTTGTATCCATGAAGATGTCCCGATGTTTGGAACTCAGCACGGATGTACATATGAGCTCCTGGATCTTCTTGTTCGCTTCTCCGCGACACACGCAAAGATCAGCCAGGTAGTCAAGGAATCTGAAAAGCCGACATGTTTCTGATTGATGTATCGTGGGACTGTCGGACCACAGAACTACAACAATTTCACAACATTTTTCAGCCTACCGAGCGGAAGAGATAGCTATAAAAACTCTGAAACGGTCGTTAGGAAGGGGAGGAAAGCGGCTCGAACTCACTTTCCCTGTCGATTGTTTCTGACGAGTTCGATGAATCTCTCAACGTGCGGCGTCTTCACATACTTCTCAAGAAGCTTCGGATTGTTGTGCAGCACGGCGGTCATTGTGTCCTCTGCCATCAAATCGAACCCGATCTGCTCTTGAATCTGACCGAACTTCTCGGCGAGAAACTCTTGATTCTTTCGGTAGCTGACTTGCGAGTACTTCAAAAGGCAGTAGCACAACTGGAACATCGTCTTGAACACTTCGTTTCGGCTGTCACTCAGTTCGGACGGAGAACTGAGAAGAGGTCCGAGTTCGGTCGTTCCTTGGCGCGGCAGGAAGGGAGCCTTGAGCAGAAGGAAGACTTGATCTAGCACTTCCTGCTCACGGAGCAACTTCTGGCGATCTCGAGAGGGAGAGAAGTCGGAGATCTTGAGAGGATCCGTCAGATGGTCCGAAGTGTTGGTGACGAAGAGAATGCACTCGATGAGCAGCTGCGTCGTCACGTTCAGAGCCTCCTTCGATATCACTTGTCCAGTCTTGATGAGCTTAATGAAGCTCCGCAGAGCTCGGCACGCGTCGTTCGCGAAATCCAGGTCGCGAACCTCATCGGGAGACACGGGCAGCAGGGCGAACGTCTCTTTGTCGACGCGATTCGACTCGCAGATCACCTTCACCCAACCCTTCTCGTTTTTGCTGCTGAAATGGAGATTCTGCTTCTCGGCCGGATTCGTCGCATGCACCCAAGTGCCCGATGGCGAAGATTCTTGATGGAAAAGACGGACGAACGAACGACGGGGGACTTCTTTGTTCGACTGAAAACAGAACAAAATTGGATGGAAAACTGAAGGGTGTGTTACTTTCATGAAAGTGGAGGGATCCAATTGGAACAGAAGGTTCGCGTCAGTCTCGGGAAAGTCGGACTTTGTGGGAGCCAAAAAATAGACAGGCGGACTGCGATCTTCCGATTGTTCTGAAGAAACGAACTCGAAATGGTCATCTGCTACGACTCACCCGGAGCAATTCCATTCGGTCCGTCCGCATACAGATTCGCCATCGGATTGTTCGATCTGAAATGAAGACGTTCAAAAAAAGAAATCACTTTGTTCCGATGTCAACGTTGAACTCAGTGGTTAGTTAGTAATGCAGTAACTTCTTCATGCACATTCTTACCGCTCCAAAGTGGGTCGCGATTTCTGCGAGATCGCAGAAAGCAAAGGGGCTGAAAAGGTGTACGGTCAGAAGGGAACGTGGCACTAACTTTGAGTAAATCAAACTCGCACGTCTTCCGTTCGCCGCCGGCTTCACTTGTGCCATCGACGCCTCGACGGTCAGGTACATGTCTGTCGCCAGATGTTTGAAGCGGTACGTCTTGTTCCACTTGGCCGTTCCTCCTCGGTACGCAGCCGTCTGGACGACCTGAACACTCGAGGGTTGAGCTAAAGAGTTCGGAAGAGGAGAGAAGGATCCTCACTTGAACTTCCCAGAGTGCTCTCGAACTTGTCGCATCTGCAGCCGACGGTCGATTTGTCATTCGAAGAAAAACGACGTCTTTCGGCGGATTCTGCTTCGGAATCGTGTCCAGTGTCAAGAAAGTTTGCTGGTCTGCGTGAAATAAACGAACGACGTCTCCCTGAAGTTTCATAAATTCGTGTGTTTTCAAGTTTCGATCACTCACCGATTTGACACTGTTCGCCTGATTCTCATCGAAAAGCAGGAACATGAAGACCTGCCACTCCGTCGGCTCATTCAAACAGTTCACTTCGGCGGCGGACGGGTGGTCGAGGAGATGGAAGGACGAGAGGTGCAGCTGAGACTTCACGTGCCCGGCTTGGCTCGTGGACACTGAGTTCGGGATCAGAGATATCTTGTTTCCCGCGGAAACGTTGTCTCCGATCGCATAGTGCTTGTAGGCGGGCTCGATGATGAACCAACTCCCCTCATTTCCAGCACGATCCAGATACACCTGAAATTCGGTGATCGCCTATTTCGAAAAGAAAATCTTCGCGAGTGGTCGGTCGTAGACATCTCGCATTCTCTGGCAAAGGAAAAAGAGTGTGTTTAGAAGTGTGTTCCCTCGTGCTTTTCGTGAATGAGTCAGTCACGCCAAGTCAGTTCATTCAAACATCTCTAGATCATCAATTCACTCTGACGGAAACTCACGCGACGATAATGCGAAGAAGGGATCTGATCGGGGAAAACAGTTCAGCCAACAGAGGCGAGAGACGGAGAGACGCAGTCAAACAAACGAACCTTCATCGCATTCCGCTCCCGTTTCGCCGGCGAATTCCGCTGCACCGTGATGTACTTGTTCGATTTCACGTGCAGCAACTGCACCATCGAACCGTACTGCACTACGTTCCCCAACGTCTTCTGGAACTCGGCCTCGTTCTCTTCTTTCTCCTGAAGTGATCAGTTTCGAGCGAACTCTGAGGGGTGATCCCACTTTGTCGGCGGCCACTCTGAGCTTGTTCATCAGATCGTCGTCGAACATCGAGTCTCCAGTTTGGAACCTCTTCTGCTCCGTCCATAAGTGCTTCTGTGCTGCGTACCGGTTCACCGGACACACTTTGAACAGACAGTCTCGGAACTTTTTCGGTGGACTGTCCGGCCTTCCGTCTTTCAGTTCGACAATGCACCGGTCGTCGACTAATCTGAAGCCCATAGTGGGTTGGACTGTGTCAGATTTCAGATGGAAGACTCACCCGAGTGTGCTAAGAAATCCTCTATGATCCTGATTAGTGGGTGACTCTGTGTAGAGTGAGATTGTGTCTCCGATGTGTAGATTTCCGTTGTTCCCCTGATCGATGCTGCCGACTACAGTGAGCTTCCGGCTCGGCAGAGCCATGCTGAAACTTGATCGATGAGAAGAAATGAAACGGGGAAAGGGCGCGCCGGCGCTTTGTGTGCTACAAAAACCGTTTATCTTCTCGAGCGGAACACTTTTATGCTTCTCCCTTTTCCCCGTTTCGTGGAAATCTTTTCTTCGTTTTCTCCTCACCCGATGTTCCGTTCCAGTACACGTCTCCGATAGTCATAGTCCATTATGTTGGTGTTGAGGGCATATAGAAGCGACACTAGAAGACGCAAATATCGAAAAAACGACGGAAGGGACCGAGATAAAATCAGGAGTGGGTGAAAAAGAAAACGGGTTCGCCAAAGTGAAACAGTGATGACGAGGACGGAATGAGGCGAAAATTCGAGAGGCAAATAGCGAAATAACAAAGCATTCGGGAATGGCAACATATTGAAAACGACGAGGAGAAAGAGAAGAGAAGGAGGAGGAGGAGGAGGCACATATTGCAAAAAAGCGATTGATTGTTATCAGAGAGGGCGCAAGAGTGATAATAAAATGCAGCAGACTCATCGAAGGACGGTTCAAACCAGAAGAGACACGACACAGAACAATCTCGAGGAGAGCACTTTCAAAGGCTTTCTCTTCTTCTTCTGGGAGACAGTCTGATACGGTGACTACTTCAACTAGGAAAAAAAGAAGAAGAAGCACGAGTACCGCTCTCATGACAGACAAATGTTGTGGGAACGATGAGTGAGTGTGCTTCTGAAACAGTAAGAGACAGTTCTCTCGAACCTTCCTCTCGCGAATGTGTCATCAGAAGCGGAGCCTTTTCCCTTTTCTTCTCACGAAAAAAGAAACAATGAATCATTGGAACTGGCATTGGAATCCTTAGATTGTGTTGAAATGAAAGGTGGAACTATTTCGAGAGGCAGCACAAAAGTGATTCTTTTGCGGGGCTTCGCGAATTGAACGGGATTGAAATTACAAAAAACAGAGGAAAGAATTCGTTTTATTGCATTTTCACTAGGGGATTGTCTGATACATGGAAAAGTCCTCAGACAAACTGAAAGAGGAGACTCTCGAAGATCAAAAGTTGGGAAAGTTCCGGGACCCACGAGTCGGGGTGATGGTCCCTGTGAAGCTCAGAGCAGTGAAACAGACACGGAATGAGTGGTGATAAGGTGGAATCTACATGCAAACAGTGTCTCTCTCTCTCTCTCCCTCAGTCGTTTTTACACGTGCACGGACTGTGTGGGGGCTGAGAGAACGAGACGGCGCTGGAGTGTGGCAGACAATCAAACTCTCGCTTTTCTCCGTGCTTACAAATCCAGCGGTTTGATTGTGTGTTTGTGATAGAGACTATTGATTGCAAGTGTGCTTCGGAGGACGAGTTGCACACAACAGAAGTGTTCTCGAAACCCTCCTGAAGACGTGTTCTTCCGAACTTCTTCAAACATGACCTCGAAGCGACGATAGGAAAAGTTGATGAGCGATTAATTTGAAAATGGGCCGAAAGGGTGGGGGGAAGGTCGTCAAAAGCTAATCAGTGGCAGGTGGGGGCGGTCGGGTGATATCACTGTGTCCGCCTACTACTCGGGGCGGATTCGCCCGTCGCCGCCGACTGTTTCGGGCGCGGAGGAGGACAGATGATAATAATGGAGAGACAGATTAGCTTCGCATACAGCTTTCTGCCTGCCCAAATGCGATTACGCTTGCCCTTTCCACCTTCTTTTTTCTTTCTTTCTAGGTTTCTTTCTGGAGAAGTGACTGAATTCAGTTCGAGCAGGAGGGACTAGAAAACGATTGGGTGAAACGATCTGATCAAGTATATCTGGATGATTCTAGAGTTTAACGTGCCTCTTCGTTCGATTCAGAACAAAATAACACATAAGTGTCAGTGGGCTACCGTGTGTATTCTACGGTTCGCATAGAACACATAACTCTCCATTACAATCTCTCTCCCTCTCTCTCTCTCTCTCTCTCTTTTCTCTTTCTCTCTGTTTCCTTGAACTTGTATTTTCCTCCCACTCTCAAAGATCCGTCCACTGATCCTTCTCGAGAGCCTCTCGGATAGACTATCAGTGTCTCGGCGCGCTTATCCAAACAGCCCACCACCCACCTGGACTTCCTCATTATCTGCTCCTCGAACTCATCAAAGTCCAACTCGATGCGCGTGTTTCCTCCGCCGGCTCCGACGACTCCTCGACAGCCGTCTGAAACAGAGAATTGTGAGGGTGACAGTTTCCAGAGTGCCTTCATCCGATGATCACTCTTCGGTGCGGCCAAATGTGAAAGGGGACTATAAAAGTTTAACGATCTGCGTCACGCTCACATTCTCGGCCATACATACACAACACACACACACACACTTTTTTGTTCTTGCTTCCCACCGTGAGCGCGCGCGCGTCCGGCAGCGGCAGAAAAAGAAACAACGTCGTCTGGGCGTACTCTTCTGCAGAATCACAGTTTCTATGCGACGATGGGCGCAGAATAGAAGAGAAGCGGGAGTAGTGACAACCAAAGCATGGCGGTTTTATGGGCGAAAAAGCTGACGATGATGCGCCGAATCGCAGCTGTGAAGTGCGTTTTATGAGCAGAAGCACCACACGGCGGCGAGCGAAAAAAGCGAAAAAGAAGAAGAAGATGAAGAAGAACGCGAACAGAAACGTTTTATGCGGAAGTGATGGATTTGCACTCGAGAATATGAAACGAGAGGGGGAACGGCAGAAGTGATGATCACAGTTTGATGAACGACCTGAAGACGTCATCGGCGGGAGCGAATTGGAGGAGAAGACTTTGTCCTTGTTCTACCATCAATCATTTCACGGTTCCGAGAAAAATGGCTGAACAGTGTGAGAGACAGAACGAGAGAGAGAGAGAGAGAGAGAGAGAGAGAGAGAGAGAGAGAGAGAGAGAGAGAGAGAGAGAGAGAGAGAGAGAGAGAGAGAGAGAGAGAGAGAAAGAGAGAAAGAGAGAGAGAGAGAGAGAGAGAGAGAGAGAGAGAGAAAGAGAGAAAGAGAAAGTTATGCAAAATACATGCGGGAGCGACGAGATGCGTATCACAGACGCGCGCCAAAAAGTGAAGGACTGTTTTGTTTGTACATACAAACATTTCATGAAATGTACATGAAGAGGCACCGAGTAGAAGAAGAATAAGAAGAAGAAAAGGGAGATGGCGTGCGTAAGCGGCTTACGTGTGGTCCGGCCGATGCGGTCTTCCTGCCCCGGAAAAAGAAACACACACGTTGTTTTCGGATGGCGTTCAGATCATGAATTACTGAAACATTCGAAAGCGTGCCCCCCGTTCGGATTCGCATTTGCATAGAAATGTCGGAGGGAACAGGTTTCAGACAAGATGACTTCAGTTCATTTCGTGTCAATTCTGCGAGATAGAAGTCAAAAGCAGAAGACGTCGCGAAAAAAAGAAGGACTCTTCAAATGAGTCTTCATTCTATCTGGTGCAACCTGGTTTCATAGGAGCACAGGAAACTTTTTTCGCGCGAGTTTCTGGTGCAAAGCAGAAAAGTCTCAATGTTCGGATCGGATTGTTTCACTCACCTTCATCTTCAGGCAGCAATTCGGGAATCGAGATGATGGAGACTTTCTTGCGAACGCGTCCGAACGGCAGGTTCATCGCGAACCTGAAGAAACTGAATCGATTGCGAGGCTGGAAGAGGATCGATACGCGATTCGATTGTGATGGAAAACAGGGAAAAGAAAAAAAAGTGACAAAAGGAGAACGTTTTGGAAACACGAAACGATTCATATTTTCATGCGGGTGTCTTATGATTCAGGCCGACGAGAAAATGTTTCCTGTTTACTTTTTTGCACGAAAGCGGGCCCGCAAACAGTGGCGGTTTCGAGTTGACACAATGTCAAAAAGCGGAATGAGAAAAGGTCAGATGGATTCCAGATGGGAGAAAGAGAGGAGCGACGAGAATCGTGTCACACTTATCAAATTAACGCGAAGCAGACGGCAGAAACTGATCAACGACGCGAGATTCGACTTCCGCGCGAACTGTTGAAGTGTGTCCGCTGCTGGAAGAGTCCCGTGGCAGTTCGATAGACGAGAGATTCATTATCTCGCAAACAAGACACGATACAACACACGATTCACTTCAACGAGGTTCTGAAAGTGCTGCGTTCGTCGAAGTCACCAGACTTAGAAGTACTTTTTTCTCATCAATCGGATCTTTGAGACTGCTCGGTGCGTCTCTGGATCCGATGTTTTTGAAATGCCTTAAGTTTTCAGACGGAATGAGATTTTATTTCCCAAACATAAACCAGTTGGAATGCATCATTTTATTAAGTTTGTAAATGTTTCAATGTCTAGAAGGTCTGGAAGTGTCGCGAGTGAGCACCATCTCAGTGGTTCCGACGCCGTGGAGCACGTAGTACTTCATGACTCCGTTCACCTGAATCGGAAGCTTCTGCTTGTAGTCATCGATCGTGAGAGTGGCGACGAGCGTCGTGTTGGAGACGGTGTTCTCGTAGGCGCTGAAGATCATGCCATCCGCGAAGTTGTTGAAGTCCTTGATGATCTCTGGTCCGTCGAAGTAAGTGACCGCGTAGGTGTCCGGTCCGAGTCCGGTGATGTTCACTTTGCAGTCTCCGGTGGAGGGGCAGTTGTCTCCCTGGTAGTAGAAAATCGGTTCCGAGTCTTCCCAATCTTGGGCCAAGAACAGAGGGTAGTCGATAGTCTCGCTCAGTCCGAACGTGTAAACAGACATCTTGTTCCTGTAGCTGGTCAGCTGGTACTTTCTCGTCAAAACCTGCTCCAGAGTTCCGATGAACTGTCCGTTCACGGAGTCTCCAGAAAAGATGGCGGATTGGCGGAGGATGTAGTTCATGGAAGGATTCTGGAGCGAGAAGGCGGCCAGCGAGATCATCGAGTTGGGTCCTCCGATGAACGTGGTCAGCTTGTTGTTCGCGTTCACAACAACTGGCGCCTTTCCTTTGTAGATGTTGATCACATTTTTCTCCATTTTAGGATACTTCATGTACTGAATCTTGAAAGCGATCGCGGATCCATTCAACATATTTGCAATGTTGATACTGGCGAGAGGAGCGGTGAACATGTATGGAGTTTGGTCATCATTGGCCAGCCTGAATTCAGAATATTGTCAATTGTCAGGAACTTCGGAATGACTCACATTTTGAGATACTTGCTCGGGTAGAGGATGTAGGCGACTTCACGAGATTCAAAGTGTTTGTAGAAGGTGACATTGGCGTAGACTCCTTGTGGGATGTTCAAGTTGACGGTGCACCACATGTTCGGATCCACTTTCGGAATGTCTTGACTTTCGGTCCATCCCTCCGGGAAGTAAACGATTTTCGAAAGGTCGGACGGCGCATCAATCGTCGTGGTTCCATTGCAATTGTAGCCGGAGGCCACGAGAGCCAGGGAAGACAAGAGAACAAAGGCTGATTGGAGGAGCATTGTGCACTGACACACCAATCTCCCAGAGTCCTTTTATAGTCGTGATTGTGAAGTCGCCCAGAGAATGACTTCTTGATTCTTCCTTATCAGTGATGACATAGACCGTCACGAACCCAGGGGGAGCCACACCTAGCGTCAGGCTCGTCAGATTTCGAACAAAAATGATGACTTTTCACAGACCGGCAAGATCAGAACCATTCGATTAAAGTTTAGCGAGGAAACGACGTGCGAATCGGAGAAAACTCCGCCCCTCTTCCCGAATTATCATCAAAAAGTACTTGGGGTGCACCTCCGTACTGCACGTCATTTCAGCAGCCAGACAGAATGGAAACACTTGATTCTAGATGCCGCTCTTCTAGTTTCCGCGGATTCTAATGATGGAAGCCAATCATTTATAATATCAAATCGAAGTTTGGGTATAGTTTGATCGAACAGATTTCGAACAATTATTCACAGACCGGCAGGATCAGAACCAATCGATGAAAGTTCAGCGAGGGAGCAACGTACAAACAGTGGGTGCTCTTGAATGATCGGTGTTCGAAAAAAGAGAAAAAAGGATAGTGAGCAATGTTCCAGCTGATTTAACTTTCACCGCATAAAGGAATAAAATAAGTGTTTATGAAAGTTCCCTTCTCGATGACTACTTGCTCTTCTCGGCAGATTTCTCGCAGGACTTCTCGGCCGATTGCGCGCTCTGTTCTGGGTCCTTGATGTTGAACGGCGACAGAATCGAGGCGGCCGTTTTGTGGAACTCAGCGGCCACTTTTGTGAACCTGAAACTCTCCAGTCCATCAGAAGTTCCTCTGTGCTCACTTGAGAACGCATTGAGCATGCTGATCGCGCTTTGCCATGATCTTCGTCAACAACGCCATCATCTTCGCCTTCGCTTCCTCCTTCGTCTTCTGACTCGCCAGCACCGACTGTTCCGATTCAGCCGATCCTTGTTTCGACTTGGCCTGCTGGGCCGCGTCGACCTTCTCCAGAGCCGTTTGATAAGCCGCCTTCTGCTTGGCGTACTCCCAGTACTCGTCTCCTATAAACTTGACCAGCGGCTTCAGAGTGTCCAGCTGTTTCTTCATGTACTGCTCGAGCTCGTCTTGCATCTTCTTGGTAGCAGCTACAGCCGGCTCTAGCGACTCGAACGGGACCTTCGTGCTCGCCTTCTGCGCGTTGTCGAAAGTGACGAGGTAGTCCGAGAGGTACTTGTAGGCCGGGTCGGCCGGCATTTTGGCGGGATACCTCGTGGTGGCGAGAGACTCGGCCGAGTTCTTGCTCTGAACGAGCATCCACATGAGTGCCGAGTGCAGTTTGTCGGCCGACTCTTTGTACGCATCCAACGACTTGCACGCCGAGCGCACGTCGCTCTCCATCGAAGTCTGCTTCTTCTTCTTGATCAGCGAGAATGTTCCGTTGGGTTTCCTCTGGGGTGCCGGTTGGGTTCCGTAGAATCCTTTCGTGAAACCGTCCCGAGTACTGCGTTCTCCCCCCACCGGACCACGCGAACTTCGAATACTGCTCATCTGGAAACTTGGAGTGAGACGGGAAGTCGACGGGAATGCAAACCTCGGACGCTTTGAAGTCAATCTAACAGTTTCTTGTGCGAAATGATCAGGGCATCCCTTCTTCATTTCGCTGCTCTGTTGACTCCACGTTCCACGTTTGAATATTCACGGATCGGCGAAAAGCGAGGGAAGAGAAGAGCAAAAGTATTCATCGTCACTTTGAATGAATGAGAACGAAAACGAGGAGAGGATGGAAGAATGGAAATTTATTCGCCACAAAACAAAGACGACTTCTGCCTTCTATTCTCATTGGGGGAACACAACAAATTGGATGGGATTCGTTCATCTGGAGATTGTACGTCTGTGACGTGGCTCCGCCATCCTCCGATTCGCCGTCCGTTTCCGCTCTCTCCCTTCTGCTCGTTCTCTCGCCGGCTCGGCGCATCCTTGTGCTCCCTCGAGCAAGCCAACCCATATTTCATCCAATTTCCGGACACGGCGACCTTTTTGGTCCAATCCGTCGTCGTTCTTTTCCCGTCGCTTCTTCGTTCCCCCCTCTTTCTGCTTGTGACTTCGGCTCGTTTTGGTCGCGGGGGCCACATTGCTCCGGGCGGGGTTAATCAAAGAGTTGTCGAACATAAAAACAGAAACTCATTTCCATCGAGACCCGCCGCTTTCTTGCCACTCGGAGTGAAAACGAGAAGTGTACATGGCGGCTCGCAGTTGATACCTGATACAGAACTCGTGTGCATTCTGTTTGCTTTTCCATTTGAAGGGCCCTCCTGACATTGGCATAATACACTTGTCGAGGCGAAAAACGAGAGGTTTTTTCTTCTGTATCTCCGACGCAATTCGATTTCGGAGGCGGCGAAGTGAGAGGAGGAGAAGAAGACACGGGTGCTCGTGTCCAAAAAGAAGTTACACTCCGAATTGTTGATTTTCGACTCTTCTATTTCTTCCTCGCCTCCTCCTCCTCCTCCTCATCATCATCTTCACTTCCCCATTTCCGATTTGAATTCTCGCTCGCTCATTTTTGCAAGAAGTCACGAGGGTCGCCGGCGATCTCCGGGAGCTGAACCCAATTAGTAATCCGTCTTCACCCGCCCCGTCCATTTCACATTCGACTCCATAAAAGAGACTCCATTGTCTCCCCCTCCCTTCACTCCCAAATGTACTTCTTCTTCTACTTCTTCTGCTCCGTGCTCCGCCCATTCGAGTCCTCCATTCATTCCTTTCACCCCTTGCCATCTCGATCACAAACGTTTTTTTTGTTCCGAGGCCCCTCGTGAGAAGACGGCTTTTTGTCGCTTTTTGTGTGTGCTCCGAGCGAGAGAAGGTGCGCTTTATGATGGATTTCGTTTCCCAAAAAGCGAGAGCGGAGGCCTCGATTTCTTCGCAGAACTAATCTAACTTTCCGAGACTTCCAAGTATTGCTCAGCTCGTTTTCTTCGCTATGAACCACGAAAGATCTTGATAAGCATCTGTAACTCTCATATTTTGTGATGTGAACTTCCAGCACCACACATCCCAGATGCTCATCAGAATTTCACATTGAGCCTTTCATTGAACGAATTCCAATTTCCTGTTCTGACATATGGTACTCTTCACGTAGTCAGTAAATTTTATATGAAATCGCTCTCCGGCTCGTGACTCGTCTCTCCGATGGATTTGTTTTGTCTCCGCCACTAATAGCTTCTTCTTCTTCTTCATCTTCTTCTTGTTCGCGTCGACTCCAAACTCCAATCTGAAATCAGAAAGCAGAGCTCGAATCACGAAGACACAGAGTCCACATTTTCTAGCCATCAAACATTTATGAACCTCTTCTCGAATTCTTTTGGCCCTCCTGGTCTTGTTTTGGCGGAGGCATCAATCCGCAATCCGATCCAGAGTGCCCAAAGTCCGAATCACAAACGATCGGAGCAGGTTCCTCTCGGCGGACCTCTCGCCGAGCCTTCTTCTTCTTCTTCTTTCTGCTCCTCGCAAGCGCCGCCCCTTTCGCTCCCTCCCCTCTCGCTCTCTTTTGCGAAGCGAGAGTGTATGTGCATGTTGTCACTGGCGCCTTGATACCCTCCCATCTGACCATCCTATAATTATTGTAGTCCCTTCCCGATCTCCACGACAACCAGCAGATGATGATGTGGTCGATGTGAACGAGCACCTCCAATGCACCTGATTTCATTCAACTCCCCCTCAAAAACACAAGAGTTATGCGATTACTATGCGTCTGTTTGCTGTTTACAGCGCTCGCAATTTCAGCTTCTCTAGCCGGTGAGTTCTCTTTGTTTTCTGGCTCATTATTATGAACCGATCTTCCTCTTCTTCTTCCTCTCCTTCTTTTTCGCGTTAGATGAATATAAAAAAAAGAGGATTAGATGGGCCTCCCATATCTATGAATTATGCATTCTAATCCCGTAATTCGATGATTTTTTTAGTTTAGTCTTTCTCGTAGCGTCGGAAATAATGAAAAATAAGCGAGATCTGGGTTGTCGAAAGCGCTCCGCGGCTTGGGAAAGAGCCCACAATTGAGCTAATCAGACCACCTAAATTGGCCCTTCGGCGCTGTTTTCGTTTCCCGTTTCACCGTCGTTATTTCTCCGTTGCGGGACTGGAAAAGAAGAGGAAAAGATTCCAGATGTCCCGCCGATTCCTTCCGATTCTTTTTTTTTGCCAGTGTCTCGCGAGAAATTAATGACTCTCCTCGTGTTTTATTCGTCCCCGAGACACCAACTGTTTTCTTCGCTTTGTTCGAAAGCCGACGTCTGATTTATTCGTTGTTTATCAGGATCATCAGCGAGAGAAAGAGACCTAGAGATCCTCGAGAAAACATGATCAGGAGCCTCTCGGTCTCTCGGATGACCCCATCGGAAAGAGAAAAGAAACCGCAGTGCTATCGGAAAGTGATTCATCATAAGTGACAATGAGGCGGTCTTTCCGAGAGTGCATCCGTCTCGAAGCCGAAAACACTCCTGACGTCTTCCCGATTCCACGGATCCTCCCCACGATCTTTGAGATCTTGCGCTCTTTATCAATCCCATATTCTCCATCGGCGACCCATTCCCATCCAACATAATAGTTTTGTTTTGATCACCCCCCACTCGGTTGCATCTTTTTTGTTGCTTCCGGAAAGACGCAAGCCGGGGATTATTTGTCGCCCCCCTTCATCCATCGTGGGAACATCAATCCTCATGCGTGCCTCCGTGCACTTCCCAGTCCTCAAATTACACTCCCCCCTTCTAGTCCTTTTTCTTCTGCAACTGTTTCCAGTCCTCTTCATCGCGTCTAAAAGCTCCCTTTGTCCCGTATTGGTGAAAGCGCGCGAGCTTCCGGTCGCAAAAAGTGCACTTTGGGTCGGGTTGATGAAGTCGCGCGAAAGGCCATTCAATTTGGAAGAAACCTACCAACACACGGCAAAAAGGAGAGCCAATTGATTATGCGTAATTCATAAATTATGAGCACAATGGTGCCGAACCCATCTAGATGGGCTCTCGGAGGGCTCTTTGCCGCCTCGATGCACTTTCTCTCAACTATGCATTGGTGGTCACAGACACAGGACCCATTCCGTTTTTAAGTGACCCAATAATGACTAAGACGCTGGTCGGAAGCCGGCCAATTGTTTGTTTATACAAGTCGAATGGCATGCGGGAAGAAGCGAATGGAGGAGAAAGGTTTTCGAAACGCGCTTCCGGGAGGGCGCGACGATCACAAAAGCAGAAAGAGGAGGCGAATAGGGAGGGGGGTCGCATGAACCTTTCGTCTCCAGGAAGTATCTCGCTCTTCCGCTTCCACTTTTCTCGTCTCACAGCACCCGAAGAAAGTGCGTCTTCGCCCGAAACAAAACGAGCGAGAGCATCTTGATTCGCTCAACTATATTTCTTTGCCAATTTGATAAAGGCACGAATAGGGAAGGAGGGAAAACGGAGAAGGAGAAGAAGACGAAGAAGACACATCATATCCCCCTGGGTACATTATATCTTAAACGCCTTGCTCTCGTCGTGTCGTGTCGTTTCTCTCGCCCTTTGTATGTGGCGAAGGTCAGTGTGTGTGCGTGAAAAATGGTAATGGAGGGGGGAAAGGAGGAGGAGGAGGAGGCAAATGAAAGGAAATACACGTGGAAGGGAAAGATACTTGCAGGCGGACACCAAGTGAAATGCTTCTGCGATCGGGACTCGTGCGACGACAACCTTCTGTGCCAGGGAGACTTCTGCTTCATTGGCCTGCATCGCAGTGACGACAGTGAGTTCATAGCAGATCCTTTTGCAAGTCGCAGACGAACATGACGATCGGAAGTAGAAAAAGAAACGAGAGAGAGTGTACGGCTTACTCGCAATTTATGATCTCGCCGCGAAGACGGCGCGTGTCGTCTTGCCGCAAATTATCAGCGAGTTCAATCAGAGCTCTTCTTCTCGCATTCATCTTGCTTTGCCGATGCGAGAGACCCACCGGGCCTCCTCCTTCGGCGGCTCGTTTCGAGCGCGAAAAACATGACGCATTGATGTAGGGTGCAGTTGGCACGGAGCCGATTCCCGCGGGACCAGTCCCCTCAAAACAAACTTCTTCTTGCTCTTCGGAGCCCTACTAGAGCTCCTCCTGCGGCTCCGCGCACATGCACAAATTGTGTCATTCACACAAGCACGACACACGGAGGAGTGGATTCAAATTTATGCGAAAGAGTGCGTGATTCTTGGAGACACTCTCTGCGTCTCCCCTTTTCTCGTACTCTCTCTCTCTCTCTCCGCAGGCTCGGGATGAGCCGCCGTCCTTCAATCGGTTTTCGGGTGCAATTGGGCGCGAAAACCAGGGGAATGCTCTGAGGGAATTATCTGGAGCAGAAACAAGGTGACCAAGTTTCAGGAGACGTGCCACGGCTCAGACAACACTGCGGGACCGTGGATGAGCTGCCATTCCTGAACGCGCACGTGAACTGCGACGAGCGGCAGGACAACTGGCAGGAGGTGTGCAGATGCTCCGAGGACTTCTGCAACACGTTCGCCTTCCTCCGATCCTCCATCGACGTCCGACCGGATCCGAAGGACTCGGTGCAGTTCGTGAAGCAGGATGTACAGTATCCGATGGACCAACGACCTGCGGTGAGTCCCCGCACGTCTTCAGGGAAGAGAAGTCGTCGGATTGCAGCCGGAAGTCGTGTACCGACAGCAGAACTCGTCCCTCATCGTGCTGCTCGTCATCATTCCGTTGTCGGTGGGCGGCTTCGCCGTCTGTCTCATCTTCCTGAACTACCACTGCAAGATGTGCTGACCACCACTTTGCAGCCGTCTCCCACATTTCAGCACGTTCCCTACCCCGTTGCTAGGTCCGTCTTTTTCTTGCCTTCTGTGATAATTATGATTTTTCATCCAAATAAACGTTTTCAACAATCTAGCTGAACAAGTATGGCAAGGGATCGAAAGAATGGGGGAGAGTAAGTAGGGAAAAGAGATGGGACACGTATTGTTCTTGGTTAGCCGATGGAGAGCCAGCTCTGCGCGCGTGGAGGAGCTCCTCCGCGCTGTCGGTTCAGAATCGAGACGTCGTGCATTGGAGGACGACGGTTGAAGTCGGAGCAGACGGAGACGTCGTCTCGCGAGAAGACCCTTCGGAGCTGCGATTGACGACTTTCAGTGATGGTCGTGTTGTTTGAGGGAGTCTGGGAGCGACCTTTCGGCTCGTTTCGGTAATAGCAGAACTTAAAAAGAATCAGGGGATGTGAAAAGCGACAAATCCGAACTTACACATGAGAAACAAACTAGACAGATGACGCAAAGGAGGAAGATGGAGGCGGCGAGTAGAACGGCTGGAAGCGAAGATTGCTTCTGATGATCCCTCTCCCACTCACCGTAGAGAACCACTTGTGCCGTGTTTTTGGTTCCGTTCGAGACATGCAGAGCCGTCAGTGTCCGCGGTTCGGCAGTCAACTTCTGTCCGGCCAACGTCATCACGAGCTCTCCGGATGACACCTTCTCGGACACTTCCCTCGCGAACCGTCTGGCGTCCACATCTCTGATCGTGAACTTCACACTGTTGTCTTCTCGAATTATGACGTCTTCGATGGATCCACGTGGAATCCCGAACCGATCGACCAACAAATTTATCAGTTGGATTTCAGCGTCTTGCATTTTCTTCTCTGGAATCTTGCCTCCCGAAAGCAAGAATGCGATCTGATACGATTCTAGAGGCATCGGGACCGACGCTTGGTCGTACGGAGATGATAGATCAAGACCAACGCCTAGAAAAAAGCAGCTCAACTTTGACCCATGTCGTCATTTCTGGTGTGCTCACCGGCGCAGAAGTTATCGCAGTCGTCTCGTGTGGCGAAGTTATTCAAATTGCCCGAGCAACCGCCGTACTTGAACGGAGCACAGGTGTGCAACAACGAAGAGTAGAAGAAGCGGGTGACGGTAGCAGTGCATGGTCCGGCGTCTTGCTGCAGATTGCACACGTGACGCTTCGAAACACAACAGATGCCCGACTTCCGGCCAGGAACTGTCGAGCAGTAGTGAGTGGCAGGACATCTGAACTAGGAGGGTACTGTGGAACAGAGAGACAGGACACACCCGTTAGCCAAGACTGTGCAGGAGAGCGGCGTTCCGTCGGCGAGGGAAGAGAACGGATCGCCGTGAGGACAAGACATGCCGTCGTTCTCTCCGATGCTCTTGATCGAATCCGTTCCCGGGCAACACACTCCGTGCATGTTCTCGTCGAAAGCAGTGCAGTAGAACCCGATGGGACACACCGTGTTCTGTGTGCACGAGTACTGTTGTCTCGTTCTACTCTCGACAAGAGGACGCAATCCGCTGTTGCACGGAGACCTCTCGCACGTCGGGACGGGAAGACACCATCTGTCCGGACAGTCGGCCTTCCGGAGAATGCAGACTTGTCCGTTCGGACAGTCCACGTGTTCGCAGGCCGACTTGCAGATGCATTCCGAACGAGGACATCCCGTGGCATCCAGAAGAAGGCCGTACGGACAGAGGCTCGCCGAGCACTTGGACAGGCACATCGATTGGGCTGAAAAGAAGAAATACGTGGGATATTCAGAGGATTCGCACGATGTTTTCCACTCACACTTGCACGCGTTCTTCGTCTTCTTCTTTCTCGTTCCGTGAATCTCCTCTCCGCTGAATTCGTCGACGCACCAGCATCGTTTGCTGTCACATTGCGTCTTTTCGTAGTTTCCGTTCTTCCCACATCGAGGGAGTGGCGATTTGAGAACTGCTCCGTTCTGATTGAGATATTCAAGGGCGATTCGCATCGTGGTACAGTCTGGAAAGATCGGTTAGTCATTCTCGTGTGAAACTAGTGGGGGGTTTTCACTTGTGGAGAGAGACATCGGAACAGCTTCCACCACCACAGGGAGGTTCGACGGAGTATCGGGAGCGTCCGTTGGAGGAATCTCAGGGACTGCCGCCACAATTGCGGGGGCTATCAGGTTCAGAACGGAAGATTGTGTGGGTTTCTGATGGCAACAGACTCCGATCTCGTTGTTCGCTTGGAGAACACACTTTGAGTTTTTCCCGCATCCGCCGTCCGTCTCGCACATAATCACATTTCGGTAGAGATCTCTTTGTGGAATCGGACACGTGACTTCAACGCAGAACGGCACGTCCGGACATGGGTTCGAAGTGCATTCGACTCGACGGAGGGCGCATTCCATGTTGAGGGGACAGTTGAACGACTGGAAAAGGGAGCGAAGAGCTTGAGAAGAATAGGGAAGGGGAAACACTCACACTGCAGATGTTGTTGCACTCGCAGATTCCGTTGGCAGGACAGCCGCTTCCGTCGGTACGCACTCCGTACTGACACGCGCTCTCCTGGCACTGCGTCGAGCACATCTTCGGGGAGTTGCAGTCGGGAGGGTGAAGGCCGATGCTGAACATTCTCGTTCCGATCTGTTCTATTCCTGTTGCCACGTCGACACACCAACATTGACTGGAAAAACAAGATTTTTGAAGGCGCTCATATAACGGCTCACTTGATTCTGGCGTCACACTGATGTCTTCGGAAGAGTCCTTCAGGTGTACACTGGACTGGAGGTATGATCAGATTCACTATTTCTGTGGCTATCTTCGACTCGTAGGCGATCAATCTGTGAATGCACGCAGTGGCGATGCGGGGCGCCGAGCACATTGTTCCGCACGAAGCTGCACAGCACTTCCTGAAGCCATGGCAGTCGGAATCCTGAGAGCACTGCTCTGCGCATCCCGGATTGATGAGAAGCTTCGGGCAAGTGCCGAGCTTCGCGACGGAAGGAACTGGGGAGACGGGAAGAATCGCGTGATGTTCGACGACGACGTTCTGGATCTTCGAAGCCTTCTTCTCGATTTTCAGAGAGCTCAGGATAGGCCGTCGTGTAGTGCTCTTGGGCATTTTGATCGAGGGCTTGATCGGTTTGATCGGGGACTGTCTCGTTTCGAACTGACAGCTGGTTCCACATCCGTTGAAACAGCACGAAGACTGCGTACAATCATAATGATGCCGACATCCGACGACACAGGAGGATCCATCGACAGAAGCAATCATCACGGGGATCACGGGACATCTGAGAGACTGCTGAGCCACTTCTGGAGTTGAACAGCAGAACGAAATGTCACTGTAGCCACTATTCTTGCAGTTATAACTGGCTGGGCAAGGTGAGTTTGGGGAGCAAGTGGCGAGAAGAGAGTCCTCGAGAGCCAACGGCTCTCCAGAGCCACACATGTTCGGAATACCTGGAACAAGAAAAACACGTTCGGACGATGGAAAAACTACCCACATTTGGCAACAGGACGGCATTCTTGAGTTGTGCACTGGACAGGGACCAGTCTGCAGACGTTTCCAGCCGGACAGTTGACGAATTCGCACGGCGAGATGCAATCGCAGACGGGACACCCCTGGTTGTCGCTCTTGAAGCCGTGCGCGCAGTTCTTGACGCACTGCCGAGATGGACACGATCGCGGAGTGTCACAGTTTGGCACTTTGACGGACTTTGTGCCAGCGACCTCTTGCCCGTTCTTGTCGACACACCACATGAGTCCGAAGTGAGACTGAACCTCGTCAAAGTTGCCCGACGAGTCGCAGTCCGGAACGAACACTCCAGAGTCTTTCTCGTGCGATTCCGCTCCATCGGTCTCCGCTATACTCAACGCGGCGATTCTCTGGTGGACGCAAAGAGGAGCCTTGTGGGGTTGAGTGCATCTCATGACACACCCGTCTGAGCAGCACTTGTGAAGCGTCGGACAGTCGTCGTCGGTTTTGCAGTCGGCGATGGTGGGTCTCTGGAGACAGAATGCTCCGAGCGGGGCAACGCTCAGGCACTCTCCGAAGTGCGATACCGGGACGGTCTGGAGAAGCGAAGAGAAGCGAAGCGAGCTCGCTGTCACGCACGTGAGCCCACAGCCATTCCAGCAGCACTTGGAAGACTGTTGGCAGTCCGAGTCGGTTTTGCACTCCTGCATGCACTTCTCCGATCTTGCCGCGTTGATTTCGGTCACTTTCGGACAGGATCCCGAGTGAGTTTCCGGCTGTTCTCCAGTGCAGCAGAAGCCAGAGTCTTGCGTGAGCATTGAGCAGTGAGTTGTCATCATCGCATCGAAGCAGTCATTTCCTCGCGCGCATCTTCTCGGCTTCAAAGTTGTTTCGTTTCGGACAGATTCAGAAACAGGACACGGGTTGACGACGCATCGAGGGATGGTCGGGCAGGGCTTCGTGACACACGGAACAGTCGTCGGGGTGCAAATGGAGTCCTCGGGACAAGCGACGCCTTCACACGGGTCCACGCACTCGCACTTCGGACATCCTCGCTGATCTTTTTTGTGCCCGTACTCGCATGAAATCGAGCCGCACTCGAGCTTCTCGCACGGTTCCGGACAGTTCGGAGTCACGTCTTCTCCCGTCCTCGTGCCTTCCACGTAGTTGCCCTCCTCATCGACACACCAACAGAACTCGACGTCGCATTGAATCTGTTCGAAGGAGCCATCTGAAATGACGAGATAAGAGGAATAAGAAGGGTGAGGCTGGTGACCTGGTCGGCATTTGATCAGGTCCATCTGTCCCATCTTCTGGAGATTCGTCTTTCGGACCAGGCACTTGCTTGTTTGGAGAGGGTACGCACACGCCTTCACGCATCCGTCGTCACAGCACTTGGCCACTCCAGCACAATCTGTGTCGTACTCGCACGTGTTCTTTCTGAAAGTTTTTTTGCTCGCCCGGACTACTCTCCGTGCCTTACTCTAGTCTGTTACAAAGAACTCTCTGCTCCGAGATGCACGTCCCCGCTTTTTCCAGTATCTCCTTCGAGATCTCGATCAGGGGAGTCGATATGTCTCTGCAGCCAGCTCCGCATCCATCGAAGCAACACTTCTGATGTCCGTCACAGTCGTCGTCCACTTTGCACGACACTCTGCACATCTTCGCGTCCAGACTGATCGCGACAGTCGGGCAGGAGCCGGCGTGGCGAACTCGTGCGGGAGCCGGACAGCAGACTCCGCCGGAAGACAGTCCGAGGCGATGGCACCAATGAGTCGAGGATGGACACTCCTCGTCTTTCGTGCAGCTCTCTACGTTGCCGATGCTGGAGACGTGCGGCTCTCCAGAAGGACAGAAGTTGAGGACGCATCTCGGTTGAGGGGAACAGTTGCCCGTCTGGTAACACTGCACGGAGCTCATCACGCAGACGGATCCTTGCGGACACTTCACTTCTTCGCACGGATTTCTGCACTTGCATGTCGGGCACGAGTTGGATCCCTTCTCGAAGCCATAGGGACACGCGACCTTGCACACGAGCGGTTCACACGGATTCCGGCTCTCACAGTTTGGCTTTCTTCCGATTGCTCGCGATCCGGGTAGTTCTTCTCCGGTGGCAATGTCCACACAGAAGCAACCTTCGTCGTCGCACTGGAACTGCTCGAAGTTGCCAGCTCTGTCGCACTTCATGGCGTTCCGGAGGGCGTACAACTCGGCAGTGAGAGCCAGATGGAAACACGCTGAAGTTGAAAATGTTCTCATATCTGAATCAGACACGACTTACGAGTACTGCGCACGGGGTACATACAGGAGGTGGAGCATCCCTGTCTGCAGCACCTCTTCATCCCCGCGCACTGGGAATCCGAGTGACATTCTGTCGTGCAACTGACGTTCGTGGCGATTATATCGGCACAGTCGGCTACCAGGGAGCTCAGGTGGCCCTTGTTGTACTTTTCGACGTCTCCTGGTTGGTAATGCATGACAGGGACGACGGGCTTTGCGATCTTCTTGACTTCGTAGTCCTCTGGTTGAGTGCAGGAGAGAGTGCAGCCGTTGAAGCAACACTTCTCTTCTTCCGGACACTCGTGGTCCGAATGGCACGAGTTTTCCGGGTAGAGAGTGCACTTCAGTTTGTCGGCAGACTGAGAAGGACATCTTCCGTCTCGAGTCGAAGAGTCCGGTCCGGAACAGCAGAAACCCAGGCCATTGTATCCGATCTGAAAATCAGTTTGAGTTCGTGAAGAGAATCAGAGAGGGATCACTTTGAAACAGATCGACTCCGAACAGTCTTTGTCTTTGGAGCAAAGAGCAGTGATTCCATTCGAAAGACGGGAAGGGGGTCCATGTCGACAAGGATTCAGAAGACCTGAAAGGAAGGATTGAGATGAAAGGGCGCTTCAATCTGATCTCACATCTCGGAACTGGAAGACACGGCGGATTTGCGCAGTCGGGTTCCACGAGCTGGCACTGCTCCCAACCGTTCTCACATTTCACACCTTTGCAGATGTCGACGCAGGAACAACTCGGCAGCGGACACCCGAAGATGTCCATCACGTGTCCGTGAGTACACTGATTGTGACACTTCTGCGCGCAGAGTCGAATGTTCTGGCACATGTCCATCCTCCGCTGCTCTCTACTGATCCGAGTGCCGGCTATCTCCGATCCGTAGTGCACGTCGACACACCAACAGAACTGAATATCGCACTGAATCGACGAGAACCGTCCGTTCCTCTCGCAGAATGGCACGAACTCGTTCGGGAGTCGCTTGTCTTTGAGCTTGGAGATCGCGAGCACCATGTGAATGCAGCCAGTCGCCTTGAGGGGTTCCATGCACGTGGAGCCGCACGCGTTCGGACAGCACTTGTCGACGCTCCCGCAGTCCATGTCGTTCGCGCACTTCTTCTGATCAGTGCAAACTGACAAGTTTCCTGTCGGCGACGGACACTGGCCGACTTTGGTGGTCAGAACTTGTGGTCGGATTGGCGGAGAGGTCGGGAAGAGAGTATTCGCGAGGTTCCGGATCGTCGGAGGAATCGGCGTGCTGTTGAAATGGTTCGTTGCGATGTTCGAGACAGCATGAATGAGACGTTGGAAAGATCCGGGAAGACTCGAAGAGCTGGACACCGGCTGGATTGGCTTATCCGAGCTGATTGGGAAGCCCTTGGCTATCGGAGCCACGCATTCCCGTCCACACCCGTTGGAGCAACATATCAAACGGCCTGAACAATCGGAATCCTTCTCACATCGAAGGGCACAGATGCCGCCAGTCAATCGAGGACATTCCTCACGATTCGAACCTGCAAGTTTCTCCCTTCACTTTCAATTTCTAAAAAACCAACAGAACACAACACCGAAATGTGTCAGTAGGCGAGTAGTTTCTGGCAGGCAGCCGGATAATTGTCACCTCTTCGGAAAGGAGACTGGTCACGCCGCCGCGTATAATTGGCCCGGGGGAGGAAGACTTACCGAACTTGGGGATGCAACGAGCTTTCACCCCAACCGCGATGCAGCTTTCCGAGGGTCCGCAGATGGTCGTCTGACACGGATCCATTGCGCACGTGCAGACGCATTGCTGCAGAACGTCTCGGAGGTATCCGTACGGACAGAGCAGGTTACACGTGGCAGGGCGAACCGCACACACGTTCGGAACGCTCGAAGGCAGAAGATCCGCCGAGAAGACGTGGGGAAGAAGTAAGAAGAGGAGCAGTAACCACATTATTGTTCATTTGACATCCGGAAGTGATAAGGGGCGAGCTGTGGTGGTCAGCCACACAACAAACGAGGGGATGACAGGCGGATCGGAGCGGCGGAGAAGAGACAGGTTACTGCTGGCTGTATGTTGAGTGGACACATCGCCCGCCGAACGCGAAGATGGACCGCCCCCTTCTGCGTGAGGTGCGAAACTGCTGGGCTTCTTCCCTTTTAGACAGATTTGTAAATATTGCGAATGCGAACCGCGAAACCTAATGGTCCTGACACGAAGAATCAAAAGATGACGGTCAAGTTGGGAAGGGATCTTGTAATCGTGATGAGGACTCACGTCTTTTTTGTTGACAAAGCGGTGTGTTTTCAATCGGTAAACAACACATTTTGATTCAGATTATCATTTCATGGTATCAAAAAACATCGAGCGAAGCAGTTGGAGGCCTTGACTGGCCCCAACATCAGCTTAATTTCACTGAACGTTGAAGTGAAAACTAAATGTGCTTGAAAACTACTGGAAAAGTTTTCGATTTTTAACTTTTATGAATATTACTGTTTAACTTATTAGAATGTATTCAATTTTAAGTTTTTTTTTCTGTTATCAATTGGAGCTTCGAGTTCTTCGAAACAAAATTTCACAAAGTTTTGATATTTTCAAATTTCGATAAGCAAACGCTTGCTGCAATCGCGCTCCGTTGCACTCAACTGAAGAATTTTCACACTTTTTTTAAATAAAAGATTTCCGCTGTGCATTGTCAATTTTTGCCGATTTTTGTCTCGATTTCAATTTTCGTTTTGCACTGTTTCGACTTTGATTTTTGTTTTATTTTAATGTTCTCGAAACCACTCGACATCTTCCCCGAGCTGTCCGCTTCGGTAATCGTACAAATCCGCCGCATTCCCTTCAGCAGCCGCTAATAGTACGCAAAACAAATGTATTCGCTAACTCGAAATGCCGTATAAGTGTCACTTGGAGCTCTCTGGCTGCTCCGCAGCCTTATTTGTCTACTTATCTTCCAGGTGGTAGCCACCACGCAACGTTTAATTTGAAAAGCGCGCGCGGCACGGCGAGAGTCGAGAGATGAATACAGAAACTATTCTTTCTTTTCGAACGCGGGGATTTCGTTTTGAGTTTTCAGGTCATTGCTTTCTTAATTCCTTGTTTCATTTCGGATAAATACTAAATGAATACACAAAAGAGATCATTTCAGGAATCCATCGTGTGGATAAAACGGGCTAAAGATGCCGCCACGACGTCGTAAAAAGGTCGGTAAGCTACTTATTCGCTCGTGAAGATTTTTGGGATTGTTGACCCAAAGATGTAGAAGAAGTGGCACGCGACATCTGAATTTAGACTAGATTAGATAGCAAATATCACGGAATTACCTCGCGACTACGGTCTCTGATAGAAGGGCGATGGAAAGAAGCGACAGAACATTTCGAGGAGGGAGCCGCCCACCACTGAAAAAAGAAGCTCACAAGTTCAAATTTTGAATGACGAACTTCTCTATCCGCGGATCCCCATATCGTGAAAACAAAGACTGGGAGGGCAGCAACTAGTGCGGAAACACGGAAAACCATTCCCCATTCGGTGACCGAACCTAAACTCTTTTTCAATTGACTATTTGATATCTCCTCGATTCACCTGACTGAACTATAAATTTAGTAAGAATCTTGTTTCCTATCGAGAACCAGGCGACTGCGAAGAAAGACCATCCGGTAATGATTCCAGAAAAGGCCGGAGCCAGTTGTACCATAGCAGTTATGACCCCGGGAGTGTGCAATCCGGCGAAGATCATCGCTCCGCACAGACAGAAAATCGCCAAGAATGCGCTTTCCTTGTTGAAGAACGGAACAAGAAAGATGCAAACAGCAAGTCCTGCAGATGCAACGGCATTGAAGCTCTGAAACCGTTTCGAATTTTTTTCGAACTCCTTGTGCGTTTTCGAACCTTGCAAACGAAAGTCTTGTCAAAGCGAAGTTTGGTTGTGAGATAAGAAGAAAGGGAAGACGAGAAGGTTTTCGAAAGAAACAGACACAGGATGGGCAGGGCGGCGATGATTCCGTTCTTGGTCGGTGCGAATTCGAGAACGTCTCTCATATAGTTAGGAAGGAACTGTAGCATGATGACGAGAGGGTACTCGTGGCAAATGAGAGCGAAAATGCAGGCCCAGAGGGGTTTCGAACGGAGCATGGCGCCATATCTGAAGTA
The DNA here is from genome assembly GCA_963966605.1 of Caenorhabditis sulstoni. NCBI lineage: Eukaryota > Metazoa > Nematoda > Chromadorea > Rhabditida > Rhabditidae > Caenorhabditis > Caenorhabditis sulstoni. Next base: position 4,010,225 of record OZ016478.1, on the reverse strand, counting down.
CTCGACGGTTTGGGTTCTCTGCCCTCACTTACGGCACTCTTCTCGTTCGGTCCGTTCTCTTCCCGATAGACTCGCATGCGATTCTGCTCTCTATGAATTCTTTTTCTCTGCTTGAAATACAAATCTGTTTTGCTGGTTTGTCTGCTCCGAACGGAATCCAGAAAACTGTCACTAGAACAGAAATCGTGGCTGAGAGGTAAAAAATTGCGGGCCATCCATCAAGAACGTCTTTCCGAGTACACAAATATCCGGCAGTAGGCAAGATAAAAAGTGTGCCGATCTGACGGCCTCCCGAAATAAGACCAATTGCTGCTGGTCGTTCGGCTTGCGGAAACCATCTAAAAGAAGAAGTCATTATTCTTCTCCGAATCTTTTGTATCGGCTTCTTATCCGTACCTAGTGATGAGCGAATTAACCGCCGGCATTAGACACGCGTCGCTGGCGCCAATGGAGATTCTAGCTAGGACAGCGAACCAGAACGATTTGGCCGCCAGCAGCGGGAGCATCAGATTGCCGATGCAACACAGAAATAATCCCATAAAGACCATCCATTTACCATTAAGTCGGTCCGCCCACATCCCTGTCACTATCATCAAAAGAGAGCCAGCATTCTGAGCGGCGAGCACGAGCCCTTCTTGCTGTGAATGCCACTCCAGGGTACCTCCGTATCCATGGACTGGGCACGAAGTCATGCAGATAAGAGCAACGGCTAGGTTAGATGAAGAGATGGAAAGGGTGATGAAGCAGCAGCAGAGCATCGCAGCGAGCATCAGTCTCATCGAAGGAAAGAGAACTGACGGGAGGGCATATTCTGAAGAAGCGAACGAATAACCTCCTGGTTGTATCTCTTCCAGCGGTTTACCTGATTCTTCTTGGCTCTGTGTGTCTGTGACAATGGTCGTTCCATTTGTACTAGTTGCGAGGTCAAGGTCAACGGTATCTAGAAGTCTCTGATGCGGAAAGGGCAGGTTTCGTCTCTTTGTACTATGATAATCGGTCAATTTCGAAAGTTCGTACCCAATGCGTTTGTTATGTAGCATTCTTGCGGATATATCAGATTATATCAGCTGACAAAGCGTTGCCATTTCGGAATGTGAGAGAAATCACACACACCGAAACCGGACTTACCGATTTTGAAGATGGCCTCTGGTGGAGAGTCAAGACTCGTCGCTCTGCTCAGTTTTTTGTTGGGGGGAGGAGTATGTGGCATCTTGATGACGCGGGAGAGAGAAGTGGACACCCGGCGACTGCACAGCAGACCGTTTAGTTCTTCTGGTTCTCATCCTACCACCTTTGACATGGGAGGATCTTTGTCTGCGCCTCTCGTATCTTTCCCCATCGTTAACCAAGTCACTTTTCTCTGCTGTTGCTGCCCAGTGGCGCTATGTTTTTTCGTCGTCGTCTCTCTCCGAATTGTCGTCACCGAAGAGACGACGGGTAAGAAAAAGACGTGATTGGATGCAGAAAAGAAAGATCAGAGAAAAGAAGTGGATTGATAACGTTACACCATCGGACTGTGTGTCTCTCTGTCTCTCTAACGAACTATGCGCGCAGTTTTCTTCATAGCAGCGCTGCCGTTTTGGTCCATCAATTTAATGATGTTGACGATAATGATAATTGTTCATCGATTTCGTTTGGTGGGAACTAAGAAAGGTGGGCCGCTTCGTGACCAGAAACAAAAAGAAAATGTTCCGAAGATGATCTGAATCTCTACTGTTATTTACGTGTCGAACAAAGTTGGAAAATCTTTAAACGAAAAAGAACCTTTCGAGTTTGGTGATATGGAAGAAAGGGAATGTGAATGAAAAGGGGAGGTGTTTAAGTTTTTAAAATAGAACTACAGCATGTTTTCTAATTCAGAAGAATCAAAGCACAATACATATGCTCGGCTTGGCGACTAAGGAAGTGCAAGAAAGAGGCGGTGTACTGTTAGAACCTCCCTCTCCTGTCAAAATTGAGAGATCCTTTTCAGTATCCCTTATCACTACCTCAACATGTACGACTTGGAAGATGGGAGACGGCAACAGCGTCGGACGGCGCAAAGGGTCAGAGAAAACCGACACGAAAACGAAGTCGAACAGCATATGGCTCTATATGACATCGGCGACGAGGTAGATGAAATCCCTGAATCTGAAAAGTACGTCCTCTTCTTCCCTCTGTTCTGAAAGATAATTAGTAAACAGATGCTCATGGTCGATTTTTCAGCTATTGGTTCATCATATCAGTGAAATTTACAGAGAATCAGCTCGCGAGTGCAGGAACTCATCGCAACGAGCTTCATCTTCCAACTCTGCCACTTCGAACCATGCGGCTCCAAATTTGAGTTCAGTTCGAGAAGTTTCTCCTATGCGTCAGTCCTTCACTATGGGCCACCGAGAAGTAGCAGTAGTGCAGTCAAGAAGCAACTCGCCCGCACCTCTAATGCATGCTGCGAGAAAAGAACTTGCTCCCGAAGCAGACCTTGCTCCAGTCGCCTTCGAAGACGTTGCAGTACCAGAAGAGTTTGGCCATCTTAACATACGTGAATCCAGAACGGTTCCTAATGATCAAGAAATAGTGAAGAAAAGAGACGAAGAAAAGGGAGCGTCTCAAGAAGAGGAGGAAGAGTCGGACAGTGACGACGACTACACGGTTGACGAAGAGCGCGTTGATAGTGACGCGAATTTTGAAGCGCACGAATTCGACGATGCTCCGCTGGACGAACGGGAAAGTACTAACCTGCCACCAATCGTTAAATTAGATGGATCTGCTCATGCATTCAAACCAGAATCATTTGTGAACCTTATCTTGGTTGACGATAGGATGCAGGAAGAATTGGAGGTAGAAACATTTCTTCAGGTGTTCCTCTTGCCTTATTAAATTATTTACAGGAAAGAGGCCCCAGGGGAGCACGGGAGAGACAACAAGAAGACCGCCTGTATTCTACGAAGTTCCGAAACACTGAACTGTACTCTGTAGACTTTACTGCAGAGAAAGAGTGTCAGAATGAGGTGTTCTTTTCCGCTTATCATTCTGAACCTTACCAATTCATTTACCACATGATACGAAATTTCGAGAAACCCAGTCAGGATGCAATTTTTATGCACGGTGAACATGCTTTTGGGAGATCTTGTTCGGAACGATGTGCTTGCAAATATATGCTGGTGACCCCGATGAGCTTGAGCCACAGTAACATCAATCCGCTCTTTTTGGCCGTTGTGCATGCAACAGATGAAGTGAGACTGCCTCAAAAAAGTTTGTTTTAAACTCTTTTCAGTTTTTCTACAAAGTGATATTCGCTGGTCAAAATTCGATACTTCAGGATGTTCTTAATCATTTACAAATCCACCAAGATCATGAAATGCATCTTCACTACAATGTGTGAGCCTTGTTCCTTCTCTTCAAATGTGATTTTTCAGTTCGCTATTAACAACTGGCTCTTGACTCGAATCGGCCCAGATAAAGTGAGTGTTGTCGACTTTGCAGCCGATTTGGGTACTGAGAAAATGACTGAAAGGGTCGAATAATGTCTTTTTTCTAGGAAAAATCAGTTTGGTGAACTTACTGCTGACCCATGAGGCTGTACGGGGTGCTTTATCCCAGGCGATGGGAAATTACAGATCTTCTAGGAAATACGATGTGCCGTTTTATAAGCCTGCAGTGGGTTTCTTCTCTGAGAGCAGTATGCCGAACAATGCTTTAGGAAAGTCTTCTGAGTCGCATTGTTGCACAACCAAGTTTTCTGGAAAGTCTGAGTAGGGAAAATCTAGAATACGTCATAAACACGACGACTACAATTCAACTCGCTCACGTCGTCGATACCGCCTGTGAAAAAGGAGCACTGGACACCATCGAGCTGTTGAAGCAGTACATGCCGGATGAGATTAGTAAAGCGATGGGACCGAAACAATACGCGGATTGGGAATATTGGGGGAAGCCGGTCCCTGGAAAAATACAGAAAATGAGAGAGGCCGACGAGGAGCAGAATCAAGACGCTTCGCCAAGTAATGCTTCCCAACCAAAGTATTACGGCGAAGAGCCACCGCCAGCCGCTCACTACTTGGTATTGAACAAACATTTCGACAAGGTTTGGCTGTCCGAAAATAAATAAGGGAATGTTTTTTTTTCTCAGTTCGCCAATCTGGATGTGGAGGAAAAACTGGCAGTTGACTACTTCCAGTTCAGTGCGTTAGTTCCAATGCTCGTTTTCGATGATAATCAAATCCGAGATCAGCTGAAGTTCTTCCGCGGCGTCTATCGGGAGGACTTTTTCACTTTCCTCGCTCACATTATTTTCGAACGCAGATCTTGGTTAGTCTTTCTCTCGGTTTCTAGAATTCACCCAAATCTGTAGGAATCTTCTCGAGACTGGTCTACAAATGTGTATGGCCAATTCATCGTACTTCTATCCTCCAAAAGTCACCGATTCGAAATTTCCCTTGGATGTTTATGAAGCATGTGAGTATTGAAGAAAAAAATGAGTATTATTTTTCTTTTCTGTACAGATGGACTCCCGGAATACATTCCACTTCCGATGGAAACTGCTCTCTGTAAAACAGGAGACATGCGTCTAGTTTGGAAAATTGCAGAACTGTACGGAAAACAGGCCAAAGTGAGTTGGGTACCTCGGAAGTAATTCTATACACGCAATTTTCAGTACGCAGATGCGCTGATCGAAGAGGATTGCTTGCGATGCATTCGTGCTGTTCAGGACGCTGCACACTCAATCACCGATCAGATCCGCCTAGCCGTCATCTTGTTCATGCTGCCTTTTGTGAATCCCTATACTGCCACTTTCAACAGGATCATCAAAATGCATCTCCGGAAGCACCGCCCTGACAATCTCGCCTCTCACGTCATTAGGTATTTGGTGCCCGTGAAGGATAATAAAAAAGTGTGGCGACGAGGAGCGCCGGTGAAATGGGCATACGCTATGGAAATGGCGAGAGATACGACTCCCAAGTTCAACGGAAGACTCGAGAAGTCTGGACTATTCACTGATCACGTACATCTGAAGCCAGTTGAGGTATATCACCAATGGGATCGTTACCGTTACCGATTCTCGGAGAAAAAGATTCTAACTAGCCAAGAGAAAATAAACAATCGGAGGCATCAAAAAGTGTCATCGATAGAGTCACAAGACGAGGTGTATCTATCGCTTTCGTTGGCGCTCGCCAAGTTAGAGATTCGTGAGGCTGCCCAGGATTCGCGGCTTCAAACGGCAACCAACCAAAGATAACATCAATAATTGTCATTTTACTCAAAAACAGGTTCCCGTATTGCTTTTGGTACCAGTTTTGTACATTATCGAGTTCTTTCTTAAATGGAGATTTGCTGGTGTGAAATGAATTTATAAATTTGATCATGTTCATTCTTCTTATTCCTTGTTCCAAATGGTTCGTTCCCATATTTTGTAGACTCTTCAGTTAATTTCAAACTCGCCAATTGTATAGCATGCTCGGACTTATTTCGACGAGATACTTTGCATCCAAAGTGACGCCTTCGACGGCCCGCCGTGCTGCGGCTGCTGCTGCTCCGCAGACTCCGCTCGGACTCAAAATCAATCCGTACACAATGTTCGTCAAGGAGAATTTCAAGAAGGACTCGAATTCGAAGAACACGGACGTGATGAAGGAGTTGTCAAGGCAGTGGAAAAACCTTAGTGTCGACGCGAAGAAGGTAATCAGAAAGACACTAAGAACATCCTGAAGTTCTCCTATCCACTTCAGCAGTACACTAATCTCACGAATGAGTACAACGAGAAGAAAGTAAACGACTTTCTGAAACTATCGACTGAAGAGCAAAAAGAGCTGGTGAACTTGTCGATCGAGAAGAAAGCGGCTCGTGCGGAGAGAAGACACGCGAAAGAGCGTCGCGAGAAGAGAAAGCAAGAGGGTCGCCCGGTAGTGCCTCCGAACGCGTACGCACTTTTCATCAAGGAAAAGGTGACTGGAGGAGGTAACGAGGTGACTCAGAAGCTGAAGGAAGCGTCGGTGCTGTGGAAGAAGATGGGAGAGGATCAGAAGAAGGTACGAAAGGGAAAAGAAGCGAATGATTATCAGAATGGTTACAGAAGTATGTCGAAGAGGCCAAGAAGCTTTCGGACGAGTTCCACATGAAGCTCGAGAAGTGGGAGTCTGAGAAGCAAGGAAAGAAGGCCGAGGAGGCCCACTAGACGGCGGAATTCACTTGACACCATTTACTTTGACACTACCTCATCATCTCGCGTTTGTACCATTCATTAGTCTTTACGAAAGTTCTCAGCGCTTTATTATGGCAAAAAGCTCTTGGTATTATCTCGTCTCAGAACAAAACAGCAGCTACTGAAAGTGAGAACGACCCGAAGAAAAATGTGAATTTCCCGGATGCCGAAGAGTTGAACCCCGTCGAGTTGCTCTCTGAGATATTCTCTTCATTGAGACTGATGTTCAGATTCATCCGAATGACGTCATCGATACTCGTTTTCCGGAGCACTGTGACACACTTCGTGATGTTTTGAATAATTCTGCAGTCGGCGGATCCGAAGCATTTCACGTGGGTGCAGTCTGGAAGCGGAAGAATATCCAATTAGTTATGATTGGCAATTAGACAGGACAACTCTGTTTTCAGAAGCGAGTTTTCCTCGATTCATTTCTTTTTCACTTGCTTTTTCTTGTCTTGGAACAAAGGACGACCGATCTTAGTTCCTAGAAACTGTTCTTCTTCTTCTTAGAACTCACCTTGATTTTCGATAGATTTTCCCGAAAGAACAAGAGCGAAAATCACGAAAGAAGTCAGGTTTCTCATTGCGAGTTCGCGTCAGAATTCGTGAAATTCGAATGAAATTTCAGGTGCCTTCTTGACGATTTTTCCCATTTTTTTAATGCTTTCTGAGAATAATTATAGGTTCTGTTAAAATTTCTCGACGCAAAAAAGCTCGTTCCACAAAAACTGGAGTGAGATTTGAAATGGTCGAAGTCAGAGTTCTGCTGGGAAAGCGCTGAAAATAGACTTGCAGCTTGATTGTGACGTCATCCGACGTCTTCGTTCTCTTCTGAATTAGAGCCACTTTATGAAAAGTCCAGAATATTTGGGTATTCTGACGTTGGGGCCGGCACATCGCCTTCTCGCGTTTCGTCAACAACGGAATTTCCTGTAGGGGGGCGGCTAAATCGAGACGTTTTGGACTGGCGAGCAGCAGAAACGAGTCTCTTTTCATGTCGCACGACACGTTTCCGCCCCGACCGCGTCGTCATACCACCAGAAAGAAGAGTATTTAAACGGAAAACGAAGCTCTCGTTTCGCCACTCATTTAGCCGATCCTTCTCTTTCTCTACTTTGACTTCCAGGTATCCCCCGAAACATGCAAGTCTCCGTGCTCGCCCTCCTTCTTCTCGCCGTCCCGTTCGCCGTTTTCGCCGCTTCGTCGCCGTTCTCCGACGACGAGACCGGTAGGTGTTGGACTCAGAAGACGTTCCCGAAGACGTCCGGTTTCAGAGCTGCTGAACAACAACGAGCGTTTCGCCCGCGATCTCGAGCTCCGCAAGAAGTTCGCGTTCGCATTCGCCAAGCGCGGCGGAGACGACGTGCTCATCGAGGCGCGCAGCGGATCCCAACCTTTGGCCACCGACGCAGGAATGCGTTTCGCGTTCGCGAAGAGACGCGCTCCGAAGGGTAGCTCTTCTCGCCGTCGGCTTCTCATTTCTCAGTTTTCTTTTGCAGAGTTCGCTCGTTTCGCGCGCGCCAGCTTCGCGTAAATCAACAAGAACTGAAGAATGACGTCATCAACGAGTCACAAACTTACAAAATGGGCGGCTATTCGAAACATCGATCTCTCTTCCCTTCGAAATAATAGTTTCACTCTCTCTCTCTTTCTCTCTTTGTCTTTTTTGCGCTTTACTTGCTTGTATGGAACCAAAACAAAATAAAGATTCCATGTGTTGTGTGCTCTCCCACCTACCGTATTCCGGGCTCCGGCTCGCGGAGCACAAGAAGAGTGCACCGGTGCACGACATGTCTCTCTTGTCAACGCGCCGCCCATGATTGCTGGTCACTCTCGCACTCATTTCCTGACTGTTTGCTTCTTCCTCACAAAACTTCTGATGAGAAATGCAGAGATCGCCTCGTCGGATAGCGTCTCCGGTCAACAGAACGCCGTCGTTTGAGGTTCCTCTTCTTCTCAATCTTCCGAACCTTCTCCTTCTCGCTTCAGATTGCGATTCTGACGTCTCCGCCCCTCTCTCCTCACCACGACGTTCCCCCAAATGAACCGTCTCCCGCCCCTCCGCCCCTCCCGCCACACTCGTTTTCGCCGCGAAGGAAGGTTCACGAATCGATAGTTCGAGAAGTCAGGGAGGTTCGGATCGCACTTCTTGTCTCCTCTCGATCCTCGATCCTTCCAGTACCACCTTCAAACGACCACTCGGGTCCCGCTCTCGCCCCCGCCCGCCATCCAGATCCATCCCGCTCCGATCGCCGCGCCAGAGTCCACTTCGAGTTTCCGAACCACTCCGGAAGAGGAGAACCGAGGTGAGTCGGGTCGTCTTTGCAAACATGTCAGCCCTCCCAAATCGGCGCCGCGGGCTCTCCGAAATCCATTCCCTCCCATGAGCCGATGTCCTTCCCGTCGCGCTTCCGCTTTGTTCCGGTTTTTCCTTCTGATTCTTAGCCGACTTTTCGGCACCACGAGTGAGTCGTTTGTTTAGTCTGAAAAAGTTGGAAACGTTTTCAGACGACGAAGAAGATCATGTCGACGGATCTGACCAAGAGATCGAAATGCCGCCGACACAAGAGACAGATTTCAGTGTTCCGGTGACATCAGAAGCGGAAGACGTCGTTTCTCGTCCGCCAGAAGACGTGCAGCCGAAAGAGGAGAGTCTCGAGAACCGGATCGTGCACCAGCTGGAAGCGCCTTCGGACCGACCAATCGTCTTCCCGATCACTCCGTTCTACCGCCGCAAAGGGTCAGTCCCCTTGTTTTCCCGCTTGACCACTGGCCGGCCGTTCGGATTACGGTAGCCGTGTGATGTCAACTCGAGTGCTTGCTCCTCAAACAAGTGTTATTTCATCGCTTCTTCTCTTCCAGCTCCTGCTCGAAGTGCTCCATCTGGCTCGGCGCTCTTTGTGCTCTCTTCTTTCTTCTATCGATTGCACTCTTCCTCGTCTGGGTCATCACAACGGATGGATTCCGAACGATCGGATCCAAGGCCACGAATGTGTGCAACTCGAGACAGTGCATCGACATAGGTGGGAATCCATCCTGTGACTTTCGACGAGTTCACATTTTCAGCGTTCCGAATGTCTTCCAGCATTGATGATCAAATCGAGCCGTGCGAGAACTTCTACCGGTATTCCTGTCAGAGATTCCACTCGCAAACTGCTGACAAGCAAATGAGTTTCCTAAGCCAGCTCAGAGATGGATCCGTGAGAACAATGCACGGTACTATTTAGAAGCAGGGTACCAGAACGGAAATGAGGTTGATGCAGGGTTGCTCTCCGCCGAAGACGATCCGAGATCGCTGCCGAAGTCCGCGAGGCTAGCCAGAAACATGTACTCGGCTTGTATGAATGCAGTCTTACGGTAATTCTCTCTCTCTCTCTCTCTCTCTCTCTCTCTCTCTCTCTCTCTCTCTCTCTCTTCTCTCTCTCTCTCTCTTTCTTTCTTCTTCTTGGAAGGTGTTCCTTTTCAGTTCTTCGAACGCCCCCGACGATCTGCTCTCTTTCATCCGCAACTTCCCGTGCGGCCCTCTACTCCGAGACTGTCAGAACTTCCACGCTGACTCCTACAGGTACCGTAATCCCTTCCGTCGACTCGATATCAATTCCGAAAAGGGGGCGAGAGACGCCGGCCGAGCACAAACATTGACACACGTGTCAGTGGCGAAGAGCCGCTAATCTCGCCCCAAGGAGGGACTAATTATTGAACAAACAGCGAGAGGATCCCTCTCTCTCCTCGTTTCCAAGTGCAATGAGGATGATATTTCAGTTGGGAACGGCATTCGGGAATGCTCGATTGGTACGCAGGAGGGTACAATCTGATAGTGTACGCGAGAGATGTGCATCCGAATGATCGCAGCAAAATCATATTGCAAGTATTGAAAGCGGGAAGAAGTTATTCTGGAAGAAAGACTGGAACTTTCAGATAAAACCGCCCGATTTGAGCCCGATCGTCGGTCCTATCGAACGGAATCTGGTCGAGCTGGCCAGACCGAGTGCGACTGAGTTCGAGCCTCTTCTGCAGTTGTCTCTCCGACAGGTACTTTTGCCCTCGAAAGCGATTCTCATGTTCGATGGCAGAATCTGCTGAGTGCGTTCGCTCGGGACAACCTGCTTCGAGATCCTCGCGACGTGCAGACGCAGCTGGACGAGGTGGCCCGTTTGATGGTCGACCTGTACATCGCGGCCCGGCAGTCGGCGAGTCTCACTCCCAATACCACCTACTTGACATTCGGAGAGATGTTCACTGCTCTTCCCGAGCTTCGGCTCCGCGAGTTTCTGGATGCTCAGCTGACGAACGTGTACAAATGGAGTGATAGTGACATGCTCTCGGTTCAGGACTACGACTACTTTGCCAGACTTTCGGACATCATTGCACAGTGAGAAGAGCGGAAGCAAGAGTTTCTAGTCCCTCCCTGATTGCAGAACGAGTCGCCGCGCAGTGGCCAACTACCTTCTCAGTGTTACCGTTTGGAATCTGAAACAGTACTCCTACTCGCCGAGAGATCAATACGGGTGAGAGACTAGATGCCGTTCCCCCACAGAAACTTTTCGTTTTCCAGATGGAGAGAGTGTGTGGAGCAGATCGCGAGTCTTGAAATCGGCAGCAAGATGTATGTTGACAAGGCGTCACAGTCGGTGAACCTTCCGAAGACGGTCGAGTTCCTGCAGCAGCTCAAGATCGACTTCCTCTCCGTGCACCGGAGCACCCCTCTTCAGTACCTCTCCGCCATTCACCGTCTCGGATTCTACGTCGGATTCCCGCACCGTCTCCAGGACGAGGAGCTTGTCTGGAAACCCGTTTCTCAGCTGGCCCTCAATGAAACGGACTACTTCAATTCGATGGTTCGGGTGGGAAAGGCTGAAAGAGACTACTCTCTCTCGCAGGTTGGAACTTATCTCGACAGGTGAGCAGATACCGCTTCTGAGACCCCAGAACCGAAATATTTGCAGCGACGACACGACAGACTTCCCGGTCACCTCCCCAGCGATGCTCTACAACCCGCACGTCGGAGCCATCGTCATCCCGCTCGCATTCATCGAACCGCCCATCTACCTGCCCGGAGACGAAGTGCCCATGTACGGCATCTACTCGAGTCTCGGGATAACGACCCTTCAAATGGTGTCGAAGGTCTTCTGGCAGACTCTCGACAAGGCGGCGCAGCTCGAGTGTCTCGACAATCTGTTCCGCGGCTTCCTCGATGCGAACCGCCAAAGATCTCCGAACATCGAACCGCAGCTGCTTGCCACCATCGAATTGGCCGACTCCTTCAAAAGTGTTCTATACTCGTACTCGAAGTGGCAGAACGACCACCACATCCACCACGAGAAAACGTTGCCGGCGTTCGACTCGACCGACTCGCTGCGCTCTCTCATGCTCACCTTTTCGACGTTGTTCTGCAACGGAGAGGGAGCCGAGCCGGGATCCGACTACGAGGCGATGATGAACACGGTGGTGGCCAACTCGAGGATGTTCTCGATCCACTTCAACTGCAACAACTCCAGCCGTCTCTTCAACCGAAGGACCTGTCTTTGAATATGCCCCTGTGATTCAGCCCTTCTTTCAGTTATTTATTCTCAAAATATTCTTTCTCCGATTAGAGAATCGAATGAAAAGTCAGCCAATCGATAATTCACGCCTTCATCTGATCCTTCAGCCACATCAATCCCTTGTGAATTCCCTCTCCAGTGTGCGCATTCGTGCCCGCAATGTACCATTTCCGGTTCTTCACCGACTCGAGCTCGAGCAAACTCGTCAGTTGAGCCGGCGATTTCGCGTTCGGCAAGTCCTGTTTGTTGGCGAACACAAGGAGATGAGCATCGGCGAGATCGGGCTCGGCGAGCAACGAAAAGAGCTCTCTGCGAGACTCTTCGATGCGCTCCACGTCAGAACTGTCGACGACGAACACGAGAGTCTGAAGAGAAAATGAGAAGAAAGAATTTTTAAAAACGCCGGGGAACTGACTGTGGTGTTCGGTAAGTAAAACTTCCAGAGCGGACGGGTCCTCTTCTGGCCGCTGACGTCCCAAACGGTCAGCGTCAGGTTCTGGAACGTCACCGTTTCCACGTCGAAGCCTGGAAATGCCCCCGTTTCAGCCGCAATCCTTTGCGGAACGCTCTTGCCTACCGATCGTCGGAATCGTGTGAACAGTCTCGTTGAGCTTCAGCTTGTTGAGAATCGTCGTTTTTCCGACGCCGTCCAATCCGAGCATTACAGTGCGGCACTCGATGTTCGGAAGCATGTAGGCGACAAATTTCGACACGAAGATTTGTACTGAGCATGTTCCCGTGGTTTCTTCAGTCCCGTGAACTTTCCGTTCCCGTGAACTCTTCATTCCCGTGAACTCTTCATTCCCGTGAACTCTTCACTCCCGTGAACTCTTCATGCCGAAGACCAAGCGCGTCAAAAATTCCTCTTCCTCACGATCCTCGGCCCGGCAAGCTGACGAAGATCGCATCAACTTCGCGATCAACCAAGCTATAAAGGAATACGACCGAAGATACCAGGCAAAGCTCATAGTTGCAACCGAAAGAACTGTGTTGCTGGAGAGCTCGACCAAAAACCTGGAAGCGATGGTCGAAGAACTGAACAAGAAAGTCGAGGAGCTGAGCAAGGACAAGCTCCCCACCGACGACTTCGCCACCCATGAGTGCCGCCGTTCAGTCGTCCTCGTCGGCCTCCCAGAATCACCCGCTCGCCTGGAGCACGAAACAACCCAGGCGGACATAAACCAGGTGGACCAACTGCTCAGATTCCTTGACCTATGTAGGTTCTAAGCCGGCGGTTGTGTACCGTCTCGGGCGGCCACGCGATGACGGAAGTTCCAGACTGGTTAAGGTCGTATTCCCTTGCTCGACGGCCCAACGTGAAGCCCTGCGACGTGCCCCCACCTCCGGCACTACACAGGCACCCGGGGACCGCTCTATCTCCAGCCATCAATGACAAAGGAAGAGCGGAGGATCGAATTCGAGAAACGAGAACAGCGACGAAAGGAAAACGCCGAGAGGAATCGAGGTGACTACAGGAGAAAAGATAACATCCCCGTGAGCTCTCATGTTTCCCCCTGTCCCCAACCGACCACCACAAAACTAGTTTCTCGCCTCCCCAGCCAACCAAACGATATAAACCTGCCACCCGATCTGCTGCTTACCTTTATCACCTCAAACTGCCGATCGGCCCTCGCCAACCGCTTAGAACTCTGCGCCCTAATCAGTAGCAACCAATTTGATGTAATCAACCTTGAAGAAACGTGGCTAACACCGAACACCGCCTCGGGCAAGCCCTAGCTGACTTCTGCAACACCAACCAGCTGAAACAGTTCGTAAGCACCCCCCACTATTATCTGTTTTTTTTGAAGTGATCCCCGGACGAGACTCCGAAATAACGGGTCTCGCCACGCCAGGCGTAGTTGTTTAGCAAAAATGTTGGGCGCGAGATTTGAAACGAATAAAATTTTTCAATCTCTCTGTCCGCAATTATTCGTTTCAAATCTCGCGCGGCGAATATTTCGCTAAACAACAGCGCGCGGCGGGGCGCGTTATGTCCGGAGTCTCGTACCGGGGGATCACTCCAAAAAAAACAGATAATAGGAAAAATGAAACCCTAGACATAGTTCATCAGAAAAATGTGACCTGCTGGCCGAAAGTTTTAAAGCTCAGTACCTCAACAGATCAGAAAAAAACATTCAGTCTGCCACAAAACTATCAGTCAGACCAGCAAATGTAATGGGTCACCGACAGCCAACTGATAAAAGCAATACTTCGCGTTAAAAACTCGAGCATTAGACGGTGTACCCCTTAAATTCATAAAGCACGTCGCACACATGATCGTAAGTCGCCTTTCACTTCGAATCTGGACACGGTGGTGGCCAACTCGAGGATGTTCTCGATCCACTTCAACTGCAACAACTCCAGCCGTCTCTTCAACCGAAGGACCTGTCTTTGAATATGCCCTGTGATTCAGCCTTTCTTTCAGTTATTTATTTTCAAAACATTCTTGCTGCAATTAGAGAATCGAATATAAAGTCAGCCAATCGATAATTCACGCCTTCATCTGATCCTTCAGCCACATCAATCCCTCGTAAATTCCCTCTCCAGTGTGCGCATTCGTGCCCGCAATGTACCATTTCCGGTTCTTCACCGACTCGAGCTCGAGCAAACTCGTCAGTTGAGCCGGCGATTTCGCGTTCGGCAAGTCCTGTTTGTTGGCGAACACAAGGAGATGAGCATCGGCGAGATCGGGCTCGGCGAGCAACGAAAAGAGCTCTCTGCGAGACTCTTCGATGCGCTCCACGTCAGAACTGTCGACGACGAACACGAGAGTCTGAAGAGAAAACGAGAAAAAATAACTTCAAAAAAGGCAGGGGGAACTGACAGTGGTGTTCGGGAAGTAGTACTTCCAGAGCGGACGGATCGTCTCCTGGCCGCCGACGTCCCAAACGGTCAGCGTCAGCTTCTGGAACGTCACCGTTTCCACGTTGAAGCCTGGAAATGCCCCCGTTAATCCTTTGCGGAACGCTCTTGCCTACCGATCGTCGGAATCGTGTGAACCGTCTCGTTGAGCTTCAGCTTGTAGAGAATCGTCGTTTTTCCGGCGCCGTCCAATCCGAGCATTAGAGTGCGGCACTCGATGTTCGGAAACATGTAGGCGACAAATTTCGACACGAAGATGCCCATTTGTATTCAGAATATCAGAAGATGTCAGGAGAAACTGGCCTTCTGGCAGTCTTTCGCCCCTTTTATTCCTTTTCCCAGCTCCACGCGTCTTCGAATGAGTTGGAAGCCTTCGCGGTTCCAGTGTGACTCCGTGTTTCGAAATTCCCGCCCTGCCTGCTCCGCCCCCTATTTCGTAACCACTTGTTTATGAGACGTTGCCTAGCAGGCAGTCTTACACACATTTCTGCCCTGATAATTTATTAGAGTAACATGCGTTAGTGAATACGAAACAAGGAGTGGGTCACACAAGAATAAGTGGATCAGATTAGCTTCACATGCAAATGCAGTAAAGGTTTTAGGGAGATTCATGATGTTTATGCAATAGTTATCGGGCGCGCAGTTTTCGGACATCCGGTGGTATTAATTTCCTTGGTTAGCAAGGATGACGTCCAGTTCCTTGCGGAAGTCTGCGATAGCCGACATTGGGACGGTGATCGCGTTGCGGTAGCCGCTGTTCAGCTTGATCTGAAACTTTTTTGCATTACGGATCCCTCCAGCAGACCCTTACCTCCGAGATGCGGACGAACTCTCCACGATCGTTCTTTCCGACGTGGAACAAGAACGACTTGTTCTCGACAGTGATCTTTGGCGAGTTCACAGTCTCCTGGTCGAATCCCTCACCGAATTTGGCGAGGTAATCGGTCAGAACCTTGAGGACTTCCGGGACTCCAACAGCCGGAATCGCGATTTGCTGGCGCGTCTGTCGCGGGTTCATCGGCATCTGAGCGATGCGAAGGAACTTTCCACGATCGTTCTCTTTCAGGTCGACGTAGAACTTGCGTCCGTCAACGTTCAGAGTCTCAGACTTGATAAGAGTGGTCTCTTTCGGCTGAAAATTGAATCGAAATATTTTTCGTTGAAGACGTGCAACGAACAGCGTGTTCGGTAGTCTCGGTGGATTCGATGATGGCTTGCATTTTTCCGATTTCAGAAACGACAACTCTGGCAGCCGGGATGCTCAGAATGATACGGCTTTTGTAGCTGGCTCCCAACTGAAAGCAATCAATTCGTTTAATAACGTCTACTTTTTCAATAACCTCAGCGATTTTGATGTAACGGCCACGCGAGTTCTCGTTGACATCGATATAGTACCGTTTGAATTGGATGGTGAGTTGCTGCGTGGCCAAAGAGCTCTCCGGACGCTTGTTTCCTCGATCGACACTTCCGTCCGACATCTTTTACCCAGACAAGTTCCTTCCGAACAAACAACAATGGTGCAAGAACACCCCTTAACTCTGCGAGTCTGCAAGAAACCGTTTCATTTTTTGGATAGAAATGAAAGGAAAATATGGAAAAATAGAACGAGCAAGCAAGAAAACGCTTGTTTTGTCTCAATCAGCCGTCAAACACTCACAATCAGTTTCCTTCCCCGCCCGATTACGTCAGATGACGGAAATTGGGGCCGTGAAAGGCAGTAGCGGGAAACAAGTGAACTGTTTTCTAAGACCGCACACTCACACACACACACACACACACACACACACACACACACGCGCATCGGAGAACACAGCGAAATGCGGCCAGCCATTCTCATAAATCGGCGCGCAAAATCGATACTTGGGAGGTGGGAGAGCGGGTGAGCGAGCGAGGCAGTGGTTGCTACGCGATGCGGTATTATGTGAAGCCATCATCAACATTAATGATGTTCGGAAATAGGAAAGGGCTCCGAGATATAATCGGTTGCCGCGGGAAGCCACAAAAGGAGATATTAATGTTGACACGACCCGCAAACAGGAAAGCGCAGTAGTGCAGTTAAATGTCATGATTTGCTGGACTTTTTAGGGGAATCGCTCGATATTTGAGGAGAATAACAGACTTTCGATCAAAAGATAAAAAACAGAGCTTAAGATTTCGTTAGATTTCAGGAAAAGCTCGCGAGCGCTGGCGATTCCGACGAAAAAATTTGCGAAACGGACGTGTGTAAACACCACCACGTAAACATACATACAAAAAAAATTGGCGCGTATTTTGAATTTCAACAGAAAACAGTGAGCGTGTGACACGTGTAACAAGTTAAACGAGGATCCTCGTTTAACTTGTTACACGTGTCGAGAAGGCTTACGTGTAAATCGTAAAACGTTATTCTGCAAAGTTTTGGACTGATGGGGCTCCGTGAAATTATCATTTTTCATCTGATAATCTATTTTTTCACTGTGCAAGTTCAATGCTTCTCGATCGCCGCCCCGGACAAAATAGCACTGGAGCAGGGAATGGAGGTCGTGAGTGACCGGAAGGTTTTTTTGCCGCTGGGATGGCCGGCTCAGATGACGTGTGAAGCGGCGACGAAGCTCCGCGAAATAAATGTGATCGGGGTGAGAGCGAGAGCTGGCTCAGACCAGAAACCGAATGTTTTGAGGCGTCGAAACTCGAGTGGAAGATCAGATACTTGGATTCGCGACATCAGGAGGATCTGGAGGATCGCAACAGAACCATGTTCGTGCACTTGCAGCACTACCTCCAAATCGGCAACGCGACGAGGGATCTGGACAACGCCGTGCTCGAATGTTTCGTCTTCCGTCCCGGCCACAACACGACGCTCGTGAGCAGGCTCCGTCTCGAGATTCAAGACTGCGTCTTTCGGATTCCGGGAGACCAGACCGCCTACAATCTGCACAATCCGTGCGCGTTCGGCAAGTGCCAGCTGTCGGATCAAGACGTCGTCGAGTGCATCTGTTTCCGGCAGTACACCGGCAAGCACTGTAACAGTGGGTTTCTTCTGAAGACGTTCAGAAGACGAGTGTTCAGAACGGAAGACGTCGTCGTGGCTTCAAGATCTGATTCCCTACGTGCCGTCGCTTTCGATCATCTGCTTGTTCACGTTGTATCAAATCGGCTGCGGATCCCGGAAAGAAAGAAAACGGTTCGCATCTGTTTTCCTGTGGGCACTCTGAAACCGATTTTCAGAGAGAAAATGATGGCGATTTCTGGATTCGCAGGATTCTCGGATCGCGCCGACTTCGAGATGTCGTTCCTCTATCCGTTCATAAGAAAGATCCGCAAGTGTCGGTACGATTCGGATGAGGAAGTGGTTGAGAGCAGTGAGAAGAAAAGGAAAAAGGCGCAGCGGAAGGAGAACGAGCGACTCAAGAACATGCTCGAGAGAGCCGATCTCGCTACTGGCGGCGACACGACGGCAGCCTTTCCGACAGGAGTAACGGTCGATTCGACAACAGGCGCCATGCCGAACGGAGCGAAAAAGAAGGCGTGAGTTGAGCTCTGTCTCTCGAGAAAGAAAGAAATCTATTTTCAGTGCCTTGTGGACGAAGGTCGATAAGAAGCGCAAGAGGCACAAGAGGAAGCGCGCGAGCCAGATGACGGCTTCGTCGGCCGACACGACGGGATCGCACGCTGCGGAATCGGGAGCTATGATGATGACCGAAGGAGACCATACGAGACAGAGCACAGGGCCGAGCATCGGACAGAGCACGGGAACGACTACGACCGGATTCGTGCCAGCTACGGAGGTGGACGACGGAATCAGCGAGAGGAGGAAAGATCAGATTCAGTGATGGCTCGAGATGCGAATAAACAATTCGAACCCATCTTCTTTTTCTTCCTCTCGCCACAAAGCGTTCTTTTGTTCCAGAACGTCTTCTCGATATTATTTCTTTCTTTCCATTCATTCACCTGAATTGTATTCGATGGGCGACAGAATTCGTCAAATTCAGGTTTCCACCTCTCTTTTCGCCCTCCCTATTACAAACATTTTCACTTTCGTCGTCTCGATTTGCATACACATTGCAAAAAGAAGCGAATGACCGCCGCAAGAATGACGAGGACTTTACACAAAAAGTTTGTAATTGGAGGTCAATTTCAGATAAAGATTCGGCCTTCGATTCGATTTTAAACGAGCGCGAGTGGTCAGTTCGAGTGTAAAGTGACCAGAAGGCAGCGAAGTCACGCAAACAACACATAAATATTTGCGACGGCATCATTGAAAACGGAATGAAGACGCTTCTGAAACTGGAGAATCGCGAGGAGGATCGAGGAGGAGGAGAAGAAGAAGAAGCCCGCTCTTCGCCAAAGGACTTTGTTCTGGATGGACCATTCCTTTGTTGTCCCGACCCGATTGACCTCGACTTCCTGACCCTTCACGTCCCACAATACTAATGCCAAATGCATGACTCACGGACGAAAAGACCGCCTGAAATCGAAGAGAAAACGACGCAGAGAGAGAGAGAGAGAGGAGGGGCGGTGCGAGTACTGTAACCACTTGAGACCACGTTATATAAAGAAAGTACAAACTGGACACTCAAACACTTCCACTTACGATCTTTAGTAACATGCGGTTCGCCTTGTTCGCCCTCCTCTCAGGTTAGTCAAGCTTCTACCGGATTTCCTTCATTATTATCCGACCTTCAGCTGGAGTCATGTTGGTCCAGGGTCAAAAGAGCGGCGGAATGGCCGAGCTGAAGTCGATCACCGGAGATGCTCCGTACGACGGAGTCGGCAATGCGCCGGCACCGATCCCGCAGCCAATGGGATTCTGGGGCCGGCCGAGATACGCTCCACCGGGGCCAGGGGCCTTCGACGGACCCTACGGAGGGCCCATGATGGGAGGGGCGGGCCCGTTCCCCTACTCTCCGTACAACAGATTCACGAGCATGGGGAGCAGTCCATACGGTTTGTAAGTGCACTCTTTTCACCGCTTCTTCCACTCTCTCGCCCGCGCCTTCCGTCCACGTCGCTCTTTTCAGGGGTACGTGGTACAACAACTTCTGATGACTTTTCGTTCCTTTCTCTGCTACGCGACCTGCTTCTTAAAGTCTAAACGTGTTGGTTTTGTATCTGTATATATATAATTCGTTCTTTTTCAAACTTCTTTTATGTGAATAAAACATGTAATTAAACAAAAAAGTGTCCTAGAATTGAATAAAACAACGGGGAAAAGGGCCTAAGCCTATCCTGGCTATTGCGGCAAAAACACCGGAAAACACGTAATATGGCACGAAAGGAAAGGGGAAATTGGTTTGAGCGGTTGGTCGGGCCGAAAGATTTCGAGGAGTTTTGAGAAAGATTTCGAGAAGTTTTGAGGCAAAGTGTGAGCAGATTGATCAGTTGATTGCGGGGTATCCGATGTCGAGCGACACTGAAAATGAAAAGTTATATTGAATTGCGATGGAGCGCGTTTGCGATCACTCGGCATTCGACTAAACCTCCGAAAGCGGTCAACCTTGAACACTCTTCTGATCCAACGTATTCAATTGGAAGAAAACATACCCGGATTATAGTTGAAAGTGGCGTGTCTGACTGGTTTGTCGAGATGACGTGTTCCTTTCGGATACAGTATCGACGGAGGAACTTCGGAATACGTGGCAGTGGTCGACGGATGGTGATGATGGGCTTGTGTGGAGGCGGTGGCCACGGAGGGGATCCGAGAGACAGCGGTGCCGTTGAATGGCTGATGGAGAGAGTGATCGGAAGATGACTGCAGAGGGTACCATCGGGGGCCCGTGTTGATGGCTGACTTGTCTGCAAGAAAAGAAGACGACTGGAGGACCGGGGTCTCTCGGACTACCTGCGAGCGGGATCTGCACACTTCCCAGTGGCAGATCGTCGACTTCTCTCTGGTAGTCGCAGACGGTGAACTCGAGGAACATGGTGTTCAGAGTGTGCGGAGCCACCTGGTACTCGAGCACTTGGTTCCATTCCGGAGCACACGAGGAATCCACGAAGCGGGTTCTTCGCTTGTGAGACACTCTGAAGAAGTGGTTGAAGGGAATCGGAAACAACACAAAACAAACACTCACTTCCTTCCTGGCAGCAGATACACTTTCACAAACGGATTCGGCGCGCTTTTCGTTTGATCGCGGGATCGAAGTCCGCGCGCGCGGATCACCTTCGCGACGAGACGGGCGTTTCCGTCGTAGCCGAGAGAGACCTGGATGTGTCCGTGGCAGGAGGAAGAGTCGGAGAGCGTGTGGTGGTGGAGGACGCTGTTGTTGTTGATGCCGTTGATGCGATGCATCGGAACCGGCGGCACCCGTTCCGGCGAGAGGTCGTCTCGAAGCGTTCGGTTGTTGATGTTCCGGTTGAGCGAGTGACTCTCGAAGCTTCCCGGCGCACCCTTTTCTCTGCAATTCGAACCGCGTCTTTTTCGTTTCTTCGGATAAGTGTCTATTACGTCCGAATAACCATCTCAACTTCCCCGTGACTCGCATTCACGACTCGTTCCACTTCTTCGAACGTCTTGCCACGCAGCAGAATGCCGTTCCATTCGACGACCTCGTCACCTGAAAAGAAGAGTAAATAACGGGAGAGAGGATGCCTGTTCAAGTGGGATCCCATCTTCGACTATCTCTTCCAGACCCTCAAACTTCTGATTCCGTTTCCGGAATCTTACCTATTTTTATCTGTCCGAGTGTCTGGTTGTTGGCTGTGCTGTGTAACTGAGACACATAGGCACTCAGCTCGCCGTTCTTCTGCCGTTTTCCGCCGACGACTCGCACTCCGAGATCTGCAACTTCCCACTTTCCTTCCCACTGCCTCAGTTGCTCCCTCCTCACCATTGTACACATTGTGATGTTTGTATCCTCTGGTCAGCAGAATCCTCTTCACATCGTACTTACCGGCTCCTTCCGCCACCGTTCTTCGTGCCACGTGTCGATCTGGCATCGAACTGGTCGAGTTGCGGTAAGCGGAGGGGCGGATAGGACGACGTGCATAGTTGCGAGACCCCGTACTGATCTTGTTCGGAGTGGAGGTGAGTGCGGTCTCTGAATGCGAGAAGAGTTAGAAAAACGTGTTCGATCGGAAAGCAACCGATGGTCGTTGAGATTCGCGTTATAGTCGGGGATATTGTTGATACGTGTGCCAGGAAAAGAGGAGTGTGAAAGCGAGAGAGAAGTGCATTCGTTTATGTCTCAACTTTGTATCTAGCCTTTTACGTCACTCGAAACCCCCGACTCTTCAATGAAATCTTGAACATATCCCCCCGCTCACTATATACTATACGGAAGCCATTTCAGAGCAGGAGCCATCTATTGTTATTTCCCGTCGGTGCCACAAGAGGAAATGAATTGTGCGGCCTTCTGAAATGCCCCCATCAATTTCCCTCGCGTGCCGCCGTCAAGCTGTCATGAATCAAAAGGTTTTCGTGCGCACTCTCTCTCTCTCTTTCTCATTCCAGTTGCAACACGAGACACCTTTCCGCAGCGGTCCTCCGAATAATTCACGCGCGCTCTCTCTCTCCCCCGCACAGCTTCAACTCTTTTTCTCTATTCGGAAAATGAGAAGACGCTCGTTTCGTCTCGATTTACCTCTTCCCCCGCGCAGCAGAAAGCACTCCTCTTCCGCGCGCGCGCGCTCGCGATGAGATTCGTTTTCGCCTTCCCCCCAGCTTTTCGTATTATATTCTCCTTCTTTTTTGGCTCTCGCATATAATTTATTTTTCACCTATGAACATAAAAAAGGAAAGAAAAGAAAAGGGAAAGAAAGATTCGGAGAAGAAGTAAATTGAAAGTGGGTGGACATTTGGAAGGGAGTGTGACTGTGAGTGTGGCAGCATGTGACAAACGATAGAAGGGAGAAGACGTAAAAGAAGAAGAAGAAGAACAGGGTGGCACACGTATCGGAAGAGAGAGAGAGGGAAAGACTGCGAATCAACGACCATCGATGAGAAAAGAAGGCGAGCCATCACCTTGTGCCCGTCGTCTCGACGCAGTCGCGTACATACGCGAGAGCGCGTCTTCTTTCGGCCATCGAGCGTCGTATGTGTTGTGCTGATGTTGTTGCATGGGCACGGATCCTTGGACGGCGCCCCTCCAATCGGAAGTGCTCGGAACGTCATACGTCGGTTGCTGGTACTGCCGTCGGTTACCGTACTCGAAGAGACTGCTTTGTGCGGGACGACTTCCGTAGTTCATTTCGTTCCGTGAGTAGACTTGAGAAGAAGGAGGAGCTCGGGATATCATCAGAGGATCGATGTTGGTCTGATGGGACATCCCTTGCATTCCTGACATTCCTTGAGTCTGCTGGAGGTACTGCGGTTGCTGGGGCAACTGATTGTATGTTGGCACCACGTGGTGAGTCATCGTGGCGGGCTTTGGAGCAAGAAGTGTCGAGTGATGGAGGTACTGGGACGGGAGGTTGACGTCCCTCATCCGA
This sequence comes from Caenorhabditis sulstoni, assembly GCA_963966605.1. Taxonomy (NCBI): domain Eukaryota; kingdom Metazoa; phylum Nematoda; class Chromadorea; order Rhabditida; family Rhabditidae; genus Caenorhabditis; species Caenorhabditis sulstoni. Next base: position 3,987,230 of record OZ016478.1, on the reverse strand, counting down.
GTGCTGCTCGTGTATGGATCCGACATTGGAGCGTCGTATCGCGTTATCGGCATCATCGGCTGAGGCAGTTGAGCGGATTGTTGGAGGCCAGATTGGAACTGAGAGTTGAGGTAGCTGGCGTATTGACTGACCATGTCGGCTCCCCGAACTCCGTGAGACAGATTCGTCGTGTCGTTCGCGTAGCCGCCCGGAATCTGGTCGTAGATCCGGGAAGATTGTTGCTGCTGGAGAAGAGGCATCATGGGTGGTTCGTATCCACCTCCCAAGTAGGCGGGATCCGAAAGGTTGAACATAGAAGTAGACTCGTATCCGATGTTCGAGCGATGACGTGGCGGTGCTCCGAACGACTGTTCGTTCTCAATCTCGATTGGAGGAAGTCCACTCGTGTATCGTTCGAAGTTCCTCGGTAGAGATCCGTAGTTGTAGGCGTAGTTGATCGGCTGTTGTGGAAGATGCTGCTGTCGGTAGGTGAAGTCCCGAACATCACTCCTCGTTCCCCTCGGATAGTCGATTCTCGGCAGAGATCCGTAGTGAGGGACATGACTACTGTAGTCGGAGGACATCGGAACGTGCGGGTTGAGAGCACTGCCGATTGGATCGGTGGACGAGAGCACTTCGCAACTGGCACACATCCTCTCCTTCCGCCGAGCCAATTCATTCATCACTTGCGCCTTCCGCATGTCATCCTGATCGTCGTCGTCGTGGAAGTCGAAGCGTCGTCGCGAATGTCTTCGGGCTCTTTCTCCGAACTCCCGGAGCTGTCGATCGTAGTCTTCGAAGTACCTCTTGGTGATCTCGAGCAGATCGTTGTGGTTCTGCGGCATTTGATTGTATATCTGCTGCTGCTGCTCTCGATACCGACGAGACGCCGATCGCTCCCGGCTACTTCTCGGCATCGATCCGTATCTGACAGTCGGCGTCTGCTGACTCGTCTCGTAGTTGGTCATCTCTGTCTGCGTCTCCGCACTTCTCTTCCCGACGTACGTCATCAGCTGAGGTCTCCTCTCCATATCCAATTGGGCACGGAGAGAGATTGTCGGCTTGACTGTCGGCAGCTCGTCCGCTTGGCAAGCAATGCTCTTCGAGACGTTCCTCGTGATGGATGAAGGTTGGGAGGAGACGGCGGTGGTTCGTTTGGCAGCTGTCGGATGGTACTTCCGAGGAGTGAGCGTTGACGTGGCGGGCGAGGGAGGCTGCATTGAGATGTGAACTCCTCGCACCAAGTCAGGAGGAAGGTCGCACTTGACGATGCTCGGAATGTCGTCATCTTGCTTTTCGGGAAGAAGACCAGTCACCAACATCTTCTGGACCTTGTAGTGTCTCTGATTGGCTTCGATCTCGGTTGCCTCGAGTCGTGACTTTCTCTGGTTCAGCACGTCCTTTAGTTCTTTCTTCAGAAGCACACGAGCCAGAGTGTTCGGAACTCGAGCGCCAGCTGAGGAAGATCCGGTGGAAGTACGTACAGATGACGTGACGACTGAAGATGTGGGAACTGTCGTGTGCCGGACGGATACGGGCTGTCGGATGTGACTGGAGGGCTTGGAGGAGTAGGCAGCTCCGACCAGGATGGTTGGATTGACGGTCGAAGCCGATGTGTAATTGCTGGCTGCAGAAGCAGGTCTCGACAGAATGACGTCATTTTGGTACATGGAAAGCGAAGACGTCGGGCGGCTCTCTGTGAAGATGTTGCCTCCGGCAGCAGATGGCGGCCGACTCGCGGATGAAGTGATGTAGACGGGCGCCTGCTGCTGCTGTTGCTGGTGGTGCCGTCTGGTCAGAGAGCCTCCCTTGAGCAGAGACTCGGAGATGATCGGATCCGACGGGAGGGTGACATTGTAGTCGTCGACAAAAGCGCCGGAGGAGGAAGCGGCGGCAGAAGTAGAGGGAATCGAGGTGTGATGAGCAGGCGGGAGGACGACGGAGGTGGTCGCGGGCGGTGGGAACGCCGATGAGTTCGGCGGGATCGATGGAAGTTTGCGGCGGCCCATTTCGTTGTTGGCAACGTTTCCATCATCCTGGAATAGAGTCGACCATGTTTAAGGGGTTCCGGGTGTTTCAGAGTTTCGGGGCGAGAAGCTTCCTTTCCCAGTTCCCGGAACATCAATTAGCCGAGCGCACTCAATTTCCTAGATCTCTCTTCTCTCCTCAAGACGACTTTCTCTTTCTCATTCTTCTCTTTTTCGATTAGCCCATAAAAGTGTGCGCACGCATGTGTCCGCCGCGGCCCCCGGGCTGCTCTTTCTCCGGCTCGGGGGTCTCCTCTCTCTTTTCTCTTATGCGGTTCGCCGAGCACACCACCACCCTCTCCGGAGCAAAAGAAGAAAAAGACGGGAAAGCACAGAGGCTCCCCTCCGAAAGAGGCATTTGCGAGAGTGGCGGCGCCAAAAAGAACAAAACCGACGCGATGAGAAACGGAGAGACGTCGTCGTCGTCGTCTCGAAAACGTTTTGGAAATGGAGCGAAAAGTTTTTCGGGGCCTCTCAATATCGATTCGGATGCGAGCGGGAAATTAAGAAGTCGTATCTATCGTGACCACCAAAAACATATCTGCTCTCGAGCCGGAAGCGGGGAGCTCTCCTCGCAATTTATGGCGATGTTTGTCTATTCGCGTGTTTCTCTGCCTACGGCTAAACTAAGGCTCTTCGCGAATCTCGGGAGAGACAGAGCGTGTGCTTTCTTTTTCTTCGCTGCTCTTCAGCCCACTTTTCGTTTGGAGAGAAAGAAAAAAGTAACCCACCGTGTTCAAACTGAATAATAACGAGATTTGAACATTGGAATATGGGAGAGGGGCGCGGCGACAGAGGTCCGAAAAAGTATACTAGCGGGAAGAAGTGTAGGTAAGCGTCGCCGGCCCGCGCACGTCGTCTCGGCAAAGTACTACTCTAGAAGAGAGCGAGAGAGAGAGAAGACGTCGCTCGCTGCCGCCGTTGCTGCCACTGAGAAAGAGAGAGAGAGAGAGGGATGGAGAGCTCCGGAGAGCAGAAGCGACAGCGACAGGGCGGAGCAAGCTGCTCGAGCCCGCGCGCAGGCGGCACCGGGTGTGCTCCGGCGACAGCCGTGCGAGGAGGCCCCTTGACAGAAAGAAAACGGAGACTCAGACAGACCAACTCTTTTTCGCCGAAAGACACTGCCATCCTCGGATGGCCATCGGGCGGCTAGAAACAGAACAAATCTGCGCTCTCTTTCTCTCCCTCAGCTGATTCGGAAATTGAATTGTTAATGGATTTTCGCGCGCTTCTCTTTTGCCCTTCTACTCTCGAACAACACCCGGAAAGGACAAAATTAATGTAATGGGATCCTGAAAAATGGAGAAACGGAGGGGAAGAAAGAAAAAAAAAGACGAACCACGAAATGCACTACACAACATTTATTGAATGAATCAGAGATATAATTGTAAGTTAATGGCTTAAAGGAGCGTACCTCGATGTTCTGGAGCCATTTGTAGGCGTTCGTCAGGCGATCCATTGTCGGTGGCGGTGGATCGGAGATGTTCATTCCGGCGAACATGGAAGCGGTCGTGGCTCCGATCGCGGCTCCCACCGATTCGGCGGCAGTCGGCGGCAGAGGGAAGGCCGAGGAGGAGGAAGTCGGCGACGGAAGAAGCATGCCCGGCGAGCGCTTGAGTCCTCTGCAAACGAGCCCTTGTGTCAATCACCTTTTGCCACGTCACTGGGGAGGAGGGACAGGGTGTAATTAGGTTTGCCGCCGGGTGGAAATGGAGAAGCGCCCCCCTTTCCCATCCGTTTTTGAGTGAACCTACCTTGGAGAAGTGGCCTCGTTTTCGTTGCGCACGGAGTCCAATTGGCTGCCCAAGACCGAAGACTGGAGTGGGAGAAGGAAGGAGGGAGAGGACGAAGGATCGTCTCTGTTCATCAGCAGAATGAGGTCGTCGGCGGTCGATGTGCTGGCCGACGCCTTCGTCGGCTGACTGACGAACTTGCTCTGATCGAAACAGAGCAGGTTCGGTTTCGCCTTGTCATTCGTGTAGACCTGACCCAGAAGCGCGTCGACCTCAGCCATCGTCTTGTCGATTGAAGCCGAGATCTCCGGCGGTATGTCCTTCTTCGGATCTTTGATTTCCGGTGGAGGAAGTGGACGAGTCGACTCGTAGTACAGTGTGGAGTCTGTTATTCTTGTGGTAGGTGGCTTCTTGGGTCCAGAGAGGTTGATGATAGCGTACGCAGGGCTGGCAGTGACAGAAGAAGAAGAAGAGGCGGACGTGGTCGTGGGCGTCGTCTTCGCCTCGACCTTCTTCATGTTCTGGTACTTGGCCATCAGGTTCTCGGCCGTTTTCTTGTTCATCAACCTCTTCTCTCTCGCCACCATCCGACTCTCCGAGTTCATTACCGTTCCGTCGTCCTCCGACTCGTCCTCGGCGATCGTGTAGACTGGTCCGGGACGACGCATCGTCTGATTAGCGGACTCGTACAATCGGGCGATCTCCGCATACTCCATGTCTTCCATGTTGATCGAAACTTCGTCTTCATCCGGAGACTCGAGGAACGGATTGTGACCGTGATGGTAGAACTCCGCCTCCTCGAGAGCTTCTTCTTTCTTTCTATGCTCTTCGATTTCCATGGATCTCTGCGAAGGTGCGATCGGAATGGGATCGCTTCTCTTCGGAGCAACCGGTTGACTCGTACTGCTCTGCGCCTTCGAGGCGGAAGTCGCTCGTGCCCACTGCACATCGAACTCGTCGTTCGCAACTTCTCCGAATGCCTGAATCTGCTGCAGAACCTCCTTTCCGAGCTCTTCCTGTCTCAGTCTCTCGTTCTCCACTTCTTCGAATGTAGGCGTCGGAGCTGTTGGAGCGGCCACCACTTGGTCCGGATACTCATCGTCATCTTCCGAACAACTCTCCTCGTCACTGTCACTTTTGGCCTCTTCATCCCCTGTGATCTTGATCATCGGAGGCGGTTTCGAAGGGGCTCTCTGGATTGTCCTCGGCTTCGCAGAAGTCTCCACTTCCGTCTTTGATGGTGCAGGTCCAGTGATGACGTTGTCATAAATCTCTTCCATTTCCACGTCATCTGAAACTAGAATGTGTTATCGAGAAGGTATCAGGAAAATGACTCACGGCTCTTAGTGACTTTTATTCTCTGAATCTCTGCAGGTTTCTCGAAGACCTCGTCGGTCTCCTTGGGGAAATCAAAGTCCGACGAAGTCTTTTTCGGTTCATTGAATAAGAAGTCCTGCTGCGGCAGTTCGGATTCGTCGCCATCGAAGACCGTTTCCCACATACGGGGCTTCTCTTCTTCCTTCTTTTCATGGATCATACTGGCTCTGAAGAGTAACGAGATCGGTATTCGAAGCTTCCAAACGAACTCACTCTTCCTCTTCTTGCATCTTGACAATCTCCGCAAAGCGAGAATCAGAATAGGTGAAGTCGAAGTCATCTGTCGGTTTGGCTGAAACTGTTTCCGTTCGCTCTCGCTGTGAAATCTTGCTCACCTGGCTCCATTTCGACGTGAACCTCTTCTGGAGTGTGCACTTCCGCGTCCTCGGTCGCTCTTCTCTGCTCAATCTCGTCGCGACTGTCTCGCCGCGAACGGGCTCCTTCCCGAATGCGGATGATGTCTTCGAGCAGTCCGTCCATCCGCTCCTCGCCGCCGCCCTGCATGACAGATTCTTTGGAAAGTGGACGAAGAAGCATGCACCCTCTCTCTCTCTCTCTCTCTACTTCTTTTTCTTCTCTCCTCGCCATTTTTGTTTCAATTATTCAATTATGCGACTGAAATGGAAAGATGCACTGCATGAGAAGAAAACGCGCGGGCGAGCAGAGAAGAGGAGAGGGAGATTTCTTTCTTTTTGTCGCCGCGGCCGCGAATATCGTCGCCCATCTTCAGGAGGAGAGATATCTCATTACACACACACATACTCACCATCGCGAGCTCTCGTTCGTAAGAGGTAGACGTCGCGTATCCGGACTCTCGGGTCGGCGACTCCAACGGCGTCTGTCTCCTCTGTCGTTCCGTCTCGAACAGCTCTTCTTCGTTCACAACTCCCGCTGGCCGGAATCCGGAGTGGCCACGTGGCAATGCCAACGGAACTTCTTGTTGAGCATTCCTACTTGAAGGCCTGCTCTCTTCCAGCTCCGCGTTGGCCATCACCGCCATGATCTTCTGCCGCTCTTCCTCGGACAACTGCTCCAATCCCGGAGGTGCCATTTGATGGGCAGACGGTGATCTGCTCGGAACCAGCGCTGAGTCGATCTCCGCTTCAGCCATGACAGAAAGGATCTTCTGTCTTTCTGCCTCGGAGAGGCTCTCCAGTCCAGGTGGGACGATCGGTGGTGGGGGCATCGAGTAGCTGCTTGGAGACCGACTGGGAACCTTCGCAGAATCTATCTCAGCCTCTTCCATGACCGACAGAATCTTTCGTCTTTCTTCTTCCGACAAGTCTTCCAATCCGGGAGGAACAGTGACGACCGGAGGGATCGAGTAGTTGCTAGGCGAGCGGCTCGGCACGACACTGTGCATCTCCGCCTCGGCCATCACTGACATTATCTTCTGTCTCTCTGCTTCCGAGAGGTCTTCGAGACCTGGAGGGATGAGTGGCATTCTGAAACGAAGACGGATAGATGGGAGGAGAGTTCGGAGTCTTACGGTGGCTGAGGAATCATTCTTGCTACGCTGGGCGACCTGCTCGGCTGTCTCGACGTCACCTGGCTTCTCGACTCTTCCACTTCCGCATTCATCATCACCGCCATTATTTTCTGCCGCTCTTCTTCTGACAAGCCTTCGAGTCCCGGAGGTATCATCGGAATACTGAAGGAAAACGGTAAACAAACGGATACGAAGTGATTTTCGATACCTCTGTACAGGCGGCTGAGGAGGCGCTCTCGCGAAACTCGGAGATCGGCTCGGCTGTCTTGACGGAACCTGGCTCCTGGATTCCTCGAATTCTGCATTCGCCATCACGGACATTATCTTTTGACGTTCTTCCTCAGACAATCCTTCCAATCCCGGTGGGACGGTCGGCATAGATTGCATCGCAGGCATCGGAGGCATCATTCTGGCGACACTCGGAGACCTGCTCGGCTGTCTCGAAACAACTCGGCTCTGTGTAGAATCCATCTCGGCTTCTGCCATTACTGACATGATCTTCAGACGCTCCTCTTCCGAGAGACCTTCCATTCCTGGTGGAATCAGTGACGTGCTGAAATCGAGAAGCGTTCACTGAGAAATGAAGTTCTATATGTACCTCTGAGTCATCGGAGGAGGTCCTCGTGCTGCCATAGGTAGTTGCATCTCGGCTTCGGCCATCACCGCCATTATCTTCTGTCTCTCTTCTTCCGACAAGTCTTCCAGCCCCGGAGGTATTTCTGACATCATCGCTGAGCCAGGTCGAGTGACACTCGTGCTCATGATGCTCGGAGATCGAGTCGGCATCTGAGCGGGCATCGGAGGACCCATCTCCATCTCGGCACTCGCCATCACAGCCATGATCTTTTGACGCTCTTCCTCGGAAAGATCCTCCATTCCTGATGGAATATTCGATGAGGAGGACACCCCAATTGAGCTCTGCTTCATCGTCGGCGCATTATTGACGGCATCGTCGAAGTCGGCGGCCGCCATGACCGACATGATCTGACGACGTTCCTCTTCCGAAAGACCGTCCATCGGAATGCCGGGTGCACTGAAAAGGCGGTGAATCGAGAGGGAAACGGAAATGGAAGGTTTTGTGGAAAGGAAGCTAGAGAGAGAGAGAGAGATTCGGGCAGTAATCGGATACACAATGGGAAATTCACTCACGGCATGCTTGGAGCGACGCGCGATCCGGTGCCTAGGGAGGTCGTCGGTTTGCCGCTGCTGGATGAGGAGAAGACATTGTTGTTCACAATGTTCGATGAAGACGTCGACGGCTGCAAAAAGACATGTTCTCATTATTTTCATTTCCCGTTGCAGTACTGCCGTTTTCCTGTAGTAAGTCAAGTATCAACTGTGAAACCACAACCTCAGTTTTCAAAAAACGCTCATAATCCCCCGGAAAACGCATAAGCCGAAAGCTTTCAAAAATAATCCGTCGGATGTAGATCAAAATCAGATTACTCTCTCTTGTAAGTTGATGAGATTCGGAAGAAAATTGAATCTCGCCCGTGGCGGAGGAATATACCCGGAGGGGGGCTCTCACCTTGATGGGCACGGCCGCCTGGATGTGAGAGCTCGCTTCCTTCGCCTGCAAGAAAAAAAAAACAACAAATGGTCATGAAAGAGCAATTATGGGAAGTGACGGGAAACGCATGCCAAATAGGAAGGAGCCCGTCGTGCTCCTCGCCAAAAAATTAATGAGGCATGTGCTGTCGCGCCCTCTGAAGTGTTTCTTCTCTCGGCTCTCCGCATTTATGCATATAAGACACATGTACAACACACAAACGGACACTTTTGAACGATGCGCCCGGACGGACGGACGGATGGATACAACAAATGGCATCGTGTTTGTGGGCGACGGGGGGGCATTTCTCTGTTTTTTGGGGGTGGAAAACGAGGAGAAAGAGGAGAATGCCGTGGGTAACGAGCCCATTTTTGGCGCTCTGTGAACAAAACGAGAACGACTACGAAATTGGTTTTTAGTGGAGTAGAGGGTGGCTGTGAGACAACCGGAAATGGTGTCCTTCGTGGGAGGATCGAGCCAAAAGAAATAAAACAAGAGTTGCTCAAGTTCCACTGCGAGAATCAAAATGAATATTTGAGGAGGTGAGAGAGGAGTTTCGTGACTCTGCCTTCCCGATTACTTCCCGAGTTTCTCTTCCGTCTTCGTTTCGAGTTTGCAGCAGACCCGAAGATATGAAGACAACAACTACTCGAAAGCAAGAGACTGATGTCGGTGGCCGAGCCACTGCTTTTCGGCCCTGCTCTTCCACTAAATGCTGGCCTCTCCTCACCCAAAGATTCTCACTGGCTTCAATCATCTAAATGCACCTGCTCTCCGAACCACTTGCTCCGATGAGAGTATTCTCACGACGCGACAAGTTCACATGCACTTTCCCCAGTCCCGTCTAGATAATCACAGACACAACAAAACTTCAGACTATAATTATAATGCTCACCTTATTAACCGCGTCATTAGCGAAATTAGAGAGGAAGCCGAAATTGGGTCGCTTCAACATACGACTACCCGGCAGCGAATCGATGGGTGTCTGCTGCGCCTTCGCAAACTCTTCTCTCTGCGTCTCCGCTCCCTGCTCCCCGAAGACTGCTCCACGACTACTATTCTTCTTCGTCTCCTCTGCCACTTCTTCTTCTTCTTCTTCTGCTTGCCATTGCTGCTGCTCCACCGCTGCCGAGCCATTTTCGTTTTCCTCTTCTCCGCCATAACACTCTTCGCCGATCGATCTTCCGGTGCTGCTGCCGGCCGTCTCGCTCTCCATGGTTTCAGTTATGTTACCTACAAACACATTTTCTGCTCGGATTCGAATCATTCGGTCATCCTCTCACCATCAGGGAAGTAAAGTTGGTCCGCAACGTAGGCCGACGGAAACTCTTGACTGCCGATTTCGTCTGAAATCACAGGGTCTCTCTCTCTCTGAAATTTACCAGATACTCACGTCCGATGCCTTCCTCCTCGTCGTGAATCGACTGCCGCATGAAACTGAGCTGCTCTTCGTACCTGAAACACTTTCATTTCCCCCAAACTATGAATTAGTCATGAACTCACCACTTTCCGACGTCAGTCTCCGATTCTTTTCTGATCTCCGAAACACTTCTGATGTCGTACTCGCTGCTTTTTCGTGACGCCATTGAATCTGCCGACGGTGATGGTGAAACGAGCTGAAAGAGGAAGGCACGAATCGGGATGAGAAGTGGAGGAATCTGGCTGGTCACGCCATCTGTGTCATGTTTAATGAGACCCTTCAGGCCGCATAGCAACATGCACGGCTATGAGAAAAAGAAATATGCCGGGGTAAAACCAAGCGTACTCTCAACCACACTCTTTTTCTCACCTTGTGAGCCATAATAGGACTCGGCTGCTCTTCAGTTGTGTCAAGTGCAGGAGATGTAACTCGATCTGGATAGAAGGCCTCCTCGTTTGTTGGCACTTGAGGAGCGCCGTCCTCGTCGAATGAGGTTGTGGCGTCGAACGAGTCGGCTCCCGAGGTCGCTTCCGAAGCGCTCTCCGTCAGCGGCTCCTCGATCGTCGTTTCCAGATCTTCCGAACTTTGAATGAACTGATCCTCGATGTGAACTGGAGCAGAAGAAAGTGCTTCTGGAGCAGTGAAGTCCATTGCTGCCATTTCGGCAATTCTTGCAATGTGCTCGAGCTCTTCTTGTGTGAGCTCCGGTTCTTGCGGACCAAGTACGGGGGCAATCGGTCTTGTGGCAGGAAGTGAAGAGTCTTGTGCCGCCATCGCAGCAATCTTCGCAATGTGCTCGAGCTCCTCTTGAGTCAGCTCTGGTTCCGGAGCTCTCGGAGCCAAAGGTTCAATCGCTTCCATTGCATTCGCCCTCTCAGCTATTCTTGCGATGTGGTCAATTTCCTCTTGAGTCAATTCAGGCTCGGATAGTTTTCGAATGGATGTGAGAATCGGCGTTTCGACAACATCTTGTGCCACAGGCCGAACAGTTGCAGGCATTTGAACATTGAAGTCTTCAGCAGTCATTGCTGCGATTCTCGCGATGTGATCTTTCTCTTCCTGGGATAGTTCGGGCTCTGCATCTCGAGTTTCCGTTCGCGGTGGAACCGGAGGGAGTTGTAGGCTCGAGGAAACTGATGGTCCAAAGTCTTCTGCCGCCATCGCATCGATCCTTGCAATGTGATTCTTCTCTTCTTCAGTGAGTTCTGGTTCGTCACGTTGAGTTGCAACTCGAGAAGAAGGCATTGGAGGTCCGAAGTCTTCTGCTGCCATCGCAGCGATCCTTGCAATGTGATTCTTCTCTTCTTCAGTGAGTTCTGGTTCGTCACGTTGAGTTGCAACTCGAGAAGAAGGCATTGGAGGTCCGAAGTCTTCTGCCGCCATCGCATCGATCCTTGCAATGTGATTCTTCTCTTCTTCAGTGAGTTCTGGTTCGTCACGTTGAGTTGCAACTCGAGAAGAAGGCATTGGAGGTCCGAAGTCTTCTGCTGCCATCGCAGCGATCCTTGCAATGTGATTCTTCTCTTCTTCAGTGAGTTCTGGTTCGTCACGTTGAGTTGCAACTCGAGGAGAAGGCATTGGAGGTCCGAAGTCTTCTGCTGCCATCGCGGCAATTCTAGCGATGTGATCCTTCTCTTCCTGTGTTAATTCAGGCTCTTCAGGTTGCGTGAGAGAAGCTGGCGTAGTGAATTCTTCTGCAGTAATCGTTGCAGTACCACCAACCCAATTCTTCTCTGCTTTCTCTTCTCCTCGACCAGAGATTGGAGCCATGGGCATTGCAGCTCCAAAGTCCTGAGCAGCCATTTCAGAAATCCTTGCGATATGAGCTTTTTCTTCCGCTGTCAGCTCAGGTTCCACAAAGTCATTCGAATGGAAGTCTTCAGCAGCCATCGCGGCGATCCTCGCGATGTGATCTTTCTCCTCCTGAGTCAATCCTTCTTCCACAGGTGTTCCGATTGGATTGTCAAAGTCGGCTGCCGCCATCGCAGCGATCCTCGCAATGTGTTCCATTTCTTCCTGAGTCACTCCCTGTTTCGCGGTTTCTGCCTCCTGTTGAGCACTCTCGGCCGCCATCGCGATTCCATCGAGCTCTTCTTGCGTGAGTCCTACCAGTGGAGCTGGTTTCGGCGAAGAGGCAACTTCGGTTGGAATCACGTTCTTCATCACCGAATCAGTGGCTTGCATCACAGATTGAGTCGCTTTTCCGAAGAAGCTCTTCAAACCGAATCCACTAGACGTCTTCGGTTTCTCGACGAACTCTTCGTTCAACTTTTCGGCCATCACCGACATCCTTCTAATGTGCTCTTTTTCTTCCGAAGTCAACTCTGGCTCTTCGTGAGGCACTCCAAAGATGCTCTTCAGTCCGCTAACCACACTCGACTTCCTTCGCTCTTGAGCAGATTGCACTGCCGGCACAGATGGTTCGTCGGACTGAGCCATCTCTGTCACTCTTCTGATGTGCTCTATCTCCTCAGCAGTGAGCTCTCCGGATGGATCTTGTGTTTGCTCCGTGAGCTTTTCCGGCTCCGTCACTTCATCCTTGATCTCTTTCACCAATGTCTCCGTTGCAGTCTTGGCTTTATCGAAGAACGTCTTGAAACCGGAAATCGAGGGAGTCGAGAATCCGAACTGAGAATGGGCGGATGACCCGCTGCTGTGTCGCGATCCAGTGTCAGTCTTCGCAGAATGTGGCGGTGTCGGATGTGAAATTGCGATTGGAGGTGGAATGACTCGTAGGTTGTTTCTCGGAGTCACTGCTCGCGAGGGCATCTCCACAATCGGTTCGTCGATCGTCTTCTTCTTCTGATCTTCCACTTCCGCTTCTTCATCGATTCCCTCACTGGACACTCTCGAGTTCGTTGATTCGGTTCTCGACGAGATCTGCTTCTTCATCGGGATCTTAATCATGAACGGAGTTCTCGACTCGGCCTTCTCGAGTATATTCTGGATGTGCTCCTTCTCGGCCTCTGAGATGTTATCCACTTCGGGAAGCATTTGAAGAGCCGACGAACATCTGAAAGCAGTTACTGCTGGAACATATTCGTAGAGGGAAGCCCACCTTCTGGAAGTCATCGGAGACGAGTTTCTGTTCGACCTCGAGATGACCGACATTATGTGTTGTTTCTCGACTTCCGACAGTCCAACGAGAGCGTGGTCGGGAAGACGAGAAGCCGAGCTGTCGTTTGAGGCTCTCGAATCGGCTCCAGAAGATCTGCGGAGCAAGTTCAGAATGTCTCCACGGTCTTCTGATTCCTTCCTCAGCAGACTCGGAGACACCGAAGGAGATGGATTCGTGAACATCGCAAGAGCCGACCGAGGTCTGTCACTGACACTTTTCTTAGAAGAAGTGAAGAACGAGAAGAGACCATACGAGGGCTCTTCGTGGCGCATTGGCTCGACCGAGTAGGTAGGGGAACTCCTGAAAATGCTCCAAATCGGGTGTTTGGGGCTGGAAATCACGGGAGGAACTCACGTTTTGGCGGCCTCTTCCTCCTCGTCGTCCGTACCAATATCATAGGCGTCGGAGAAGTATCGCGCACGCGGGTTGGCAATATTCCGATAGTGCGCTCGCAATTCTCTACCAGCCTGTAATTGAATTTGCTCATCTCTCTGCCAGTTATGCTCTCCCTCTTCCCCCAAACGGCAAACAGAGGAAACACGACCCACCTCTTCGGCAATCTCCTCCGTCATTCTGTTGGCAGCGAAATTGAGACGCCAGAGGAAGTCGACATTGCAGAGCAGCGGCTGCGCGTGGCGGAAGCTGTGCTGCTCGAGGAGTTCATACGCATTCGGCTCGCCGTCCGCTCTCTTCTTAATTTGATCATGGCTCTGCGCGTGCTTAACCTCTCTGTCCCGCTGCATATCACTCGCTTCGTCGTCGTGTTTTTCGGCTGTGCATGCGGCACTCATTGTCCGTCGAATCGGGGAAATGTGCAATCCGGCGGCTTCCTGGAATGTCGACTGCTCCATCACATACTGCTGCACGAGAAGTGACGTCTTCAGGTCGAATATGTACGTGTCCGTCACGAGTTCGTCCTCTTCCGGGATAACCGAACTTCCGTTGTCATTGCTCGTCGCCATTTCGGTTTCCTCTTCTTCCGCAGAATTGGCAGCTGGGACTTCTTCTTCTCCCTGCTCGAGAGAAGCATTTATAGACTGAAGGTCTCTTAGAATGTGATCGGTGTAGACCACTTGGACACTCGGCTCTCTGACCAGTTTGGTTTTTGTCACCTCCTGCTCCGTTGTCGGAGTCGATGTGAAGGAGCTCGAACTGCGGATGTCTCTGATGATGGACGGCGAGAAGTGCGACGTGTACGTGATGGAGGTTCTTCGCAGCGGCAAGAAGCTCGAGTCTTGTTCGAACATGCCGCTTGCAGCCGACGCTTCCGCCTTTCGGAGCACTTCCGCTATGTGGTTCAACTCTTCCTGCGTTAATCCACTGCTCTCCTCACTCGTTTTCTTCATCTCTGTGCCAGAAATTTCAGTATCCGCTACAGAAGTTGCGTCCGATTTGTCTTCGGAAGGCTGCGCCGACGAAACCTGTCGCAGTGTTGAATGATCCATTGTTGGTAGCGGTACCAGTTCTTGTTTCGCCATATGAGTCACCATCAACACATAATTGACCTCATCGTGTGCCTTTCCTCGTTCTTCTGAATACTTTGGCAGAGGCGAAGTCGCATCAAATGATCTTTCTATATCGGCTCCCGAAGTAGCACTCGAGTGCTCATCGGAGTCTTGCTCCTTCGGAATGTCTGACGCCTCCATAGAATCTGCAGCCATTTGCTGAACTTTTGTAATGTGATCCAGTTCTTCTTTAGTCAGTTCCGGTTCGTTTCCTGTTGGAATTGATGACGAAAAATCGAACGACGAAGGAATGTCTGCTCCAGAAGTGGCACCTGACGAATCTTCAGAAGCCTGTTCGACAACTTTTTGTGATTCTTCTACTTGCTGTCGAGAACTTGGCACACTTTCATCGAATGAAATGACTGGCGGTTGAATCTGCTGATCGACAGTAGGGAGAAACATCGGTAGTTTCGCGGCCTCGTATGACGACTGTTCTGCCATCTTTTGAATATAAGCGATGTGATCAATCTCATCTTGAGTCAGTTCAGGCTCCTTCGATCCTGCCACTGATTCGAGAAGAGATCCTTCTTGGTCGAAGGATCGTTCGAAGTCGGCTCCCGAGGTGGAACTGGAACGATCCTCATCGAACGAAATGACTGGTTGAGTGGCGGAAGCGGGCTCTACGAGGGTAGCGCGTCGAACTTCAATGGGTGATTTTGTAGCCTCGAATGACGACTGTTCTGCCATCTTTTGGATCCATGCGATGTGATCAATCTCTTCTTGAGTCAGTTCAGGCTCCTTCGTCTCGACAACTGGTTCATCCACTGGTTCTTCCACTGGTTCCTCCACTGGTTCCTCCACTGGTTCGAGAAGTGGTCCTTCATGATCGAAGGATCGTTCGAAGTCGGCTCCCGATGTGGCACTCGACCGATCTTCGTCGAACGACATGACTGGCTGTTGAACCGCGACGGTCTCTTCGACAGATGACAGATATACTGAAATTGGTGGTTTTGTAGCTTCAAAAGACGACTGTTCGGCCATCTTTCGAACCAAAGCGATGTGATCGATCTCTTCTTGAGTTAATTCGGGCTCATTAGTCTTCTCAACGAGTTTGTGAATTGGATCATCTGTTGGTCTCTTTAATTCTCCTTTTCCTTCAGAAGCTTCTCTTTCTTTGCTAATACTTTCTTCGATAGCTCCTTGTACACTAATATCGAAAGAAGATTGTTCTGACATCTTCCCGATCGAATCAATGTGATCAAGTTCCTCTTTGGTGAGTTCGTGCTTTTCAGGTGGTACAGCAACAGTCGAAAGTCTCGAATTGGATATTTCTCCTTCAACTGACATCTTGCTCGAAGGTAATGCTTGGACCTCAGACGAGGATTGCTTCGCCATTTTCTGTACCATCGCAATGCGATTCAGTTCTTCTTGCGTCACAGACGGTGCATTAACATTTTCTTCAACATCATCATCCGATTCCGACTTATAATAAGTTGGAGACAGAGCATTGAATTGTGCAGCTTCGACGGCGTCAGAAGTGGCGCTTGATCTGTCGTCAGATGATTGGAAAGCTATTGGATCTTTTTCTTCCACTTTCATATTGGTTGATGGGTTTTTGAATGAAGACGTTTCTGCCATCCTTTGAATATTTGTTATGTGATCAATCTCTTCTTGGGTCAGTTCAGGCTTCTTCGTCTCGACGACTGGTATCTCCACTGGTTCCTCCACTGGTTCGAGAAGAGGTCCTTCTTGATCGAAGGATCGTTCGAAGTCGGCTCCCGAGGTGGCACTCGACCGATCTTCGTCGAACGACATGACTGGCTGCTGGACCGGCATGGCCGGTGCCTGAACGGCCTCTTCGACACTAGGAAGTCGTATTTGAATCGCATCGAACGACGACTGTTCTGCCATCTTCTGAATCATTGCGATGTGATCTAGCTCTTCTTGAGTAAGTGGTTCGTCAATGTGTTCTTTTTGTACATTTGGCTCACGGGCGTCAGGAATTGGAGACGTAATTTCGAACGAAGCAGCTTCATCTGCTCCAGAAGTGGCACTCGACCGATCTTCGGAGATTTGGAACACCACTGGTTCTTTCTTCTCGACTGTCAGATTCCATTTCTCGAATGAAGACTGTTCGGCTTTCTTTTGAATCATAGCAATGTGGTCCAATTCCTCTTTGGTCAGCTGAGGTGCTTCGCTGATTCTTGTGCTAGAGGTGGTTGGTCCTGCCAGCGTCTCATTCTCAGCCATCTTCTGAACCATCGCGATATGATCCATCTCCTCTTTCGTCAAGTTATCGATATCCGGATTTTCATCAGTGACCGAGTTGTCGTGAAAGTATTCTTCTCTGCTGCAGATGTAAGACGTGCTTTCTCCTTCTCTTTCCGCTTCCGGCCTCTGTTCAACCTCTTCATGCGCAACTCCAAGTGGAACCTGATGCGAACTGCCGTCTCCAGATGACATTGCACGATAGGAAGAAACAAACGAAGACTGCTCGGCCAGTTTCTGTATCATCGCAATGTGAGCTAACTCGTCTTCCGTCAGATTCTGGTCTTCGCTCTTTTCGAGCTTTCCGTTCGTCTCCCACTCATCCTGGGTCAGTTCGGCATCTGCCAAAGATCCGTCCTGATCGGCTGCTGATGTCGCTTCCGAAAACTCATCATCCAATAGTTGAGATTCACTGGTGGCTTCATCGATTTTGATCTCAACACTGGGAAGGACTTCTCTGATCGGGGTGCCATCAATGTTCACTTGAGCTGCTTCCACGCTTTCCTCACCTTCTGAAGGTGTGACTGAAGGACACGCGGCATACTGATGGAATGGAGGCAGCGATGGATCGAACGCCATCTGACTGCCGTCTTCTGTTTCGGAATCGTCTCGAGGCCAATCGCCTTCTCTCGTCAGCTCGCTTTCCACTTTGTCTGCTGCATCTTTGGATCCTTTCTCACCATCCTCGATGCAGTAGCCAGCCGTCTCATCGGGTACGCACTCGACTCGAACGGTCGGAATATTCCAGTCCGCAACAGCCTTGCCCGTTGAATCTTCCCATTGTGCGGCTGGATATTCCGAAAGAACGGCGTTTTCTCCCACAAGATCGTTTTCATCTTCTTCCGCAATCACTTCCTCAGTCAACGGAACATCTCGATCCCGCGCGTAATCCCACGAGCGGCTCTTCTCAGAAATCGGTTGATAAGAAGCCTGCTCCAAATCAGGCTGACACTCCCATAAAAAGTCAACTTCCTTCGGCGTCCGCTCAAGATCAACAGCAGGAAGACTGGAAGCAACATCCACAGCAGGTACTTTCTTCTCCGAAACAACGCAACTGGTAGGCCAATCAGCAGAAGACACTCCTGGGACTTCCTCGAAACGAGCCCAGTTATTCTCAAGCGCCAAATTAGCACTCGCAGGTTCCTCGAGTTCCTCTGCGAATGAGTCGGGATCAGAGAAAAGAAGAGGCGTAGTTCTCTCATAGGTGTGGTCGTCAAGCCAAATATTATCGGCTTCAGCCTCCGAACTAGCACTCGACCGATCTTCGTAGAACGACATGACTGGCTGTTGGACCGCGACTGGCTCTTCCACGGTTGGCATTCGTACCGGAACTGGTGGTCTGACTGGTGGTGCAGTATCGAATGACGACTGTTCTGCCATCTTTTGGATCCATGCGATGTGATCAATCTCTTCTTGAGTCAGTTCAGGCTCCTTCGTCTCGACAACTGGTTCCTCCACTGGTTCGAGAAGAGGTCCTTCATGATCGAAGGATCGTTCGAAGTCGGCTCCCGATGTGGCACTCGACCGATCTTCGTAGAACGACATGACTGGCTGTTGGACCGCGACTGGCTCTTCCACGGTTGGCATTCGTACCGGAACTGGTGGTCTGACTGGTGGTGCAGTATCGAATGACGACTGTTCTGCCATCTTTTGGATCCATGCGATGTGATCAATCTCTTCTTGAGTCAGTTCAGGCTCCTTCGTCTCGACAACTGGTTCCTCCACTGGTTCGAGAAGAGGTCCTTCATGATCGAAGGATCGTTCGAAGTCGGCTCCCGATGTGGCACTCGACCGATCTTCGTCGAACGACATGACTGGCTGTTGGACCGCGACGGTCTCTTCCACGGTTGGCATTCGTACCGGAACTGGTGGTCTGACTGGTGGTGCAGTATCGAATGACGACTGTTCTGCCATCTTTTGGATCCATGCGATGTGATCAATCTCTTCTTGAGTCAGTTCAGGCTCCTTCGTCTCGACAACTGGTTCCTCCACTGGTTCGAGAAGAGGTCCTTCATGATCGAAGGATCGTTCGAAGTCGGCTCCCGATGTGGCACTCGACCGATCTTCGTCGAACGACATGACTGGCTGTTGGACCGCGACGGTCTCTTCCACGGTTGGCATTCGTACCGGAACTGGTGGTCTGACTGGTGGTGCAGTATCGAATGACGACTGTTCTGCCATCTTTTGGATCCATGCGATGTGATCAATCTCTTCTTGAGTCAGTTCAGGCTCCTTCGTCTCGACAACTGGTTCCTCCACTGGTTCGAGAAGAGGTCCTTCATGATCGAAGGATCGTTTGAAGTCGGCTCCCGATGTGGCACTCGACCGATCTTCGTCGAATGACATGACTGGCTGTTGGACCGCGACTGGCTCTTCCACGGTTGGCATTCGTACCGGAACTGGTGGTCTGACTGGTGGTGCAGTATCGAATGACGACTGTTCTGCCATCTTTTGGATCCATGCGATGTGATCAATCTCTTCTTGAGTCAGTTCAGGCTCCTTCGTCTCGACAACTGGTTCCTCCACTGGTTCGAGAAGAGGTCCTTCATGATCGAAGGATCGTTCGAAGTCGGCTCCCGATGTGGCACTCGACCGATCTTCGTCGAATGACATGACTGGCTGTTGGACCGCGACTGGCTCTTCCACGGTTGGCATTCGTACCGGAACTGGTGGTCTGACTGGTGGTGCAGTATCGAATGACGACTGTTCTGCCATCTTTTGGATCCATGCGATGTGATCAATCTCTTCTTGAGTCAGTTCAGGCTCCTTCGTCTCGACAACTGGTTCCTCCACTGGTTCGAGAAGAGGTCCTTCATGATCGAAGGATCGTTCGAAGTCGGCTCCCGATGTGGCACTCGACCGATCTTCGTCGAACGACATGACTGGCTGTTGGACCGCGACGGTCTCTTCCACGGTTGGCATTCGTACCGGAACTGGTGGTCTGACTGGTGGTGCAGTATCGAATGACGACTGTTCTGCCATCTTTTGGATCCATGCGATGTGATCAATCTCTTCTTGAGTCAGTTCAGGCTCCTTCGTCTCGACAACTGGTTCCTCCACTGGTTCGAGAAGAGGTCCTTCATGATCGAAGGATCGTTCGAAGTCGGCTCCCGATGTGGCACTCGACCGATCTTCGTCGAATGACATGACTGGCTGTTGGACCGCGACTGGCTCTTCCACGGTTGGCATTCGTACCGGAACTGGTGGTCTGACTGGTGGTGCAGTATCGAATGACGACTGTTCTGCCATCTTTTGGATCCATGCGATGTGATCAACCTCTTCTTGAGTCAGTTCAGGCTCCTTCGTCTCGACAACTGGTTCCTCCACTGGTTCGAGAAGAGGTCCTTCATGATCGAAGGATCGTTCGAAGTCGGCTCCCGATGTGGCACTCGACCGATCTTCGTCGAATGACATGACTGGCTGTTGGACCGCGACTGGCTCTTCCACGGTTGGCATTCGTACCGGAACTGGTGGTCTGACGGGTGGTGCAGTATCGAATGACGACTGTTCTGCCATCTTTTGGATCCACGCGATGTGATCAATCTCTTCTTGAGTCAGTTCAGGCTCCTTCGTCTCGACAACTGGTTCATCCACTGGTTCCTCTAATGGTTCGAGAAGAGGTCCTTCGTGATCGAAGGATCGTTCGAAGTCGGCTCCCGATGTGGCCCTCGACCGATCTTCGTCGAATGACATGACTGGCTGTTGGACCGCGACGGGCTCTTCCACGGTTGGCATTCGTACCGGAACTGGTGGTCTGACGGGTGGTGCAGTATCGAATGACGACTGTTCTGCCATCTTTTGGATCCATGCGATGTGATCAATCTCTTCTTGAGTCAGTTCAGGCTCCTTCGTCTCGACAACTGGTTCCTCCACTGGTTCCTCTAATGGTTCGAGAAGAGGTCCTTCGTGATCGAAGGATCGTTCGAAGTCGGCTCCCGATGTGGCACTCGACCGATCTTCGTCGAATGACATGACTGGCTGTTGGACCGCGACGGGCTCTTCCACGGTTGGCATTCGTACCGGAACTGGTGGTCTGACGGGTGGTGCAGTATCGAATGACGACTGTTCTGCCATCTTTTGGATCCACGCGATGTGATCAATCTCTTCTTGAGTCAGTTCAGGCTCCTTCGTCTCGACAACTGGTTCCTCCACTGGTTCGAGAAGAGGTCCTTCATGATCGAAGGATCGTTCGAAGTCGGCTCCCGATGTGGCACTCGACCGATCTTCGTCGAATGACATGACTGGCTGTTGGACCGCGACTGGCTCTTCCACGGTTGGCATTCGTACCGGAACTGGTGGTCTGACGGGTGGTGCAGTATCGAATGACGACTGTTCTGCCATCTTTTGGATCCATGCGATGTGATCAATCTCTTCTTGAGTCAGTTCAGGCTCCTTCGTCTCGACAACTGGTTCCTCCACTGGTTCGAGAAGAGGTCCTTCATGATCGAAGGATCGTTCGAAGTCGGCTCCCGATGTGGCACTCGACCGATCTTCGTCGAATGACATGACTGGCTGTTGGACCGCGACTGGCTCTTCCACGGTTGGCATTCGTACCGGAACTGGTGGTCTGACGGGTGGTGCAGTATCGAATGACGACTGTTCTGCCATCTTTTGGATCCATGCGATGTGATCAATCTCTTCTTGAGTCAGTTCAGGCTCCTTCGTCTCGACAACTGGTTCCTCCACTGGTTCGAGAAGAGGTCCTTCATGATCGAAGGATCGTTCGAAGTCGGCTCCCGATGTGGCACTCGACCGATCTTCGTCGAATGACATGACTGGCTGTTGGACCGCGACTGGCTCTTCCACGGTTGGCATTCGTACCGGAACTGGTGGTCTGACGGGTGGTGCAGTATCGAATGACGACTGTTCTGCCATCTTTTGGATCCATGCGATGTGATCAATCTCTTCTTGAGTCAGTTCAGGCTCCTTCGTCTCGACAACTGGTTCCTCCACTGGTTCGAGAAGAGGTCCTTCATGATCGAAGGATCGTTCGAAGTCGGCTCCCGATGTGGCACTCGACCGATCTTCGTCGAATGACTTGACTGGCTGTTGGACCGCGACTGGCTCTTCCACGGTTGGCATTCGTACCGGAACTGGTGGTCTGACGGGTGGTGCAGTATCGAATGACGACTGTTCTGCCATCTTTTGGATCCATGCGATGTGATCAATCTCTTCTTGAGTCAGTTCAGGCTCCTTCGTCTCGACAACTGGTTCCTCCACTGGTTCGAGAAGAGGTCCTTCATGATCGAAGGATCGTTCGAAGTCGGCTCCCGATGTGGCACTCGACCGATCTTCGTCGAATGACATGACTGGCTGTTGGACCGCGACGGGCTCTTCCACGGTTGGCATTCGTACCGGAACTGGTGGTCTGACGGGTGGTGCAGTATCGAATGACGACTGTTCTGCCATCTTTCGGATCCATGCGATGTGATCAATCTCTTCTTGATTCAGTTCAGGCTCCTTCGTCTCGACAACTGGTTCCTCCACTGGTTCAAGAAGAGGTCCTTCATGATCGAAGGATCGTTCGAAGTCGGCTCCCGATGTGGCACTCGACCGATCTTCGTCGAATGACATGACTGGCTGTTGGACCGCGACTGGCTCTTCCACGGTTGGCATTCGTACCGGAACTGGTGGTCTGACTGGTGGCGCAGTATCGAATGACGACTGTTCTGCCATCTTTTGGATCCATGCGATGTGATCAATCTCTTCTTGATTCAGTTCAGGCTCCTTCGTCTCGACAACTGGTTCCTCCACTGGTTCGAGAAGAGGTCCTTCATGATCGAAGGATCGTTCGAAGTCGGCTCCCGATGTGGCACTCGACCGATCTTCGTCGAATGACATGACTGGCTGTTGGACCGCGACTGGCTCTTCCACGGTTGGCATTCGTACCGGAACTGGTGGTCTGACGGGTGGTGCAGTATCGAATGACGACTGTTCTGCCATCTTTTGGATCCATGCGATGTGATCAATCTCTTCTTGAGTCAGTTCAGGCTCCTTCGTCTCGACAACTGGTTCCTCCACTGGTTCGAGAAGAGGTCCTTCATGATCGAAGGATCGTTCGAAGTCGGCTCCCGATGTGGCACTCGACCGATCTTCGTCGAATGACATGACTGGCTGTTGGACCGCGACTGGCTCTTCCACGGTTGGCATTCGTACCGGAACTGGTGGTCTGACGGGTGGTGCAGTATCGAATGACGACTGTTCTGCCATCTTTTGGATCCATGCGATGTGATCAATCTCTTCTTGAGTCAGTTCAGGCTCCTTCGTCTCGACAACTGGTTCCTCCACTGGTTCGAGAAGAGGTCCTTCATGATCGAAGGATCGTTCGAAGTCGGCTCCCGATGTGGCACTCGACCGATCTTCGTCGAATGACATGACTGGCTGTTGGACCGCGACTGGCTCTTCCACGGTTGGCATTCGTACCGGAACTGGTGGTCTGACGGGTGGTGCAGTATCGAATGACGACTGTTCTGCCATCTTTTGGATCCATGCGATGTGATCAATCTCTTCTTGAGTCAGTTCAGGCTCCTTCGTCTCGACAACTGGTTCCTCCACTGGTTCGAGAAGAGGTCCTTCATGATCGAAGGATCGTTCGAAGTCGGCTCCCGATGTGGCACTCGACCGATCTTCGTCGAATGACATGACTGGCTGTTGGACCGCGACGGGCTCTTCCACGGTTGGCATTCGTACCGGAACTGGTGGTCTGACGGGTGGTGCAGTATCGAATGACGACTGTTCTGCCATCTTTCGGATCCATGCGATGTGATCAATCTCTTCTTGATTCAGTTCAGGCTCCTTCGTCTCGACAACTGGTTCCTCCACTGGTTCAAGAAGAGGTCCTTCATGATCGAAGGATCGTTCGAAGTCGGCTCCCGATGTGGCACTCGACCGATCTTCGTCGAATGACATGACTGGCTGTTGGACCGCGACTGGCTCTTCCACGGTTGGCATTCGTACCGGAACTGGTGGTCTGACTGGTGGCGCAGTATCGAATGACGACTGTTCTGCCATCTTTTGGATCCATGCGATGTGATCAATCTCTTCTTGATTCAGTTCAGGCTCCTTCGTCTCGACAACTGGTTCCTCCACTGGTTCAAGAAGAGGTCCTTCATGATCGAAGGATCGTTCGAAGTCGGCTCCCGATGTGGCACTCGACCGATCTTCGTCGAACGACATGACTGGCTGTTGGACCGCGACGGGCTCTTCCACGGTTGGCATTCGTACCGGAACTGGTGGTCTGACGGGTGGTGCAGTATCGAATGACGACTGTTCTGCCATCTTTTGGATCCATGCGATGTGATCAATCTCTTCTTGATTCAGTTCAGGCTCCTTCGTCTCGACAACTGGTTCCTCCACTGGTTCAAGAAGAGGTCCTTCATGATCGAAGGATCGTTCGAAGTCGGCTCCCGATGTGGCACTCGACCGATCTTCGTCGAACGACATGACTGGCTGTTGGACCGCGACGGGCTCTTCCACGGTTGGCATTCGTACCGGAACTGGTGGTCTGACGGGTGGTGCAGTATCGAATGACGACTGTTCTGCCATCTTTTGGATCCATGCGATGTGATCAATCTCTTCTTGATTCAGTTCAGGCTCCTTCGTCTCGACAACTGGTTCCTCCACTGGTTCAAGAAGAGGTCCTTCATGATCGAAGGATCGTTCGAAGTCGGCTCCCGATGTGGCACTCGACCGATCTTCGTCGAACGACATGACTGGCTGTTGGACCGCGACGGGCTCTTCCACGGTTGGCATTCGTACCGGAACTGGTGGTCTGACGGGTGGTGCAGTATCGAATGACGACTGTTCTGCCATCTTTTGGATCCACGCGATGTGATCAATCTCTTCTTGAGTCAGTTCAGGCTCCTTTGTCTCGACGACTGGTTCCTCCACTGGTTCCTCCACTGGTTCCTCCACTGGTTCGAGAAGAGGTCCTTCATGATCGAAGGATCGTTCGAAGTCGGCTCCCGATGTGGCACTCGACCGATCTTCGTCGAATGACATGACTGGCTGTTGGACCGCGACGGGCTCTTCCACGGTTGGCATTCGTACCGGAACTGGTGGTCTGACTGGTGGTGCAGTATCGAATGACGACTGTTCTGCCATCTTTTGGATCCACGCGATGTGATCAATCTCTTCTTGAGTCAGTTCAGGCTCCTTTGTCTCGACGACTGGTTCCTCCACTGGTTCCTCCACTGGTTCCTCCACTGGTTCGAGAAGAGGTCCTTCATGATCGAAGGATCGTTCGAAGTCGGCTCCCGATGTGGCACTCGACCGATCTTCGTCGAATGACATGACTGGCTGTTGGACCGCGACGGGCTCTTCCACGGTTGGCATTCGTACCGGAACTGGTGGTCTGACGGGTGGTGCAGTATCGAATGACGACTGTTCTGCCATCTTTTGGATCCACGCGATGTGATCAATCTCTTCTTGAGTCAGTTCAGGCTCCTTTGTCTCGACGACTGGTTCCTCCACTGGTTCCTCCACTGGTTCCTCCACTGGTTCGAGAAGAGGTCCTTCATGATCGAAGGATCGTTCGAAGTCGGCTCCCGATGTGGCACTCGACCGATCTTCGTCGAATGACATGACTGGCTGTTGGACCGCGACGGGCTCTTCCACGGTTGGCATTCGTACCGGAACTGGTGGTCTGACTGGTGGTGCAGTATCGAATGACGACTGTTCTGCCATCTTTTGGATCCACGCGATGTGATCAATCTCTTCTTGAGTCAGTTCAGGCTCCTTTGTCTCGACGACTGGTTCCTCCACTGGTTCCTCCACTGGTTCCTCCACTGGTTCGAGAAGAGGTCCTTCATGATCGAAGGATCGTTCGAAGTCGGCTCCCGATGTGGCACTCGACCGATCTTCGTCGAATGACATGACTGGCTGTTGGACCGCGACGGGCTCTTCCACGGTTGGCATTCGTACCGGAACTGGTGGTCTGACGGGTGGTGCAGTATCGAATGACGACTGTTCTGCCATCTTTTGGATCCATGCGATGTGATCAATCTCTTCTTGATTCAGTTCAGGCTCGTTCGTCTCGACAACTGGTTCCTCCACTGGTTCGAGAAGAGGTACTTCATGATCGAAGGATCGTTCGAAGTCGGCTCCCGATGTGGCACTCGACCGATCTTCGTCGAACGACATGACTGGCTGTTGGACCGCGACGGGCTCTTCCACGGTTGGCATTCGTACCGGAACTGGTGGTCTGACTGGTGGTGCAGTATCGAATGACGACTGTTCTGCCATCTTTTGGATCCACGCGATGTGATCAATCTCTTCTTGAGTCAGTTCAGGCTCCTTTGTCTCGACGACTGGTTCCTCCACTGGTTCCTCCACTGGTTCCTCCACTGGTTCGAGAAGAGGTCCTTCATGATCGAAGGATCGTTCGAAGTCGGCTCCCGATGTGGCACTCGACCGATCTTCGTCGAACGACATGACTGGCTGTTGGACCGCGACGGGCTCTTCCACGGTTGGCATTCGTACCGGAACTGGTGGTCTGACTGGTGGTGCAGTATCGAATGACGACTGTTCTGCCATCTTTTGGATCCACGCGATGTGATCAATCTCTTCTTGAGTCAGTTCAGGCTCCTTTTTCTCGACGACTGGTTCCTCCACTGGTTCCTCCACTGGTTCCTCCACTGGTTCGAGAAGAGGTCCTTCATGATCGAAGGATCGTTCGAAGTCGGCTCCCGATGTGGCACTCGACCGATCTTCGTCGAATGACATGACTGGCTGTTGGACCGCGACGGGCTCTTCCACGGTTGGCATTCGTACCGGAACTGGTGGTCTGACTGGTGGTGCAGTATCGAATGACGACTGTTCTGCCATCTTTTGGATCCACGCGATGTGATCAATCTCTTCTTGAGTCAGTTCAGGCTCCTTCGTCTCGACAACTGGTTCCTCCACTGGTTCCTCCACTGGTTCGAGAAGAGGTCCTTCATGATCGAAGGATCGTTCGAAGTCGGCTCCCGATGTGGCACTCGACCGATCTTCGTCGAATGACATGACTGGCTGTTGGACCGCGACGGGCTCTTCCACGGTTGGCATTCGTACCGGAACTGGTGGTCTGACTGGTGGTGCAGTATCGAATGACGACTGTTCTGCCATCTTTTGGATCCATGCGATGTGATCAATCTCTTCTTGAGTCAGTTCAGGCTCCTTCGTCTCGACAACTGGTTCCTCCACTGGTTCCTCCACTGGTTCGAGAAGAGGTCCTTCATGATCGAAGGATCGTTCGAAGTCGGCTCCCGATGTGGCACTCGACCGATCTTCGTCGAATGACATGACTGGCTGTTGGACCGCGACGGGCTCTTCCACGGTTGGCATTCGTACCGGAACTGGTGGTCTGACTGGTGGTGCAGTATCGAATGACGACTGTTCTGCCATCTTTTGGATCCACGCGATGTGATCAATCTCTTCTTGAGTCAGTTCAGGCTCCTTCGTCTCGACAACTGGTTCCTCCACTGGTTCCTCCACTGGTTCGAGAAGAGGTCCTTCATGATCGAAGGATCGTTCGAAGTCGGCTCCCGATGTGGCACTCGACCGATCTTCGTCGAATGACATGACTGGCTGTTGGACCGCGACGGGCTCTTCCACGGTTGGCATTCGTACCGGAACTGGTGGTCTGACTGGTGGTGCAGTATCGAATGACGACTGTTCTGCCATCTTTTGGATCCACGCGATGTGATCAATCTCTTCTTGAGTCAGTTCAGGCTCCTTCGTCTCGACAACTGGTTCCTCCACTGGTTCCTCCACTGGTTCGAGAAGAGGTCCTTCATGATCGAAGGATCGTTCGAAGTCGGCTCCCGATGTGGCACTCGACCGATCTTCGTCGAACGACATGACTGGCTGTTGGACCGCGACGGGCTCTTCCACGGTTGGCATTCGTACCGGAACTGGTGGTCTGACTGGTGGTGCAGTATCGAATGACGACTGTTCTGCCATCTTTTGGATCCACGCGATGTGATCAATCTCTTCTTGAGTCAGTTCAGGCTCCTTCGTCTCGACAACTGGTTCCTCCACTGGTTCCTCCACTGGTTCGAGAAGAGGTCCTTCATGATCGAAGGATCGTTCGAAGTCGGCTCCCGATGTGGCACTCGACCGATCTTCGTCGAATGACATGACTGGCTGTTGGACCGCGACGGGCTCTTCCACGGTTGGCATTCGTACCGGAACTGGTGGTCTGACTGGTGGTGCAGTATCGAATGACGACTGTTCTGCCATCTTTTGGATCCACGCGATGTGATCAATCTCTTCTTGAGTCAGTTCAGGCTCCTTCGTCTCGACAACTGGTTCCTCCACTGGTTCCTCCACTGGTTCGAGAAGAGGTCCTTCATGATCGAAGGATCGTTCGAAGTCGGCTCCCGATGTGGCACTCGACCGATCTTCGTCGAACGACATGACTGGCTGTTGGACCGCGACGGGCTCTTCCACGGTTGGCATTCGTACCGGAACTGGTGGTCTGACTGGTGGTGCAGTATCGAATGACGACTGTTCTGCCATCTTTTGGATCCATGCGATGTGATCAATCTCTTCTTGAGTCAGTTCAGGCTCCTTCGTCTCGACAACTGGTTCCTCCACTGGTTCCTCCACTGGTTCGAGAAGAGGTCCTTCATGATCGAAGGATCGTTCGAAGTCGGCTCCCGATGTGGCACTCGACCGATCTTCGTCGAATGACATGACTGGCTGTTGGACCGCGACGGGCTCTTCCACGGTTGGCATTCGTACCGGAACTGGTGGTCTGACTGGTGGTGCAGTATCGAATGACGACTGTTCTGCCATCTTTTGGATCCATGCGATGTGATCAATCTCTTCTTGAGTCAGTTCAGGCTCCTTCGTCTCGACAACTGGTTCCTCCACTGGTTCCTCCACTGGTTCGAGAAGAGGTCCTTCATGATCGAAGGATCGTTCGAAGTCGGCTCCCGATGTGGCACTCGACCGATCTTCGTCGAATGACATGACTGGCTGTTGGACCGCGACGGGCTCTTCCACGGTTGGCATTCGTACCGGAACTGGTGGTCTGACTGGTGGTGCAGTATCGAATGACGACTGTTCTGCCATCTTTTGGATCCACGCGATGTGATCAATCTCTTCTTGAGTCAGTTCAGGCTCCTTCGTCTCGACAACTGGTTCCTCCACTGGTTCCTCCACTGGTTCGAGAAGAGGTCCTTCATGATCGAAGGATCGTTCGAAGTCGGCTCCCGATGTGGCACTCGACCGATCTTCGTCGAATGACATGACTGGCTGTTGGACCGCGACGGGCTCTTCCACGGTTGGCATTCGTACCGGAACTGGTGGTCTGACTGGTGGTGCAGTATCGAATGACGACTGTTCTGCCATCTTTTGGATCCACGCGATGTGATCAATCTCTTCTTGAGTCAGTTCAGGCTCCTTCGTCTCGACAACTGGTTCCTCCACTGGTTCCTCCACTGGTTCGAGAAGAGGTCCTTCATGATCGAAGGATCGTTCGAAGTCGGCTCCCGATGTGGCACTCGACCGATCTTCGTCGAACGACATGACTGGCTGTTGGACCGCGACGGGCTCTTCCACGGTTGGCATTCGTACCGGAACTGGTGGTCTGACTGGTGGTGCAGTATCGAATGACGACTGTTCTGCCATCTTTTGGATCCACGCGATGTGATCAATCTCTTCTTGAGTCAGTTCAGGCTCCTTCGTCTCGACGACTGGTTCCTCCACTGGTTCCTCCACTGGTTCGAGAAGAGGTCCTTCATGATCGAAGGATCGTTCGAAGTCGGCTCCCGATGTGGCACTCGACCGATCTTCGTCGAATGACATGACTGGCTGTTGGACCGCGACGGGCTCTTCCACGGTTGGCATTCGTACCGGAACTGGTGGTCTGACTGGTGGTGCAGTATCGAATGACGACTGTTCTGCCATCTTTTGGATCCACGCGATGTGATCAATCTCTTCTTGAGTCAGTTCAGGCTCCTTCGTCTCGACGACTGGTTCCTCCACTGGTTCCTCCACTGGTTCGAGAAGAGGTCCTTCATGATCGAAGGATCGTTCGAAGTCGGCTCCCGATGTGGCACTCGACCGATCTTCGTCGAACGACATGACTGGCTGTTGGACCGCGACGGGCTCTTCCACGGTTGGAATTCGTACCGGAACTGGTGGTCTGACTGGTGGTGCAGTATCGAATGACGACTGTTCTGCCATCTTTTGGATCCATGCGATGTGATCAATCTCTTCTTGAGTCAGTTCAGGCTCCTTCGTCTCGACAACTGGTTCCTCCACTGGTTCCTCCACTGGTTCGAGAAGAGGTCCTTCATGATCGAAGGATCGTTCGAAGTCGGCTCCCGATGTGGCACTCGACCGATCTTCGTCGAACGACATGACTGGCTGTTGGACCGCGACGGGCTCTTCCACGGTTGGCATTCGTACCGGAACTGGTGGTCTGACTGGTGGTGCAGTATCGAATGACGACTGTTCTGCCATCTTTTGGATCCATGCGATGTGATCAATCTCTTCTTGAGTCAGTTCAGGCTCCTTCGTCTCGACAACTGGTTCCTCCACTGGTTCCTCCACTGGTTCCTCCACTGGTTCGAGAAGAGGTCCTTCATGATCGAAGGATCGTTCGAAGTCGGCTCCCGATGTGGCACTCGACCGATCTTCGTCGAAAGACATGACTGGCTGTTGGACCGCGACTGGCTCTTCCACGGTTGGCATTCGTACCGGAACTGGTGGTCTGACTGGTGGTGCAGTATCGAATGACGACTGTTCTGCCATCTTTTGGATCCACGCGATGTGATCAATCTCTTCTTGAGTCAGTTCAGGCTCCTTCGTCTCGACAACTGGTTCCTCCACTGGTTCCTCCACTGGTTCCTCCACTGGTTCGAGAAGAGGTCCTTCATGATCGAAGGATCGTTCGAAGTCGGCTCCCGATGTGGCACTCGACCGATCTTCGTCGAATGACATGACTGGCTGTTGGACCGCGACTGGCTCTTCCACGGTTGGCATTCGTACCGGAACTGGTGGTCTGACGGGTGGTGCAGTATCGAACGACGACTGTTCTGCCATCTTTTGGATCCATGCGATGTGATCAATCTCTTCTTGAGTCAGTTCAGGCTCCTTCGTCTCGACAACTGGTTCCTCCACTGGTTCGAGAAGAGGTCCTTCATGATCGAAGGATCGTTCGAAGTCGGCTCCCGATGTGGCACTCGACCGATCTTCGTCGAATGACATGACTGGCTGTTGGACCGCGACTGGCTCTTCCACGGTTGGCATTCGTACCGGAACTGGTGGTCTGACTGGTGGTGCAGTATCGAATGACGACTGTTCTGCCATCTTTTGGATCCATGCGATGTGATCAATCTCTTCTTGAGTCAGTTCAGGCTCCTTCGTCTCGACAACTGGTTCCTCCACTGGTTCGAGAAGAGGTCCTTCATGATCGAAGGATCGTTCGAAGTCGGCTCCCGATGTGGCACTCGACTGATCTTCGTCGAACGACATGACTGGCTGTCGGACCTCGACTGGCTCTTCCACGGTTGGCATTCGTACCGGAACTGGTGGTCTGACTGGTGGTGCAGTATCGAATGACGACTGTTCTGCCATCGTTTGGATCCACGCGATGTGATCAATCTCTTCTTGAGTCAGTTCAGGCTCCTTCGTCTCGACGACTGGTTCCTCCACTGGTTCCTCCACTGGTTCGAGAAGAGGTGCTTCTTGATCGAAGGATCGTTCGAAGTCGGCTCCCGATGTGGCACTCGACCGATCTTCGTCGAACGACATGACTGGCTGTCGGACCGCGACTGGCTCTTCCACGGTTGGCATTCGTACCGGAACTGGTGGTCTGACTGGTGGTGCAGTATCGAATGACGACTGTTCTGCCATCTTTTGGATCCACGCGATGTGATCAATCTCTTCTTGAGTCAGTTCAGGCTCCTTCGTCTCGACGACTGGTTCCTCCACTGGTTCCTCCACTGGTTCGAGAAGAGGTGCTTCTTGATCGAAGGATCGTTCGAAGTCGGCTCCCGATGTGGCACTCGACCGATCTTCGTCGAACGACATGACTGGCTGTCGGACCGCGACTGGCTCTTCCACGGTTGGCATTCGTACCGGAACTGGTGGTCTGACTGGTGGTGCAGTATCGAATGACGACTGTTCTGCCATCTTTTGGATCCACGCGATGTGATCAATCTCTTCTTGAGTCAGTTCAGGCTCCTTCGTCTCGACGACTGGTTCCTCCACTGGTTCCTCCACTGGTTCGAGAAGAGGTGCTTCTTGATCGAAGGATCGTTCGAAGTCGGCTCCCGATGTGGCACTCGAACGATCTTCGTCGAACGACATGACTGGCTGTCGGACCGCGACTGGCTCTTCCACGGTTGGCATTCGTACCGGAACTGGTGGTCTGACTGGTGGTGCAGTATCGAATGACGACTGTTCTGCCATATTTTGGATCCACGCGATGTGATCAATCTCTTCTTGAGTCAGTTCAGGCTCCTTCGTCTCGACAACTGGTTCCTCCACTGGTTCCTCCACTGGTTCCTCCACTGGTTCGAGAAGAGGTCCTTCATGATCGAAGGATCGTTCGAAGTCGGCTCCCGATGTGGCACTCGACCGATCTTCGTCGAATGACATGACTGGCTGTTGGACCGCGACGGGCTCTTCCACGGTTGGCATTCGTACCGGAACTGGTGGTCTGACGGGTGGTGCAGTATCGAACGACGACTGTTCTGCCATCGTTTGGATCCACGCGATGTGATCAATCTCTTCTTGAGTCAGTTCAGGCTCCTTCGTCTCGACGACTGGTTCCTCCACTGGTTCCTCCACTGGTTCGAGAAGAGGTCCTTCATGATCGAAGGATCGTTCGAAGTCGGCTCCCGATGTGGCACTCGACCGATCTTCGTCGAATGACATGACTGGCTGTTGGACCGCGACGGGCTCTTCCACGGTTGGCATTCGTACCGGAACTGGTGGTCTGACGGGTGGTGCAGTATCGAACGACGACTGTTCTGCCATCGTTTGGATCCACGCGATGTGATCAATCTCTTCTTGAGTCAGTTCAGGCTCCTTCGTCTCGACAACTGGTTCCTCCACTGGTTCCTCCACTGGTTCCTCCACTGGTTCGAGAAGAGGTCCTTCATGATCGAAGGATCGTTCGAAGTCGGCTCCCGATGTGGCACTCGACCGATCTTCGTCGAATGACATGACTGGCTGTTGGACCGCGACGGGCTCTTCCACGGTTGGCCTTCGTACCGGAACTGGTGGTCTGACGGGTGGTGCAGTATCGAACGACGACTGTTCTGCCATCGTTTGGATCCACGCGATGTGATCAATCTCTTCTTGAGTCAGTTCAGGCTCCTTCGTCTCGACGACTGGTTCCTCCACTGGTTCCTCCACTGGTTCGAGAAGAGGTCCTTCATGATCGAAGGATCGTTCGAAGTCGGCTCCCGATGTGGCACTCGACCGATCTTCGTCGAATGACATGACTGGCTGTTGGACCGCGACGGGCTCTTCCACGGTTGGCATTCGTACCGGAACTGGTGGTCTGACGGGTGGTGCAGTATCGAACGACGACTGTTCTGCCATCGTTTGGATCCACGCGATGTGATCAATCTCTTCTTGAGTCAGTTCAGGCTCCTTCGTCTCGACGACTGGTTCCTCCACTGGTTCCTCCACTGGTTCGAGAAGAGGTCCTTCATGATCGAAGGATCGTTCGAAGTCGGCTCCCGATGTGGCACTCGACCGATCTTCGTCGAATGACATGACTGGCTGTTGGACCGCGACGGGCTCTTCCACGGTTGGCATTCGTACCGGAACTGGTGGTCTGACGGGTGGTGCAGTATCGAATGACGACTGTTCTGCCATCTTTTGGATCCATGCGATGTGATCAATCTCTTCTTGAGTCAGTTCAGGCTCCTTCGTCTCGACAACTGGTTCCTCCACTGGTTCCTCCACTGGTTCCTCCACTGGTTCGAGAAGAGGTCCTTCATGATCGAAGGATCGTTCGAAGTCGGCTCCCGATGTGGCACTCGACCGATCTTCGTCGAATGACATGACTGGCTGTTGGACCGCGACGGGCTCTTCCACGGTTGGCATTCGTACCGGAACTGGTGGTCTGACGGGTGGTGCAGTATCGAATGACGACTGTTCTGCCATCGTTTGGATCCACGCGATGTGATCAATCTCTTCTTGAGTCAGTTCAGGCTCCTTCGTCTCGACGACTGGTTCCTCCACTGGTTCCTCCACTGGTTCGAGAAGAGGTCCTTCATGATCGAAGGATCGTTCGAAGTCGGCTCCCGATGTGGCACTCGACCGATCTTCGTCGAATGACATGACTGGCTGTTGGACCGCGACGGGCTCTTCCACGGTTGGCATTCGTACCGGAACTGGTGGTCTGACTGGTGGTGCAGTATCGAATGACGACTGTTCTGCCATCTTTTGGATCCATGCGATGTGATCAATCTCTTCTTGAGTCAGTTCAGGCTCCTTCGTCTCGACAACTGGTTCCTCCACTGGTTCCTCCACTGGTTCCTCCACTGGTTCGAGAAGAGGTCCTTCATGATCGAAGGATCGTTCGAAGTCGGCTCCCGATGTGGCACTCGACCGATCTTCGTCGAACGACATGACTGGCTGTTGGACCGCGACGGGCTCTTCCACGGTTGGCATTCGTACCGGAACTGGTGGTCTGACGGGTGGTGCAGTATCGAACGACGACTGTTCTGCCATCTTTTGGATCCACGCGATGTGATCAATCTCTTCTTGAGTCAGTTCAGGCTCCTTCGTCTCGACAACTGGTTCCTCCACTGGTTCCTCCACTGGTTCCTCCACTGGTTCGAGAAGAGGTCCTTCATGATCGAAGGATCGTTCGAAGTCGGCTCCCGATGTGGCACTCGACCGATCTTCGTCGAACGACATGACTGGCTGTTGGACCGCGACGGGCTCTTCCACGGTTGGCATTCGTACCGGAACTGGTTGTCTGACTGGTGGTGCAGTATCGAATGACGACTGTTCTGCCATCTTTTGGATCCACGCGATGTGATCAATCTCTTCTTGAGTCAGTTCAGGCTCCTTCGTCTCGACAACTGGTTCCTCCACTGGTTCGAGAAGAGGTCCTTCATGATCGAAGGATCGTTCGAAGTCGGCTCCCGATGTGGCACTCGACCGATCTTCGTCGAACGACATGACTGGCTGTTGGACCGCGACGGGCTCTTCCACGGTTGGCATTCGTACCGGAACTGGTGGTCTGACGGGTGGTGCAGTATCGAATGACGACTGTTCTGCCATCTTTTGGATCCACGCGATGTGATCAATCTCTTCTTGAGTCAGTTCAGGCTCCTTCGTCTCGACGACTGGTTGCTCCTCTAATTCATCAAGTGGGCTTTCCTCGCAGAAGCATCTTTCAGAGACCGTTCTGGATGTGTTGCTTGACAGTGAATCATCGGCATCGTTGTCCTCATTCTCACTGACGTCTTCGGTGTAAATTGAATATGGATGATCGTCGTCCACTGGCTCCTCGATGGTGATGATATCGAGCCCTCCGTGTGTCGTTGGTTCTCTCGTAAACAGATCAGCGTACTTTACATGTTCTTCTTTCAATTCCTCATCTTGTTTTTGCAAACCGCTTCCGTTTGACGTGTTCGATATGGTTTCGCTGACCAATTGAGTGATGAAATCGTTCATGCTAATGGGTTCCACATCCTTTCTCTCATTAATGTGGTTCTCGTCGCGGTGCTCGTTGCGAACTGTTCCCTGTGTCTCGTGTTCTTCCTCCACCTCCTTCTCGGTGACCCGTTCGATCATAGTTTGAATGTACTCCTCCACATTCATCTGCATCTTCGGCTCTCCCGTCTCTTCGTACATTATCATGCTGCCAGAGCTGCTCTCCGACCTCTCTTCCTCGTCTTGCTCCTCGGTAATTCTCCCTAAAGGTCCCGTCATCCACATGTAATCTCCTTCGTTTCGTCCAGAGAAAACGGGACTCTCTTTGACTTCTATCTCGTTCTCGAGCGACCTGTTCGATTCCAGATTCTCGAACTGATCCACCCTTCTGCCACGTGTCTGTTCTTCGTCCTCTTCACTCGAGTTCTCTCGCGAGTACTTGTGCGTGTCCGGCTCTTCTTGGTATCCGTAAAGTTCTTCCATGTAGACCACTGGAGTTTCGTACGAAACTTCTGACTCGTACGACTGTTGGGACTTGAATTCGTGAGAAGAAGAGGAATGAGACAGACTCCCGGAGTCCTCGAGCACCTCGTACATGTACGGAGAAGATTTGCGACTCGATTCGCGTTCTTCCACCTCGGCCTCGATCCTATTCAAAAACTGATCCAATTCTCGAGCACTCTCGAACGATTTCGACTTGTGCATCATGGACATCTCGCTTACAATGTGTTCGCAACTGGAAAAATGGGTCGTCGTCTGAATGTCGGAATCCGAGTGAAAACTCACTCTGCTGAGTTGGTCAACGTCTTCGAGATGACGGAGAAGAACGCAGCCTGGAGTGCTTCCTCCGCTATTCGACCGCAATATTCATTCATTGTCTCGCGCACTTTCTCATCCAACAACTGAAAATCACACAATTCATCTGAAAAAAGCTCCTTATCACCTCTTGTGTCAGCTCATCGAAAGCCACCGAAAATATCGATTCACAGAATCGAGTGCACATCAATTGGAACCTGGGGTTCGAGGATAGCAAATGATGCGAGTATTCAATATGAGATGATATCATTATCGCCTGGCTCAGAGCATCGATGTACTGCATCGTGAGTTCCCCTAGAGTCTCCGATCTTTCCGGTCTTCCGGTGAAGTCGAAGGTGTACTCTCCGTCGTAGTCGAGCGAATTGAACCATGTCGTCAAGTGCGACTTCATTCTTTGGAAGCGATTCCGAAGGTTCGCGGTGGTGACTACAAGAAAAAACACGGAATGACGGCGAGAGTCGTGGATATTGCTACCTTCAGTGATGGATGCTCGCTTTTCGAGCAAGTTCTTCGGGGACAGCGGGCTCTTTCGGTCGGGCTCCACTGGCTCCTGGAGCATCGTTCTGCCCTTCTCTTCCATCTCGTTGGTGACCATGTCTGAAGGTTGAAAGATGTTCACTTGCGGTTCGAAAGCGACTCACTCTCGGGAATCGAGTCCATCTGCACGAGAGAGTACCGATGCTCGACCTCCTGCGAGTCTTCGGCGGACTCTCGCTTCCGATATCTCGAGCGCATCATCTCCGCGTCCACCACTACTTTCGCTTCTTTTCTCGAGTTTTCAGCTCTCCGGAGCACGTCCTGAATTAGATTCTGCTGCTCCGGAGACAAACGATTCATTGCTTCCGCCAACTCTTCTTCGGCGGTTTTCTGGAATTCCGAAGGGATCGTCTGGAAACGCTCCAGCGAACTCACAGGCACTTCATTCTCGGGCACTTGAGCGTCGGATTCTTCGGACTCCTCCTTGACCTCTTCGAGAGGAGCACCCTTGCTGAATCTGAAAAAAAACGGCGGATGGAACTGGAAGAGAGGAGCCGGAAACTGACCCGAAATACGAAAACCACGAGGACATTCTCACAGTTTCTCCTTTTCAAATAACTTATCCGGTTTTCATTACAACAGTCTGGAAAAGGAATAGCTAAAAACGAGGAATGTGTCATCTTCAGGCGAAATGCAGAAAACGACAAAACGACAACAAAAGCGGGAGGGGGATTAGGGGGGCGGGAGAAGATATCAAAAGTGCGAGAAGAAAGCGGAGACAAGCGAGTGGTGGTGGTGGTGGTGGTGGGGGGCGACAGAATGCATCCGGACGGAGGAGCATCGCATGAATAATTGAATGAGAAGACGTCGCGTTGGCAGGAGGAGGGGGAAACTCTCTCTCTCTCTCTGTTTTTTCTCTGCCAGGATTAGAACTCTTCGACACCCGAACGAGCAAATCGAAACACTGGGAGGCGAGAGACAGCGTGTGCTGCTGCATTATTCAGGCACACAAAACAAGCAGAGTATTATATTATCGCATTACTTTTACTCTCGTTTCCTTCCAGTTACTAGTCTTCGGAGGCGCGCGAAGAGAGAAAGGAATGAGGGGAAAAAGTTGAACAAGTGCAGAAAAGGCGAGCCAATCTTTTTTCTGCGCACTTCTTTTTTTTCTGGATGGAGTGAGAAAAGTGGGGAAAAAAGAGAAAAGAAAGAAAAAAGAAGAAGAACGGAATGAACGAGACGGAAAAGGATTTGTGAACAACAAGAAGACGTTGAAGATGAGGGACTAGAAAACGCTGGTGGCCGAGTTTCCTCGCACAAACTGATTTTCGCGATTCGAACCGGTTTTCGGGCTCAGAAGAGTTTTCCCGCGCGCATTATTAATGAGAAAGGAGACGCTTTCGTCAATCGGAAAAGCGAGAATGATGGAAGAATTCGCGTTTTCTAGTCCCTCCCGGTGACGGAATGAGACGTCAAATGGGATGAAAAATGGAGGAAAAGGAGAGAAAACGAGAGATAATGGACTAAAAACAAGCTTTATTGTGACAAAGGAAATGTCATTGGAGGATTCTAGAAAACAGAAAAAAAAGAGAGAAACGGAATTCGAAATGAGCGAGCGAATCGACGACATCAATTCGGATGGCGGAAGACGTCGGAGGAGAAGACGTGGGAGCGGAGAACAAATAAGAAGCGAACGCGTCGGAGTTTGACATGTTATGATGTTGGAACGACTAAAAACATACGAGCAGAAGGGGCACAAAAGGTAGAAGTCGTCGTCGTCGTCGTCGTTGTCCTCTCCGCAGACAAAAAGAGCTCCGCAGTACGCGGAGACGAAGAGAAGTTGGAGAGAGCAACGAATTCAGATGAAGGCGCCCGCGCGAGAGAATCGATACGCAGGAGGGAGTGCGCGAGTGCTGCCGCTGCTTCTTCTGCTGCTGCTGCTGCAGCTGGTACTGGTGGTAATGATGAGCTGGGAGCCATTATGGGCGACGAAGGTCCGAGAGCATTACGAATTGGAGGGCGGGCGAACCAGACTGGGCCCCCCCGCCAATTATCTGATTGACATGTGTCCTTCTTCGTCTTCTTTTCGAAACCTCTTCTCCATTCGAATCGAGCCCTTCGAGCCATTTTCACCTTTTCCCGCTCTCTCTCTCTCTTTCTCTCTTAACAACTTCTTTCCCATTCTTCTGACGTCTTCTCCAGTTTTACGACCTCCATAAACTATACTTTTCTTTTTGGAATTCTCTCCCTTTTCGGCCGGCCGGAAAAAATCCCAATTTCCCTCGAATTCGCTCCCCGAAAAATGTCATTCGTTTTCGGTTTTACGCGCCGAAACGAGCCGTTTTTGATTGATTAGACTCAATTTCGTTCTCTATTTCGTAGAAAGAAAACAAGCTATCTTTCTCTCGTTTGAAGCTGTGAATGTGCGTCATTTTTCAGATCAGGGTCACAGTCGAAACTGGATAGGATCGGGTTTCTGTTCGTGACTTTTGAGCTGCTTTCTTCTGATGATGTATATATTGTAAAAGGAAAAATGAAAAAACAAAGAGAAAAACAGAAACAACAACGGAAGTTTGTGGTAACATGGAAAAACAACAAAAACAAGAATGAGAAGGAAGACAACAATGTGGCTCTTGAGCATAGAAAAGAAAACACTCTAGTAGGTGTTCTGTCGTTTTCCGACGTTCAGATTCCCCGGAAGCTTCTTGAGCCCTTTCGTGACGAGTGCGTTCGGCCGTCGAGTGACCTCTTTTCTCTCCGCAACGTGTGCTGCCTGCTTCGCCTTCGCCTGCTCCGCACGGACATCTTTGTCGCGTTTCGAAATAGTGAATGTCATTTCACGTCCACCGAATGGAACGTCATCGTCATCGACCTGAGAGAGCGAAGGAGAATGGCGGGAGTGTTGGGCGGAAATGCTCACCTTCTTGGACTTTCTTTCCCGTCGAACAGAGGCCACCTTCCTGGCTCCGAGGACCATCGAATCCTAAATTAGGTGGGATATGTTTAATTAGTGATACAGCACAGACTACCTCATTTGAAGAATCCGTACGAGCTGCCACAGTTTCGTCCACGAACTTTCTCGTTGACTCTCCTGTTCCGATCGAATGGAGTACGAACTTGGACGGTTTAGATGCTTGGCGCTGTTCTCTGAACATGACCGTTGATTAATTATAATGATAAATGGAATATGAGTAAAGTGGAAATTTAATTCGTCAATTCTTACGTTCTGGTCTTTTTTGCTTGCTTCCTTTCTTCATATTTCTGTGACTTGGAAGCGTTTCTCTCCGCTCTTTTCGCTGCTCGAATCTTGGCTCTTTTCTTCTTCAATGACTCGTCGACGTCATCATCGCTTGAGCCAGCACTCTCTAGATCCGAAGCCATATCCTCTTGGTGATTTTCTTCTTCCAACCAAGCTGCTCCATTTGATCTTTCTTCATCTTCCGAACCGCTTTCACTGTTTTCTGATCCTTCTTCCTTATCCGATCCTTCCGACTCTTCCACTTCTACAGGTCCCTTTGCCGCCATCTTTGCCGCAATCGACGCATTCTTCAGGAACTGCTCACTAGTCTCATCGACTTCGAAGTCTTCCGACTCGAACAGCTTCTTGAATCGATCGTCTGCCAACAGATTGGACGCAGCATCTGACTTTTTGCTCTTCTTCTTTTCCTTCTTTGTCTCCGCCTTCTTTTCGGCCGCTGCTACCTCGTCCCGCAGCCTGGCTGCGAGTGCTTTGTTCACACTTGGCAGCTTCTCCTGCTTTTTCTT
Organism: Caenorhabditis sulstoni; assembly: GCA_963966605.1. NCBI lineage: Eukaryota > Metazoa > Nematoda > Chromadorea > Rhabditida > Rhabditidae > Caenorhabditis > Caenorhabditis sulstoni. The sequence goes on along the minus strand of OZ016478.1, from coordinate 3,947,149 downwards.
CACCGCCGACTCCTCTCGTTCGTCGGCGATCATCGACTTGATCTTCTGCTCTTTGTACTTTTCGTACGCGAATGGCTGCATCTGGGTCTGCGCCTTGTTGTAGAGGCGCGCGTCGACGAAGTATCCGTGCATGTAGGCCCGAAGGACGTTGGTTCCGATGAGGCCGGACAGTCCGAGATCCTCTAGTTGCTTCTTCGTCACGAACCGATAGTTGTCGTAGACAGTCGTCTCTGTCTCTTCCATTTCTTCAGTCAGGTTCTCCAAGTAAGAACACCATTTGGGGGCCGGTCCTAGTTGTGGAATGAAGTACTGAAGCATTTTTGGAGCCTCGTTAGCGAAGAAGAACATTCCAGAGTTCGGGAATCGGCAAAAGTCATTCAAAGGACACGTGTTCTCAATGGCGGCCATTGGGGCACCATCTTCCTTGTACCACATTTTCATCATTCGGCTGTCCATGGAAGCGACAACGTCGCCGTCATCTCGCTTCACAAACTCGATCTTCTTGATGGGCAACTCGTTGTTGTGATCTTTGATGAGAAGTGGGCGGCGGGCACGGAGATCGTACATGAGAACCTGACCGGAACTCGTTCCGACGCCTATGTTCAAAGGATCGGAGAAAGCGAGAGACGTGACCGACACTTTCTGATTCTCCCTGTAATTATCTTCTGTTGATTTACTTGAATTACGTTTGATTCCAACCCGAGATGTGTGTTGATGGCAGTTCCAGCGTCGAGAGTTCCACAAAGAGATTTATCTCTGTGATCCCATGCTTCGACAACACCGTTCGTCGTTCCACAGATGAGCAACTGGTGTTCCGAGCAAACTTGCACACAATTCAAAGGAGCGGTCGACTCGAAGGGTGTCAGCCAGCATCCTTGCTCTAAATTCAGGCGATAGATCTCGCTTCTAAACAAGAAAAATATGAAAATTGGAGAGAAAGGGAGGAGATGTTACTTAGAGCCGACGAGGTAAAGATCACTGGATTCCTCGGAAAGAGCCATATCTCGTCCGTGGCACGGCATTCGCATCCGGAAATATCGTCCAAGCATGGCATGCATCTCGATCCATCGTTCTTCTTCCAGAATCACTACCTTAGAGTAGTCGTCGCTGAGTGGAATGAGTTTGATCACGTCCGAGTCAAGACCTCTTTCGAATTTCAGCGACAAATTGTTCAAATCGTAGCATTTCAGCCATGGCTTGTAGTTCCCTGAACCGCTTTTTGTTTCAGCCATTACTTGCCGTTTTCACTCCTCTCACCTGATGCCCACACATATTTCCCGTCAGGAGTGATATTCACAGTATTGCTGACGTCGGGCATTTCGAAGTCTTGAATTAGCTGAATTCGTTGACGCACGTCTGAATTCCTTTGCTCCAATTTGCGTCGAGCGCGAGATGACATCCACTAAACTTCTTGTTTTCTCGTGCATTTCGAAAATAGCATACCTCAGGGAGACTTTTACCGGCACTTAGATTATAGATTTTGACATCGTTCACTGTTGAAACTTCCATTATTCTGGAAGAAAAACTGAACGTTTCAATATTAATTCGTTCAAAGTTGGAAAACTGGCATTGGTGGCCGAGAAAAATTAAAGTTTTCATGAACAGTTCAGAGAACTTTGCAGCGCAGCACATTTTCGGAATTCGGAGTGTCGTACTGAGAGGCAACTGCACAATGTTTAGTGGAATTGGAAGACAAAGTGACCGGTGCAAACGCGCTCTATGGCTAATTCGAAACGTTTTCCCGCGCGCGGCCGAATTCAAACCGAGATTCGAATCTGATCGGCATTTTTGCGCTCGTTGTCTCGTTGTGTGGGATGTGCGTTTTCCTTGTTTTTACGCGAATAACTATCCTTTTCACCACTGAAATCCTCTTGTTTATATAGTTCTAAAATTCAGAACTAGACCGAGGGTAAATTTTTGCCGGTCGGCCCAAAAAAGCCTGTTCAAAAAAATATCGGATTTTCGCAAAAACGGGCTATTTTTCGAAAAATCTGTTAAGAAAATCTTCCGAGAAAATTGTAGCTTTGTACTCAATGATGAACGATAAACTTTTCGAATTCTCATCACCATTTTGATATCAAAAAATCGAGTCTCTGTTCACTTACTCCTGAATTTCTCATTTCCAGGGCGGCCGACTCCTCCACGATGGCGAAGCAAGCGCCCACGACTCCCAGCCGTTCTTCCGGCCGTCAAGCGTGAGTTTTGAGAAAACAACTTTTTTTCCTAATAAATATATTTTTAGCAAGAAGACTGAGGCTTTCCAAGTCTCACACGCGCCCATCAAAAAGCGCAGATCTCGCCGTTCGAAAGGAGCTTCTAGCACAACGACACCAAAGGAAAAACATACGATAAAAAAGATCCTCGGGCACCGCGTGTACAATACGCACTACGTCGAATACACTGTGAAAATGTCGAACGGAGAGATCAAAAAAGGTCTCACAGAGTTTGACTTCAAAGTAAGTTGCTAAAAAAAATGCAAAGAAAACAACTGCTTGCAGGGCAAAGAGGATCTTCTAGACGCGTACAAAGAAAAGGAGACTGGGCAGGAGGACGAGGCTGACTGCGGTATGAGATCAAGCCCAGAATTGATTGATGTATCGATCATTCCAGATTACGTTGTCGAGAAGGTGCTCGCACATCGGCTGGTCAACCAGAAACCGTTGTATCTCGTGCGCTGGCAAGGATATCCCAACGAGCTGCACAATTCGGAGATGTGGGAAAGCGAGCTCTCAGTAAGCAACGCAAGTCCTTGTTTAAACTGAAAGTTTTCTCGTTTCAGTCGTGCAAGGAGATCCTCGATGCCTATAAAACCGAGAATAACCTCCACAAAACTTTGCCGTTGAAGGGGAAGAAAAACAAAAAGGCGCAGGCCTCCGATTCGGATGAGGAAAGCGATAGTGACCCGGAGCCACCGAAGAAAACTAAAAAACACGGAGCTTCTTCCAAGAAAAGTAAGGTTGACGAGTCAGACGATGAATCCGAGGACGTGGAAAGTGATTTCAAACCTCAATCGACTAAAAACAAAAAGAAAGAAGCAAAGGCTGATGAGTCCGAGGACGATAAGCCGAAGTCGTCGAAGAAGAGGGTTTCGTCGAAGAAAGCGGACTCATCTGATGACGAGGACGAAGAAGAGGAGAAAAAGAAACCGGAAAAAGCCAGCTCCTCCAAGAAGAGTCGCGACGATTCTTCCGACAACGATGGAGAACAGGACAGCTCCTCGAAACATAAACCGAAGCGTAAAATCCCGTCAAAGAAGAATGTTTCTTCTGAAGATGATGACGAAGATGATGATGAGGACCAGCCGAAAAAGATTCCGTCCTCCGCAAGACGTGGACGCGGTCGTCCTCCGGCCAAAGCTGTCGAGTCTTCCGATGAAGAAGAGGATGAGGATGAGCCGAAAAAGACTCCGTCTTCCGCCAGTCGTGGAAGAGGTCGTCCTCCGGTAAAGGACACTGAGTCTTCTGATGAAAATGATGAGGAGGAACAGCCGAAAAAAACTCCGTCCTCCGCAAGCCGTGGACGTGGTCGTCCTCCGGCCAAAGCTGTCGATTCTTCCGATGAAGAAGAGGATGAGGACCAGCCGAAAAAGATTCCGTCCTCCGCAAGACGTGGACGCGGTCGTCCTCCGGCAAAAGCCGCCGAGTCTTCTGATGAAGATGATGAGGAGGAAGAGCCGAAAAAGACTCCGTCCTCCGCAAGACGTGGACGTGGTCGTCCGCCGGTAAAGGACACTGAGTCTTCTGATGAAGATGATGAGGAGGATCAGCCGAAAAAGACTCCGTCCTCCGCAAGACGTGGACGCGGTGGTCCTCCGGCAAAAGCCGCCGAGTCTTCTGATGAAGAAGAGGAAGAAGAGCCGGAGACTGCTACGAAAGATAACCTCAAGCCTTCTTCGAAAAGAAAGAGCCGTGTCGAGGACTCTGACGATGAAGTAGAAGTGGTCCCTCCGAAGAAGGTCGCCGGAACATCATCCAAGAGATCGCGTTCCTCTTCTTCAGACATCTCTCGCCACGAAGAAGTAAAAGAAGAAGAGGATGATGATGAAGTTGCAGCACCGAGCTCGTCGAATGGTACTATATTCGGTGCTAATTCATCGGTTATAATGCGAAGTTTCAGGTAAAAAAGTGAAATCCCGTCGTTGAACCGATTCGCCTGGCATCTCATCAATTTCTCTTCGTAAAACCGCCGTGGAAAGCATTCCCTTCTTATCGCCCCCAATACTTCTCAGTAGTCCCAGATCGTTATTCCCTTTTAAACGCATTTTTTGCTTTTCTGTAACCCGAATCTTTCGAGACGTTAAATTTTGCATTATTTATCCGAACTTAGATCGACGACTTTTTAACTGTTTCACGCTTCGCAATTTCCAACTTTAACAGTTTCGTCATTACTTTTGTGTCCATCCGTCCCTATAATAAAGATCTCCGGGGAAATATGTTTTTCACAACTGCCCGTCGGTGTCACTTCCCTTATCGTATCATCTGCATGAAGTGTTGCGCTCATAGTGAGAAGAGAAATTCAGATGGGACCGTCGAGTTGGGAAAAAGAGATGAACGCGCGGCAGGAAGAGGCAGAAAAAAACGAATGTCGGGAATTGGTAGAAGTGACGGGCGGATCAGATTGGAACCTTCGGCGACTGATGAACGAGCTGCCCGGCTTCGTTTGGAAGTATTCGGAACGGCTCACGGTGCCCGGATACGTTCTGCGCATCGCCGAGCAGCTCGAAAAAGAGTTCGGGCGATTCGAATCGATACCGGTTCGATTCATTCAGAGTAACAAATAGCGGACTTGAATTCAGATTGATTTGTATCCGTGCGAGTATTTCCGGATAATGAAGCACAGTATGCCGACGGAAATGGCTCTGCAACCGAAAAGATTCGACGGTGCGAAAGTTAAATTGCGGGAGAAACTGCAGAAATACTACGAGCATCAACAGGATTCCTCGTTTCTCATTCCGGACGAACAGGTAAAAGCTGTTGGGAATACTGGGAAACTCTTTGGAATTCACGGGAATCGAATTCGTGTGGATGCAAGCTATCGATTTTTCAGCTGATTCCGAGAATGGCGTGCGCCGTGCAAATCGATGAAATGTGGTATCGGGGAAAAGTGGAAAACGTGCCTCAGTTGGGAAATTGGGTGTACGTGTACCTGGTGGACGATGGAGTGAGTCGTCAGGTGACGAAGGCCGACTTGCGACGACTCGCCCTCCGATTCGGACACTACCCTCCGATGGTCGTTCGGGCCGGCATACGAGGTGACCTAGAAGACGTCCCTTCTCATCTGAATCCTTTTCCTCTCCAGGAGCACTCATTCAGCGCATGGATTGCGGGAAAATCGAGCGATTCCATGCTCTGCTTCAGAATCTCGGCCACTTGGCGCGCTGCCAAATCACAACATCTACCGAACCGTTTCAAATCGTCATGTGCCATCCGACCTACGAATTCCAGAACATTTGCAGTTTCCTTCTCGCTCCGCCGCGTGGCCAGCCGTCTGTAGAAGGTGTGTGGCTTCCGAAGCAGATTGCGCGGGAGTTGGACAGAAAGAATGGAGTGGAGAGACGCGAACACGACGATTCGGGAGCGGACTCGGAAGACGACGAAGATGACGAGGACGATGGCTGGGACTTCGAAGTGGATCGCTTCGTGAGATCGCTGCCGCCGGCGCAGAAAATCTTCCGATTGAATGGGGAAGAGCTTGAAGTGGAGCGAGTGGAAAACGAAAGAACGATCTACTTGACGAATCGGAGCATGCGGGAGACACGGAAGGAGATCGAAGAAGTTCTGGAGCAGAACAGAGAGTCTCTGGAGCCACTTCCCGACGAATGGATCGCTTTCGGAACCGCCTGTGCCCTGAGACACGATGGTGTTTCGAAAAGAGCCGTCATCGTCGGAATCCAGGAGAATGAACTGGATCTGCTGCTTGCTGACTTCGGAACCACCACGAAAGCCTCGAAATCCGAAGTTTACAGCCTTCCAAACGAAGAAATTCTGACCTTGGAGCCCCAAGTGACTCTTGTTTCTCTCACTGATTTCAAGTCTATCCACTTTTCTCGTGTTGAAATTCTTCGTCGACTTCTGCCACGTGGCACAAGCATCGAGTTCACTCGAGATCGAAAATCTAAGGAAATTCCGACGAACGGATCCATTTATTTGGCCAATGGGACATCCGTTGCTGAAATTGTTCTGGAAGAGTGAGCACACAATCCTCATCTCCTTCAGAATACTCTTTTCTTTCAGAACTTCCAAAAAGAACATGGATCTCGAGTGCTTCGCCCTCCTCCCATTCTCAAGTTCATATGATATCCTTTCTCATCGAGTAAATCGCGACTTTTCCTACAAATCTCGAAGCTCCATAATCTACAAGAAATCTAAGCTGGTCAAGTCACAGTTTTAACAAGTTCTTGTATCATCATTATAATTGTCGATAAACCCTTGTCCAAATTTCTCCGCATGTAAAGAATACAAAAAGCTCTGATAGGGGCGAAATTTATCATCAAATCACTGGGATAAGCTGAACTATAAAATCATCATGGCTTCAATAACGAACCCGCGGCGTGTGCGTATTAAACAGAAGTCTAACCGTCTGCGCCACACGGGCATCGCTGGCAGCCTTTCTTGCGGACGTAGAAAAAAGAGCGACGTGCAAAGATTGAAAGGTGTTTATTACTCAATCGCAGCTCTCAAGAATTACAGTTGAGGCGGATTAAAAGTCTCAGAAGAAACCGGAGGTTAGAAAGCGTTTCTCGCTTTTTTTTATTGGTTTTTAAAAAAAAATTATATATATTGTGTATATCTTCCGCAACTTTCCGATCACAGATTGCTTCTGGTTTTCGCGTTCTACAACTCCGAAAAAAGCGTTATTCTCAGTTTTTTGTTTGTCTAAGTCGCAAACATTCTCCGTATACATCACAAACAAGTTTCAACCCACTTGGCCATTTTCTTGAAAACGTTTCGCATGCTCGGCTCGCCTACACCGTGGCCGCTGCAAACGCGCTCTACGGCTAACTCGGAACGTTTTCCCGCGCTCGGCCGAAATTCGAATATGGTCGGCATTTGTGCTCTCTGGTTTGCATTTGTGCTCACTGAAATTTTCTCATTCGCGAATATTCGTATAATTTCTCACTGAAATTCTCTCATTTATATAATTTCAAAAATACTGGCTAGGCCGAGGCAAAATTTCTGCCGGCCGGGCCGAAAAAGCCAGTGTCTAAAATTTCTGGTCGGAATTTCGCAAAAAGGGACTATTTTCCGAAAAAAAAATCTAAAAAAAGATTTTCCGGGCCGGGAAGAGAGAAATTTAGATTATTAGATTTCGGTCTGGTCCAATGTAACTCTGCTTATTCATTCCTGAATTTCTCATTTCCAGGACGGCCGACTCCTCCACGATGGCGAAACAAGCGCCCACGACTCCCATCCGTTCTTCCGGCCGTCAAGCGTGAGTTTTGAGACAACAACTTTTTTTTCTAATAAATTTATTTTTAGCAAGAAGACTGAGGCTTTCCAAGTCTCACACGCGCCCATCAAAAAGCGCAGATCTCGCCGCTCGAAAGGAGCTTCTAGCACAACGACACCAAAGGAAAAACATACGATAAAAAAGATCCTCGGGCACCGCGTGTACAATACGCACTACGTCGAATACACTGTGAAAATGTCGAACGGAGAGATCAAAAAAGGTCTCACAGAGTTTGACTTCAAAGTAAGTTGCTTAAAAAAAAATGCAAAAAAAACAATTGCTTGCAGGGCAAAGAGGATCTTCTAGACGCGTACAAAGAAAAGGAGACTGGGCAGGAGGACGAGGCTGACTGCGGTATGAGATCAAGCCCAGAATTGATTGATGTATCGATCATTCCAGATTACGTTGTCGAGAAGGTGCTCGCACATCGGCTGGTCAACCAGAAACCGTTGTATCTCGTGCGCTGGCAAGGATATCCCAACGAGCTGCACAATTCGGAGATGTGGGAGAGCGAGCTCTCAGTAAGCAACGCAAATCCTTGTTTAAACTGAAAGTTTTCTCGTTTCAGTCGTGCAAGGAGATCCTCGATGCCTATAAAACCGAGAATAACCTCCACAAAACTTTGCCGTTGAAGGGGAAGAAAAACAAAAAGGCGCAGGCCTCCGATTCGGATGAGGAAAGCGATAGTGACCCGGAGCCACCGAAGAAAACTAAGAAACATGGAACTTCTTCCAAGAAAAGTAAGGTTGACGAGTCAGACGATGAATCCGAGGACGTGGAAAGTGATTTTAAACCTCAATCGGCTAAAAACAAAAAGAAAGAAGCAAAGGCTGATGAGTCCGAGGACGATAAGCCGAAGTCGTCGAAGAAGAGGGTTTCGTCGAAGAAAGCCGACTCATCTGATGACGAGGACGAAGAAGAGAAGAAAAAGAAACCGGAAAAAGCCAGCTCCTCCAAGAAGAGTCGCGACGATTCTTCCGACAACGATGGAGAAGAGGACAGCTCGAAACATAAACCGAAGCGTAAAATCCCGTCAAAGAAGAATGTTTCTTCTGAAGATGATGACGAAGATGATGATGAGGACCAGCCGAAAAAGATTCCGTCCTCCGCAAGACGTGGACGCGGTCGTCCTCCGGTAAAAGACACTGAGTCTTCTGATAAAGATGATGAGGAGGAACAGCCGAAAAAGACTCCGTCCTCCACCAGCCGTGGACGTGGTCGTCTTCCGGTAAAAGACACGGAGTCTTCCGATGAAGAAGAGGATGAGGATGAGCCGAAAAAGATTCCGTCATCCGCAAGACGTGGACGCGGTCGTCCTCCGGTAAAGGACACTGAGTCTTCTGATGAAGATGATGAGAAGGAGCAGCCGAAAAAGACTCCGTCCTCCTCAAAACGTGGACGAGGTCGTCCTTCGGTAAAGGACACTGAGTCTTCTGATGAAGATGATGAGGAGGAAGAGCCGAAAAAGACTCCGTCCTCCGTAAGACGTGGACGCGGTCGTCCTCCGGTAAAAGCCGCCGAGTCTTCTGATGAAGAAGAGGAAGAAGAGCGGGAGACTGCTACGAAAGATGACCTCAAGTCTTCTTCGAAAAGAAAGAGCCGTGTCGAGGACTCTGACGATGAGGTAGAAGTGGTCCCTCCGAAGAAGGTCGCCGGAACATCATCGAAGAGATCGCGTTCCTCTTCTTCAGACATCTCCCGCCACGAAGAAGTACAAGAAGAAGAGGATGATGATGAAGTTGCAGCACCGAGCTCATCGAATGGTACTATATTCGGTGCTATTTCATCGGTTATTAGACGAAGTTTCAGGTAAAAAAGTGAAGTCCGGTCATTAATTCTCTTCTGACCCTTTGCCTGGCCAAGATTTCTTCTGCTTCTGAAAAACCATCGTCCCTCTCTAATTTATCATTCCTCTTTACCCTCGGAGCCCGGATGATCGCGCAAAGCTCAAAATCCGTCTCGTGTAGTTCTCAAACCTGTATTTTCTGTTCGAGACCCAAACAGGGCCGTATCAACGGACTCCGAGCTTTGCACGATCTTATAAGAACTATTTCTCCACTTGTCTCTCTATTCGCCCACATGTTTAAATGTCATCCTGAATTCCTAAGTCTTCTGAGACGTTAAAGTTCCTCACATTTTACCCCGACGAATTTTATTTTCATACTGAACTGTCCCATTTCATTGTTGTATGCTACACTTTTCTCTCAATTTCCATCTTTTCATTGCCGCATTTTCGGCCTTCAAATTAATAAAGATCTCCCGCAAGCTCGTTTTTGTTAATAGGAATGCTAGCTCGGGAATAAAAAGCAACAAAAGAAATATTTATTACTTACTCGATCAATAATATTAGCAACAATTACCCATAATGAGAAACGAACAAGTCTTCTGAGACTGATCACTTTGGGAGCGGTTTGGGTGGCGCGAGAAGCTTCTTGAATTGATCGTTCAAATTGCCGAGTATCTCCTCCAGAGTGGGAACTTTGGGTGCTGGAGTCGGTTTGGTGGTGGGAAGGGTCGGGAGGGTCGGGAAGGTGAACGGGGCGAGTGTGGGGAAGGTGAAGGTGGGCAGCGGCGGGAGCAGCGTCACTTTCTCGGTGGCCTCCATCTTGGACAGCTTCTCCATCTCCTCCTCGCTCACTTTCTTCACCGCCACCGTCACTGGAGACGTCTTTGTGGCGGATGTCGTGGCGGACGAAGGTTTCGCTGAAGATGTCGCGGAAGTCGTCGTCGTCGACGATTCTGGAGTGCTTGTGACCTCGGTGAGAGGGACGTCATCCGAATTCTGCTTCGCTTCCAGCTTCGTCAGCTTCTCGATCTCCTCGGCGGACACTTCTTTGACTGCGACGACCGTCGATTCGGTCGTCGTCTCTTCGACTCCGGATGCTTCCAGCTCGTCCTCTTCCGCTTCAGCCGGCTTAGAAGAGGACTTCGGCTCGATCGTCGCTTCTCCATTCTCCGCTTTCGGCGCTTCGGTCGTCGTCTCTTCTTCTTTCTTCGCCTCTTCAGTCTCAACTGTCACTTCGTTTCCTTCTTTCTTCTCTTCTTCTCCAGCAGAAGACGTGGATTCTTCCGACTTTTTCGCTTCTTTCTGTTCGACGTCTTCTTTCTTTTCTTCCTTTTCTTCTTTTTTCACAGACGGTTCCGACGTCGTTTCTTCAGATTTTTCCTCTTGTTTTGGTTCATCCTTCTGCTTTTCAGCCTTTTCCTCCTTCTTCTCCTCCACGTCTTCTTTCTCCTTCTTCTCCTCCACGTCTTCTTTCTCTTTCTTCTCCTCCACGTCTTCTTTCTCCTTCTTCTCCTCCACGTCTTCTTTCTCCTTCTTCTCCTCCACGTCTTCTTCAACGTCCTTCTTCTCTCGATTCTGAACCTTGACCACATTGTTGTCATCCAAATAATCCCCATAGTAATCATCGTCGCCAACCTTCTCCGTCGCCGTTTTCGTCTCTTTTCCTTCCGCCGCTGACTTCAGAATCTCCACTTTTCCCTCCGAATCCTCTTCTTTCTCGGCTTTCTGTTGAGCGATCTTGAACTTTTCCTCCATTTCTGGCTCTGAATTGTTCCAGTTCAACTAGATTCCACACCCTCCTTCGCCCCGTTACCGTCTAGAACTTTCTCTTCTTTCTTCTGCTCTTTCGCCGCTTTCATCACTGCCGAACTGATCTTCTTGTACAAATCTTTCTGCTCTTCGGTGCTCATTTGATCTCCTTTCATCTTCTTCGACTGAAAACAACGAGAGACAACACTCGAAATCTGTTCCGTTTCGCTCACCAATTCGTCTTTTTCGCCGGTTTCCTTGGCATTCTCGAGCTTCTCGAGCATTTCGAACTCCCTCCGATTGGCCTCTCTCACCGCATTCTTCATCCTTTCCAGAAGCGTCTTCCCACTCTGATCGTCCAGAAGTTTTCTGAAATCGGAACAGTCTCTTCGTTCTTGCTATTCGCGCGAACTCACCTCAGATCTCCATGCTCAGCTCGGTCGAGGAACAGTCGGAGAACTCCGAGGAACTCTTTGATCTTGTCCTCCTTCTCCGGAGCCAGCTCCAGTTTCTGCTCCTCCGCGGACTTCTCCTCGTCCTCCTCCACTTCTGCCCCACTTCCGGACCCCGACTCTTCTTCGTCGCAGTCGGCTTCCTTCGGCGGCGTGATGTCTGCTTTCGGCATGTCCTTCGATTTCTCCTGATCGAAGTCTCCTTCAATGCTCTCAGACACCTTATTCTCATCCAGCTCTTCCTTCTTCTCCTCTTCTCTCTTCTCCTCTCCCTCCTTCTTCTTCACCACCGCCGTCGCCACCGTAGTCCTCTCCGGCGGCACCGTCAGATCGTCGATGCTCTTGATCATCTCCTCCATCTTGTCTATCATCTTGTCCAACTTCTTCTCGTCGAGCCCTCCAGCCAGCTCGCCGGGCGTCTCAATCGCCTTCTTCTCCACTATTTGCCCACTCCCCTCCGGTTCTTCGAGCTCCTTCAGGACCGTCGACTCTCCAGACCCTTCAATTTTCGGAAGCGCAGCCAGTGTCTTGATCACCGACTCCTCCTCTTCGCTCGAGGTTTCCTCCACACTGTCAGTGAACTTTACATTCGGTCTCTGGGTCGTTGACGTCTCATTTTTCACGACTTCATCCTCGTAGTCGTTGGAAGCCGTAGTGGCGTTGTGTGGAGCGGCCGAGGATCCGATTCCGAAGAAGCTGAACAGATTCTCGATCTTCTGCCAGATGTAGTTGTTGGATCGCTGTTGCTGAAGAGAAACGGGATCAAGGGCACTGAGTCACACCCCCCACTGACCTGTTTGTGGTTCTCACTCGTCCTCTGACAAATGTATCTCTGAGCGTGATGATCGGCGGCAGTCGACTCGCAGTCCACGTCATCCAGCACGCGCTTCTCCACGTTCAGAAGGCCGCACCGCTCTCTGCCCTCCATCGAATGGTCGTATGGCTCTCCGGAGCTCCATTGCCTGCAAAACAAGCCTCCCTTCCACTCGCCGCTCAATCAAAACTGCCTACAAAGTCTTGTTGACCTCGACGCCATCCAACCATTTCCATTCGTGCGTCTGTCCTTCCGGAGCATAGAGACCAATCTGAACAAATGGAGAATCTGGATTTTGATGCAATTTGCCGTCGAACCTGCACGAGACGCTGCGCGAATCGAGACGAAAGCGGGGCGTAATGCGATAAGATCCAGTCCTGAACACGTGTCCCGATTAGGCCGAGAATCGGAGAAAAGCGAAAGCGCTTACGAGCTGCTCGACGTTCCGGATGGCTGCCAGATCGGCGTTGAGCGAGAGACAGTGTTCGCGGGCGGTCAGCCAATTCTGGTCGCCGGCACGGAACTGATACAGGTCACCCCACGGAGACTCGAGCCATTCGCCCGAGAAGTGATGCGTGTCGCGAGAGGAGTGCTGAAGGAATGCAGGTCACACCGAGGTTTACAACTGGGGCGCAAATGAGTCACGACGAGAAACTACGGGCGGTCTATGGGAGGGCGAATAAAAAGATAAAGTTAACTGCTCGGTCGTGGATCTTCGAAGATCAGACACTGACAGTAAACAACGGTTTCGGGCTGGACAAAGCCCTTGATAGTGAGGTTTATTTCGAACTGTGTCAGACAGGACAGTCACGACTAAACGGAATAGGTTGTTGAACTTCGAACAGACTACAGTTTTCATAAGAATGCTAGACTGCGCCCGCTCAGTTCAAACTAAGAAGAGCTCACCTTATCAGTGGACACCTTGAGAACAATGTCATTATCAGTGCTCTTGGCAACTGAGACCGACTCGACCAGCGAACTGGATAGTGTGAGCAGAAGAAAGACGGGAACTGCAGATCGACGCATTCTTCTTCTCGTCGAAGCTGATAAGAGGACGAGAATATCAAGTGGACGCGAGGCGGGAAGGCCTCTCTCCTTCCCGGTCGTCCGTGGAAATCGAAAGTCGTCTTCGCTCCTCCCGCCCCCTTCCCCCCCAATTGTTTTGTGTGTTTCTTTTGAAGTTCCCCCCACTCCCTCTCGCAGCTTTTCACTGATCAGTTGATTCGAGGACTGGTTCCTCTCCGCTTCTTTTCCAGTTATGACGTGGCGGACACCAATGACCGTTTGTCTATTCTTCATCTTTTCTTTGCCCCAATAAGTGATAATAATAAATTGCGGTTGTCTCTTTTGCAATATCTCTTTCCCCCCGTTTGACCCCATTCGGGACGCAGCGGGGTCGGCAACCTCTACAGACGGTTTTTGGAATCGCAATTGGGTTTATTATTATATATGAAACAAGAGGGCGTCAAGGTGACAGGAATCAGTAGACGACCGTCGCGTCGGGAAGCCTCTTCGGAAGGTTGCAGTTCTCGCGCTCGTCGCTCCCGTCCCTGGAATGTTTCGGAAGGCGTGGGAAGATCAATGAAACGGAGTACCTGCAGTCTTTGTGCTTGTCACAGACCCGCTGCGGAGCCACGCAGGAGCTCGAGTCGGAGCATTTGAACCACGAGGGAGGACACCGGAGGCCAGTCGAGATCTGTTGCAACTGCTGAAAACTGATCTTTCAGAATGATCTTGGATGGATTCCGACCAGACTATTGTCGCGGGGTCTTTTGTGACAGATGTGGGGCAGCTCGTCACTGTGATCCGGGCAATCGACATTTCCATCGCACATCCACGACTTCCGAATGCAAGTCAGACCGTCGAAGCATCGGATGTGGGTGAGGGTAGGACATCTCGCAAACTCCTGCCTTCCAAGACTCAACTGGACGGATAACAAGACAAGGAGAATAGAGGAATGCATGGAAACTCGACTAATGGCAGAATTTCAATCTTCTGTTGAATAATAAACATTTTCCTTTTGTTTATGATTCTCAACTTTTTATGCTTTGGAGCCCCTGCTTGTAATGCTACATAGGAATGTTATTGAAAATTCTATAACTGATTGTTTTCATACAATAAAGTGATCCTGCTCTTTCTCTTCTCTTTCTGACTCTCTTCTCGTGTTTTCGAACTGAGAAAGAGAAGTCGATAGAGTCTTCGCGAAAGAATGTCAGCTGCAAACGCGCTCTATGGCACGCGTCACGTGCGACCGCGACGCGGCACTCGGCCGATTTTTCTAAATTATCGGCTATTTTCACCCTTTTTCGATGCACATTTGGCGCGTATTGCTCACAATTTTGCGGGAAACTTTATTAAAATTTCCTCAAATTCCTTCTGACTGTTCCCTCAGATCTATTTCAAAACTTTTCATCTTGTTTTCATTGCAGATTTCGCAATTTTAGGCTTCCATTGATTTCAGCTTCCTATTTCTAAGTTTTCCTGATTTCGATCCCTGTTTTTCGTACATTAAGATTTTTTAAAGTTTGCTTTTTTATACTGCTATATTTTCAGCAAAATGAGTTCAAACAGACAAGCTTATTACAAGAACAACGCCAAGGAGCAAATCGGAAAGGAAAAGAGAAACGAGGAAGTTGTATCCATCAGAAAGGACAAAAGAGAGGAGGCCATCTCGAAGCGGCGTAACATCAACGCTCATATTGAGTATGTACTGTTTTTTCGTACGTGATTCAAAGGCTTTTTTGTAGTGACGACGCTGATACTTCGACCACCCCACCAGGGCCTTTCGATGCCAACCTTCTCCGCTTGACCGTCGCTGCTGCTCAATCGTCTGATCCGACAGAGCAATTGACTGCCGTTCAGCAGGCTCGTAAGATGCTTTCCACTGACCGCAATCCACCTATCGATGATCTGATTGGAAGTGGAATCTTGCCTGTTCTGGTGCAGTGTCTTTCTAGTACTGACCCGAACTTGCAATTCGAAGCTGCCTGGGCGCTCACCAACATCGCGTCAGGAACCTCGGAGCAGACCCAAGCGGTTGTCAACGCTGGAGCGGTTCCACTCTTTCTCAATCTCCTCTCTTGTGGAAATCTGAATGTGTGCGAGCAATCTGTCTGGGCTCTTGGAAACATCATCGGAGATGGGCCACATTTCCGTGACTATTGTCTCGAACTCGGAATCCTCCAGCCGCTTCTGCAATTCATAAACCCAGAGATCCCGATCGGGTTTTTGAGAAACGTCACCTGGGTGATTGTCAATCTTTGCCGCTGCAAAGATCCGGCCCCGAATGCGGCTGTTGTCCGCACCATTCTCCCTGCTCTGTCTATCTTGATTCATCACCAAGACACCAACATTCTCATCGATACTGTCTGGGCTCTCTCCTACCTCACCGATGGTGGAAACGAGCACATACAGATGGTCATTGAGGCCAAGGTCGTCCCTCATCTCGTGCCGCTTCTCGGTCACGTCGACGTCAAGGTTCAGACTGCTGCTCTCAGAGCCGTCGGAAACATTGTCACTGGAACCGATGAGCAGACCCAGCTTGTCTTAGACAACGGGGTTCTGAAGTTCATGCCAGGACTCCTTGCTCATTACAAGGAGAAGATAAACAAGGAGGCTGTGTGGTTCATCTCGAACATTACCGCCGGAAACCAGCAGCAAGTTCAGGATGTTTTCGACGCGGGAATAATGCCTATGATCATCCATCTTCTCGACCGCGGAGACTTCCCGACCCAAAAAGAAGCCGCTTGGGCTATTTCCAACGTGACTATCTCTGGCCGCCCGAACCAAGTCGAGCAAATGGTCAAGTTCGGAGTACTTCGTCCGTTCTGCGCCATGCTCAGTTGCACTGACTCTCAGATAATCCAAGTTGTTCTCGACGGAATAAACAACATCCTGAAGATGGCCGGTGAAGCTGTTGAGCAAGTTACTGCTGAGATCGAGGAGTGCGGTGGACTCGACAAGATCGAAAATCTTCAAAACCATGAGAATGAGGACATTTACAAGCTTGCTTTCGAGATTATTGATACCTATTTCAGGTAAAAATTTATCACTTTTTAAAAAGTTTCGAAAATATTTTTTTCAGTTCGGACGATGAGACTGGCGCCGATGCCGCACAACAGAGCTTCGGAGTCTTCGGAACTGATGCCCCGCCAGCTCCTGATGCACCGAATGGTGGCTGGGACTTCGGAAAGTAAACTTCTGCAACTACCCAATATTCATTTATTCGACTGAAATAATCTGGCTCTATTCTTCCATATGCCGTTTCTTTTCAAATTTTCCTGTAGTTTTTCTTCACACCTCACTTTTCCGTGGGACTCGTGTCATTCAACATCTGTCGGCACGAGTTCCGAGCCAGCTCCCCCCCGAAGTGCACTACAAAGTGCTCCTCGTCCTACCCTGACACATTGAGTTCGCACGTTCACCATCAATTGATTAGCTCATCCCTTTCATCATTTCCTCAGTCCTTTTCTGTACCATTTGTGATTTCACAATCCTCTTCCACCCCCATCCACTCTCATTGTGATCCTTCAGTTGCAATATCCCTCTTCTTCCTTTCTCTGTGTGCGCGAGAGTGACTGTTTTATTTTGTAAAAGTGAGTGTGTGTGAGTTGTGCATTTTTGTTGAGTTTTTCTCTGTTTCCGCTGCGCCCCTTCATTGCCCGCCTTTTCATCCTTATCTGCGTTCGTTCCTTGATCATCCCCACCCCCACCCTCATCCTTCTCTTTTCCAAAGCATCTTCTTGTTGTTATCATTTCCTTTTTCTCCTCCTCTCATCTTTCCCAGTCCCTCTCCATTTTCACGGTCCCCAGATTTCCTCTTTAAAAGCGAGTATTTGTCCCTGTTCTTTTGGTCTTTATCACCTACAAAAATCTAGACAGACCCCTCCCCACCACTCCCTCCCCTTCCCCTAGATTGCTCATCCCCTAGTCGCCCCGAAATTTTAGACTCGGTTGCATAGGTTCATGGAGACACGTATCGTACCGTACAGTTTAGGTCCAAATTCATTCAGCTGCAGTCATTTTGCTCAAATTCCCCGTGTCGATTATCACCGTGCTCCTCGGTTCCTATGGAGTCCCGTTCCCCTTTTGGTATTCTTCCATTTCTTTTTAACTAAAAACCAGCCCGCCCTCGAATCCCCCAAGGCCCCTTTCAAAATATATCGAGTCATCTTCGATTTTTTCCCTCCCCCGCCCTCCCTCTTTCTCCATCTCCTTCCTCTGCTTCCTCATCCTGCATCTTTCCGATTCTCTCTTTTTCTTCCTCTCGCTTCCTCTTCATCTTCTCTCCTCTCTTCCTCTCCTCCCGCTTCTCGATTGTCTTTTGACTGGCCAATTCCCCTTCTGGTGTGTGTGCTCTCATAATAAATAAATGAAATTTATGTGTTAAAACGTTGAGGAAACATACGATTGAACATGTAATTACAATACCACAGAGTTCAAAACAATCATTTCATGACAAACTCAAACTTCTTACTTTCCTCGAGCAGCCCGTAAAGAGCTTTCGGGTTCACATTGTGAATCAAAGAGAGCTCATCCAGGGAAGTCTTGCCGTTACACGCTTTGAAAAGACTGAAAATGAATGTTAACAGATTCGAAACGCGGAAGAGAGCTCACGAATTGTTGCCAGGATTCACAATGCAAATGGGATAAATCGATAGTTTTCGGAGGAACTGATGATGCATCCCGAAGATCACGAGCCGATGCTCGTCGATTCCCATCGATCTGGGTTTCTCCTCGGCCACCCATTCCTCCAGTGTCTTTCCGCACTGAAACCAGGAAATATCACCCGAAAATTGAAGATGGTCAGTTTCTGCTCACTTTCATACTCAAATAGAGTCGGAAGACGTCGGAAAATTCTGGATTCGGCATTGGGATCTCCGATCCGTCTTCGGCCGTCGCCGTTTGGATCTTGACAAACTCGAGACAATCGTTAATCTCCGTCTGATTCTTATAAAAGTCGTGTACTCGCTCCGTCGCAACGTACGTATTCCAGTAAAGGAAGATAGGAACCAGACTGACACATTCGTAGAAATGGAGATTGCGGACGCAACGGGCAACTAGTGAAGGGTCCAATTCGAGAATCGACGCGATCTCGCGAACCGACTTGATCCCGTCGATTTTAGGAATGATCTTTTGGGAGAGCACGTCCATTTTCTCGATGAGGTGGTCGGTGAGTTCGACTTCTCTTATGAACATCGGGACCATGTTCGCATCGATCTCCGGCGGCTCTATTCCTCGATACGATGGGCACAGCTTGAAGTAGAGAGTTCTGACGATTTCGCCGTTTAGGCGAACGTCCACCACGGATTCTCCTTTCGTCGAAAGATCATCGAACATTTTCTTCATCACGTTGTACACTTCGTCGCGGTGCTTCGGATCCGTGATGAAATCGAACTCGTGCTCCAAATCGACCATGTACTCGGCGCACTTTTCAACGATCGGCTCGTACATGGTGTCGGCCGACGACTTTTGGTCCACGACGAACGACATATTAAAGATCAGGCGATGACGTTCGTAGTGGGTACTATTCATTCCGTGCGCGTACGAGAGCACTTTGCAGTTGAGCGAGTTGATCGATGTGGTGATGGAGGTGCGGAGAAGCGACATTTTCGGAATCAGAAGATGTTTCGTGAAATGGAAAGAAGCTTCAACTTCCATTCTTTCCTTGGGAACATAGTGTATGATCTTTCCTCCGGCAGCGTTGTCGAATTCGGTGAGCACGATGCCGAGAAGCTTCGGATCGTCGTCGAAAGTGTAGTGACCGAAACGACCGCCTCCTGCGTCACCAGTGGCAAACGGACCTGCTCCGAAGGTGGCGAGTGTTTTTTGACGTTGCATTTTTAGCGTCGCTTGGTTTTTTTAGAGGCGGACTTCGTGAGCCAAACACGGGCGGTGCCAATAAGAAAACCGAGAAGGGCGCCTCCAAAGCAGCCGAAAATCGATGGAAGTGGGTAGCGCTGGAAGAAATCCAGATTACAGAAAAAAAGAACAGAAGAGGATGTAAAAGACAAACCTGCCACCAACGATCCCAATCCAACGGATAAACAACCGAACAAGCCCAAGCGCCGAGAAGCGATAACGCAGAAGTGTGAAGGTGAACGGTTTCGCGCGGCGTCGGCTCGGAATCCAAACCGAGAGCGATCAGCTCGAAGAGTCTTTCTTCGGTGTCGACGGTTACGACGAGTAAAACGACCGAAGTTAGAGACAGACACGCCTACAAATCAGGAAAACTTCCGGCACATTCGATGAAGACGCTTACGGCGAGGACGACGGTTTCGAGAGTGTCAGAGAAGAAGGGACCGCCGAAAAGAAAGATGAGAGCGATAAAGAGGATCCACGAAAGACCGGTGTACTTGACGGTCGCTCGCAAAGGTAGCATTAAACGGAAAGTGCCGCAAGAAAATGCTCGAGCTCGCCACAACTTTTCAATGCTTTTCTTTTAAACTTGCGCGTGGAGTCTGATGTTTTTCTGTGCGGTGTTTGCGGATTTCGCGAGGAGAAAACATTTTCTCACTGAAAAAAACTTCAACATCAGCTTTTTCTTTTGTTTTCAGATGTTTCAGCGATTACAAATCAGTTTTTAATTTCAGATAAACATGGGTAAAAAGTCCAAGACCAATCCGCCGGCACGATGGGTCAGTCTAACCCCCGCTAGATTTATTCCTAAAACATTAAATTTTGAAACTTCAGAAAGAGCTGAAACTCGACTTCGAAAAACTGAAGCAGCTAGAAAAAAATAGCAGTGTGTTCGAAGAAGTCACCACTGACGATTTTCGAGAACAAATTCTCGATAACCTGTTAAAAAATGGGAAAAATCTGACGGAAGTACTGGAAACGCTGGTTAAATGGAAAGTGAGTTAGGAAAATAGGAATAGACAGAAGAAAGATAAAAATAACGAATTGGAACCTTTATGCACATGTGAAAACGTATTTAACCGTGCGACTAGTTTCGTTTCTGCGTTTCTGCGTTCTTCACATCGCGCTCACATTGCTAAAGCGATGCAATAGAAAGGATGGCATTCGTTTGTTCAGGAGTACCTACAAACTCGTTCTGATAAATTGTCGGATGCCTTCAATGAGAAAACGAAAGGATTCTTCGAAGAAATCAGAGTGACTCTCGTGAGGCCGTTCGATGAGGCACAATGGTAAATCAGCCCACTGTTCCCTTCCGAAAGTCTGAAGTTTGAAGGCAAGAGCTGGAAACGATGGATAGAGAGGATCTCAACAAGAAGACGATCCTCTTCAACGGAATCCCCACCAATGCCGTTTCCCTTGTGCAGCTGCTTGAAACTCTTCTGATCTCGTTGGATGTCAAGGTGAAGCATGCAGAGGTCTTTCCTTTCGATGTAGACTCCTACGGTCTTCCACCGATCAACTGTCGCAAGATCTGGAATCCTCTTCTCTGGATGCGATCAGAAATTGAATCGAAGATCCGAAAGCATTGCGGAACCGAAGCGCCTGCTTTAACTAAACTCGTGACGTCACTAGCACATGCTCCGAAAGAAGGAAATCTCGAGAAAATGGCAGTCACGTCATTGTTAGTTAGAAAACACTATAAAGACAAAAAAAGATAATTTCAGTTTCTTGGAGAACACGGCAGACAACCTGGACTACAAAGACAGAAACGACAAGAAGTCCTTCTTGGACCGGCTGAAATCGCAGTTCGGAACCCTGAGAGTGGATGAACTAACATTAGTTCTTCCCGATATTCTGATAGCCTACACGAAAGATCTAGTCGAGGGAATGATGGCTGTTTCCTACTTCATGCCCTTCGAACTCCTCCGGCTCGTCTTCCTCTGCTGGCGACCGCGAGTTGTAAAACTCCGATTGCGGACCGAAGCGTGTTCTTCGATCGAAGACGCTGCCAGAATCGAATGGGATGACGAGGAAGTGTTCACGTCGACAACCCTGTTCAACTGCGAACTCTTCGATCGTACCGAGCCAGTGTGTCTCGGAGACGAAGAGGAAATTCTGAATTGCAAACTAATCGTAGAAGCGTCGGGAAGCCGTCTTTTCGATGCGATTCACAACGAAAAGAACGTTGATACTGCAGGAAGAGACTTCCTTGTCCTGTTTCCGATGCGGACGATCCTCATTAAACGGACCATTCCGCTCAAGAACAGCGCTTCTATTGTGAGTGTCATCTCAGTTTGAACAATGACTCATTCAGCCTAATGAGGTTGAGCACATGCCAAAAACAATCCTCCCGATGACACCTCGCAACCTAAGTTTTGTTCCAGAAAACGCAAGTGAAACAACAAATCGATTTCCTCGTCAGCACATTTCTTTTCAATGCTGAAGAGCATCCCGGACGAGTAGTGAATTGTCAGCTGACGTTTACAAATTCAGAAGACATTCAGCTGAGTATGGTGAAGAAGTGCCTTCCGAAGACGGTCAACAAGAGACCGATCGGGCTGAACTACGACGTCGAGCCGGAGACTCGGCGTCTTTTCGACGAGTTCGGATGCTCTCGGTCCGAAAAACACATGTTCGCCAGCTTTTTCGACGTCGAATACCAAGTTATTATCGACACGAAAATAGCGTTGACTCGTTGATTCCATTGTTCTTCATTGTTTGTTTTTTTGCTCACATGAACTCTCCCCTAAGGCCTAGCCTCTCCTCTTCCCCACTTTCCTCTTCCATCTTCCACTGCCGCCTGATTTTTTCCATCTGTTGTGCCGAAAGGACGGATTACACATTTTGGTCAGGCGCGTTGCTAGGCATTTTTCGAGCGCCGCCGACTTTCTTTTCCACCCGTTTTCTTATCGATCCGCCTCGCGTATCTCGGCTGTTTTCTCGTTTCCTCCCACGAGTCTTATATTCAGAGATGCCGTTTTTCGGAAGCAAAAAGAATGAAAAGAAGGAGAAACCGGCCGAAAAGGCCAGTTATCCCAGGCAGCAGGTATCCGTGAGAACACAGAAAGAAAAGAATTTCTCATTTGCAGGTCGCGCCGCCGCCTCCCCAACTGGCTCACCATTCTTTCCCTCAAGGCGCCTTCGTCGCTCAGACCGATCAGTTCTACTACAATCCGACGGGAGCTCCGAACTACACAGTCGCCATCCAAAGAAACGATCTGCCTGGACAAGCCGAGAACTTTTGCGAGGGCTTCCTCGACGGACCCGATTTCTCGAATCCAGTGCTGGATCAGCGCATTCCACCGGCTCCCGGCTCTTTTTATTTCGTCACGGTCAGTATCCATACGGGATTGATCGAATGCCCCCGCCACTTGAATTGCAGCACGGAAACGTCCCCGGTCCATCGTCATCTGTCTCACACGTGCCGCCGCCGAGCAGCACTGGAGCTCGCAGCACCTGCCCACCGCCGCCAAGCTACGAAGAAGTGCTCTCGCAAGAAGTCAAGAAGAAACTCTAACCCATTTTTCGAGCCTTTTTTCAAAATTGCGATGCATAAATTCATTCCACCTATTCCTTCCCGACTTCTCTCCTATTTCGAGTTGATCTTCCTGCCACGTGGATACTTTGCTGCTTTGAATCTCCTTTCTTTTCTTGCCGACTTCAGACTACGGGTAAGCTACGTCGTAGTCAGGGAAGGTACAAAGTGCAAGTGACAGTGACGTGTCGGCGTCTCTCCGCCTCTGCGTCTCCTTTCCCGCCACACTGTCTCGTCGCTTCCACTCGTTATCTTCTCCGAGGCGAGTAGCGTGGTCTGTGTTCATTGGCTGTTATTTGTGTGGCGGCTGCGTACCCAGGCATCCCAACAAACACATTTTCATTTTTTTTTGTTACTACTGCAAAGGAGTATCAACATCGATTTGCCGTCAAATCAGTTTTTGCCATGTTACACTTTGACCAGAAGATGTCGCAGTCGAAACGAAGTATTAGTGAACGCCTCTCTCGGAAACTTTTCTCTCTTTTTATATCCCCTTTCCGTCTACTAATTTCTGACCTTTTCAATTTTCAGAAGATGTCGGATGTGCTTCTGAACTTCATCGCTGGCGGCGTCGGCGGCTCGTGCACCGTCATCGTCGGCCATCCGTTCGATACGGTAAAAGTGCGCATCCAGACGATGCCTCTTCCCAAGCCGGGCGAGAAACCGCAGTTCACTGGAGCCCTCGATTGTGCGAAGCGGACAGTGGCCAAGGAGGGATTCTTCGCCCTCTACAAAGGAATGGCGGCGCCGCTCGTCGGAGTCTCGCCGCTCTTCGCCGTGTTCTTCGGCGGTTGCGCCGTCGGAAAATGGCTGCAGCAAACAGAGCCGAGTTCGAATACCTTCTTTGACGTCTTCTGACTCCGAGTTATTTCAGACCAAGAGATGACGTTCATCCAGAACGCGAATGCGGGAGCTCTCGCTGGAGTCTTCACGACGATCGTGATGGTTCCCGGAGAGCGCATCAAGTGTCTCCTGCAAGTCCAGCAAGCAGGCTCCGCCCCTTCTGGAGTCCACTACGACGGGCCGTTGGATGTGGTGAAGAAACTATATAAGCAGGGAGGGATCGCTTCGATCTACCGAGGAACCGGAGCCACTCTCCTCCGAGACATTCCTGCGTCGGCGGCCTATTTGTCTGTGTACGAGTACCTGAAGAAGAAGTTCTCCGGAGAGGGAGCCCAGCGAACTCTCTCCCCTGGAGCTACTCTTCTCGCCGGAGGACTCGCCGGAATCGCCAACTGGGGAGTGTGCATTCCGGCCGATGTGCTCAAGTCACGTCTTCAGACAGCTCCAGAAGGCAAATATCCGGATGGAATTCGTGGAGTGCTCAGAGAAGTGCTCCGAGAGGAAGGACCGAGAGCTCTTTTCAAGGTAGCGTGAATTTTTATCAGTGCCCGATCAGTTTGTCAACAACAGACTCATAGTACTTTCATTTGGTTTCAATAATTCAACAAAAAAAGCCAATTTTGCAGGGCTTCTGGCCAGTGATGCTCCGCGCGTTCCCGGCCAACGCCGCGTGCTTCTTCGGCCTCGAGCTGACTCTCGCCGCCTTCCGATTCTTCGGAGTCGGTGGCCATCCGACACCTTCTAACGAAGTCGTTCCGCTGCCGCACGACGAATAACTCGCCCGATTCTTCTCCAACTTTCTAGGCTCTACTCCCCAATTTTCTTTTTTTTTTAAATCTTTTTCCTACCTTCTTTTTTCGAGTTGCCTTTTTCTTTATTTGGGTATTTGTATGTTGTGTATATTTCTGCCGCACCGTTAACTTATTGATGAATTTTCAGTAGTCTCGATCTTTTTTTTAAACTTTTGAAACCGTGTTCAAATGTCGCTTTTTGAATTTTTTGGTGATTCTTCTCATTGCTTCCCAAAACAGGTTTCATTCGGTAAAGAAGATTTTGAAACAGAGTATCCGTAAACAGGATGGAAAAAATACACAATATCAAAAATTTAAAAGTTGAAGAAGTTTCATCAAAGTAGAGACGAATGCTTAGAGCATGCCCTCATCGTCGTCGAGATCTGAAAGAAGATCTGTGATTCTCGAGATTCAGATGAATCTGACAGATGATTTCGGAATCGTCAAGTTCGTCGTGAACCTCCGGAAGTCCCTTGTGCTCTTCCTCGTGGTCTTCTGCAGCATGCTCCGAGCTGCTCATTTCGAGTTGTGGTGCAACAACCTGAAACTGTCGTTTTCAGAGAGACAATGCTCGGAAGATTAGCGCTGCGTCAAGCTGCAAAACGCTGCAATCAAGGTGAGAGAAGAGAGACAGCTGATGCAATCTTTCGAAACGAAGTTTTGTATTTGGAAATTGAATTTTGTGCAGAGTCAGCTAGAAAACTAAAAAGTAATAGGTCATGTGGTCACTTAGAAAAATGATGATAAGAAATAGTCCCGTAAACAGCTGTAATCGCAGAAGTTTCAAGGAAAAGAGTTGATAAGAGGATCGAGGTCAGGTGACCAGTGCGTTGGAGTTGAAAGAATTCAAAATCTGTTATGTTTCGTCGGTAAACTTTCTGAAAGCCGTTTTGAAATTCGTGAAGTCTTGGATGAGAACTAGACATAAGAACCAACACATTCCGATTTGAATCAGTCCAATAGGAATCATCCGCCATACCCCGCCACTGCTCGCTTGATGATCTCCCAAGTCGCCGCGACATGTTTATCTCTTCCCCATGATCTCATCCTCTTTGCAGCGCCCGTCGCCCATACCCGTCAACTGTCGACCCTTCGTCCTCCAACGCTGCGCGTTCTCCGTCGCCGTTTTCCGGTTACCGCCGCCGCCACGCTGTTGCGGCCGTTTCACTCGTCCACAGCAAACATGCTCCATCGCACTGACGGCGAACACGGGTCAGTGATGACAATGTATTTCCCTTCTCCGTTTTCTTATCTCCCCGCCTCTCTTCCGACGTCATTTGGTTGTGTTTTTCCCTTTCCGTTTCACACCTATCACTTTGCATTTCCACGAAACAAACTGCAATTCCCCCTCCCCTTTCCACACTCACCGGGCGCATCATTCTATCTTTCTCGTACAAAGTGTCTATCTTCGTCACTTCGTCGCCCTGCTTGATGCGATACGAGGCTTTGGAGTGGATAACCCACGAGTTCCCGTTGCGAAGACGGCGACTGCGTGGCCGTGGCAGCTGGCGTCCGAAGCACTTCTCCAGCACTATGTTGAACGCTTTAAGCTGCGGTTTCGACCTGTAAATGTGAGCTTAGCTTTTCCTTATTTCGCAGAACTAACCAAAGATCGACGAAATCGGTCTCCAATTTGTCAGAAGGGTGGTACTCGCCGATGTGCTCACACGGAGACTTCTGAACTGGGAGACATCTAAGACATCTTTGGCACTGATAGCGTCGCGAAACGGAGAAATCGACGAATTCCGGCGAGTGATGCTTGAACATCACGTGTCCTGCCTGCCGCTTTATCTTCGTATTCCGAGTTCTTCCGACGTCGATGTAGTCGTTGCACAACTGAACAACTCCGTTTTTTTCTGCTAGATCGTTTTGAGGCCCTTACCGTACAGAAATGCACAGTCTCATCTTGAACCGCGAATGAAGATTCGTGATCCGAGGTGACTGAATTCGATGGCAGCAACTTGGCCAGATCTGTTTCGGAATAATTGATAAGACGAGCCCGCTTTGTTTCTCTTCCTCACTGTTATCAATCATTTCCCGTTCGGCGTCTTCCGGCGAAGAGTCACCTTCATTCGACTCGTCATCTTCCGAGTCGAGTACCATTGGTTGCGGCGGTTGACCAAACAACAGTTTCATTTCACTCGAATCTTCCGAAAACGTTCCTCGCTGCAATACCATTGCTTTTATGGCTACCCCCGTTTCTTGTCGGAAAGAACAAACCGCCCATCGTTCGAGTATCTCTTGATTCGAGGAGACGGTTGTTTCTGCATGACAGGAGACTTCTTCTATTTGGAGACGTTCTTGAGCTAGTCGTGCGAACTCAAACGGATCTGTCGGAATTTTATCCACATATTCTTTCATTTCATCTGGATCCGAAGTGAAAATGAATGACATTTTTGCATTTCCCTGAAATTTCATGGTTTTGCCATTCCTCACCTGGTCTATTGACTTACCAAGTAGCGCCGCAATCTACTACTTTTGCTTTTGTCTTCAGTATCTTTGAAACTCACGAGAACGTATCTGTCCGCCATTTTTAGGCACGACGTGAAGGGAAACTTTAGGAGACGGCAAATTTTCAATGTTGTTTGTGGGTTACTGTAGAGAACTACAAAGTACGCAAACACCACACGCACATTTCACACTTTCCGATGTGCAGTCTATCCGAATTTTCTCGAATTCGTTGTCTGAATTATTTTGCGTTCGCACCGAATCGCTGCTCTTCTTTCCCTACTTTTTGCTTCCTCCAGATGACTTCTACTGTTCCGCAAGACATTTCCGACCCAGAGCTGGTTCAACTAGCCAGAATTGCCATGAAACGCGCTTACTGTCCGTACAGCAATTTCCCTGTCGGCGCTGTGGTACTCACAGAGTCGGGTGAAACCATTTTCGGTAACTGCTTCCACGCTTTCTGAAAACAGCTTTTGTTTTTTGAAGGCTGCAACGTGGAGAATGCTTCGTACGGCGGCACTATCTGCGCCGAAAGAAGTGCTATCGTGTCCGCAGTGTCCCAGGGACATCGCAAATTCCGTGCTCTTGCTCTCGCAACCGGGCTCAAAGAGCCGGCTCGTCCGTGCGGTCTTTGTCGCCAGTTCCTCGTCGAGTTCGGCGATTTTAAAGTGAGAGAGGTCTCTCACCGCTTTTGCTTCACAAAAAGCGTTTCAGGTTATCATTGGAACTTCGGTTAACGAGGAGCTAGTTGTTACGTCTTCCTACCAACTGCTTCCACATGCATTCACTCCGAAATCGCTTGAAACTTTCGACGAAGAGCAGAAGAAAATTGAAAATTCTGAAGCCATGGAGTCGAAGGAAACTGCCGTCGCTGCCGCTTCTTCCTAACTTTCTTCATCCGCTCCCTCCCACTTTCCCGCTTCCCTACTATTCCGCTTTTTCTTTCGTGTTCGATATCGCCCCGTTCAATTCCAGTTCTTGTTCTAAAGATGTAACCAATAAACGAGTTCTATTTCAGAATGGCGACTTGCGGAAATCCGGCTGCTGAGGCTGTGAAGTTCGAGCGACTCCCAACGTTCGCCGAGCCGACACACTACGAAGTTCGCCTGTCGCCGTGTCTCAATCAGTAAGAGTCTACTCTTTCTCCTCGCATAATTCTGATTCCTCACTTTAAGATTCTCTTTCGAAGGACTCGCTACCATCGATGTCACCATCAAAGAGCCCACCAACATCCTCAAAGTCCATGCTCAGACTTTGCATATTCAAAACGTTTCTCTGATCACGGAAAAGGAATCCGGAAAGACGCTCGAAACGGCTTACGACGACAAGCTAAACATCGTGACGGTCAAGCTTCCGTCGGTGCTCCAGCCGCAAAAGGTGAAGCTTGCGTTCAAGTTCATGGGCGAACTGAACGACAAAATGCGCGGATTCTATCGCAGTCAGTACAAGGACAAAGATGGCGTCGAGAAGTTCATTGCTTCTACACAGTTCGAGTCGACGTACGCTCGATTTGCGTTTCCGTGCTTCGATGAACCAATCTATAAGGCCACTTTCGACGTTACTCTCGAGGTCGACAGCAATTTGACCGCCCTTTCCAACATGAACGTCGTTTCGGAAACTCCGGCTGCTGATGGAAAGCGTAAAGTCGTCAAGTTCGCGACGACGCCGAAGATGTCCACTTACCTTTTGGCGTTCGCCGTCGGTGAGTTCGAGTACATCAGCGCTAAGACGAAAAGTGGCGTCGAGATGCGTGTCTACACTGTTCCGGGAAAGAAGGAACAAGGACAGTACAGTCTCGACCTGTCCGTCAAGTGTATCGACTGGTACAACGAGTGGTTCGATATCGCCTACCCGCTCCCGAAGTGCGATCTCATCGCTATCCCTGACTTCTCGATGGGAGCCATGGAGAACTGGGGACTCGTCACCTACCGGGAGATCGCTCTTCTCGTCGATCCAGGAGTCACGTCTACTCGTCAGAAGTCGAGAGTCGCCCTCGTCGTCGCCCACGAGCTTGCTCATTTGTGGTTCGGAAACTTGGTGACCATGAAGTGGTGGACTGACCTCTGGCTGAAGGAAGGATTCGCTTCTTTCATGGAGTATATGTTTGTCGGAACGCACTGCCCGGAATTCAAGATCTGGCTTCACTTCCTCAGCGACGAGCTCGCTTCCGGAATGAGTCTTGACAGTCTCCGCAACTCTCATCCAATCGAGGTTGAGATCAATAACCCAAACGAGCTCGATGAGATCTATGATTCGATCACTTACGCCAAGTCTAACTCTGTCAACAGAATGCTCTGCTACTACCTTTCGGAGCCGGTGTTCCAGAAGGGACTCCGAATCTACCTGAAAAGATTCCAATACTCCAATGCTGTAACCCAAGACTTGTGGACTGCTCTCAGCGAGGCGTCCGGCCAGAATGTGAACGAGCTGATGTCTGGATGGACCCAACAGATGGGATTCCCGGTGCTCAAGGTCTCTCAACGTCAGGAAGGAAACAACCGCGTTATTTCGGTCGAACAACGCCGCTTCATCTCCGACGGAGGAGAAGATCCGACGAACAGCCTTTGGCAAGTTCCGATCACCGTCGCCGTCGGAAGTGCGCCGACCGAGGTAAAGGCTCGCTTCTTGCTTAAAGACAAGCAGCAGGAGTTCGTTGTCGAGGGAGTTGCTCCAGGAGAGTGGGTTAAGCTTAACTCTGGAACGACTGGCTTCTACCGCGTCGAGTATTCGGATGATATGCTTACCGCAATGCTTCCGGACATCGCCTCTCGCCGCATGCCTGTTCTTGATCGTTTCGGACTGATCAACGATCTGTCGGCTCTCCTCAACACTGGACGTGTTTCGATTTCCCAGTTTGTTCAAGTCGCCGCTTCATCAGCTTCCGAAGATGAGTACGTCGTCTTCGGAGCCATCGACGAAGGAATGGGAAAACTTCTCGGATGTGCCCGCGAAATGGGAGAAGAAACTTTGAAGAGGTAGGTCGGAAGTAAAACCGAGATTCCAAAATGATTTCAAATTGCAGCTCGAAGCAGTTGATAGTCAAGCTTTTCGAGAAAGCTGGGGCGGAACTCGGATTTTCTGAGCAAGCCGGAGAAGATCCTCAGAAGATGATGCTCCGATCTTTGGTTCAAGCACGCTTGGCAAGAGCCGGACACCAGCCAACGATCGAGAAGTTCCATCAGCTTTTCAATGACTTCCTCGAGAAGGGAACCCCGATCCATCCGGATATCCGCCTCGCCACTTTCGGCATCGTCGCTCGGTACGGAGGAAAAGACGGATTCGACAAGCTCATGAATCTGCGTGAGACTACGACCTTCCAAGAGATCGCAAGGCAGGCCATGGTCGCCATGTCTCAGACTCCGGAACAAGAGCTTCTTGCGCAACTCTTCGAATACGGATTTGAAAAAAACAAGGTCCGCCCACAGGATCAGATCTATCTGTTCGTCGGAACTGGAGGAACCAAGATGGGAATGGACTACGCCTGGAAGTACTTCCGCGAACATATCAAGGAGTTCATGGACAAGTACGGAGGAGCCAATGCTAGCCTCTTCCAGCACTCGCTCAAGTACGCCGGAAACAGCTTCGGAACAGAGCAGAAGGCAGTTGAAGTGCAAGACTTCTTCTGCAACTGTAAGGAGCTGACTGACGCCGACCGACAAACTCTTGCGAGACCAATCGGACAGGTAGCTCGCGAAAAAATTAGTCGACATTCATCCAATCTTTTCAGACCGTCGAGGCTATCCGACTCAGTGCTCGTCTTCTAGAGTCGAACCGTCAATCTATTGAGACCCTTCTCAAACAACACAATCTCTAATTTATCTGCCCCCTCCCTTTTTCTTTATTTCACCGCACTGGTAACTTTAACCGATTTCATTTCTTTTTTCCAGTCGTCCCCTCTTCCCGTTTTGCTCTTATTTATTTGTTTCCATTTTCCCGATACTGTGTATTGTTTTGAATAAAGTACTGATGCATGAAAGTAGCCCAAAGAGGAGGCCACTTGGTTAAATTGAAGTGGTGAATTTTTCAAGAGATGGGCGCGAGAATTATGCATTTGAAAGTGAGGTTCATCTTCTTCTTCACGCGAAGCGAAGAGAAGAAAAAGGGAAAAGCAGGGCGGTCTCTCTCGTAATCCGAGCCGCGTTTCTTCCATTTCGGGTGATGACACCCCGGTCCGGGCGAGCCGAGATTGCTCGAAATGAGCAATTTCTTGTGGCTGCTCGCGGAGCCCCCCAGGGGAATCTGTGCCGCCACCCCCGATCGCTAACTGCACTTTTATGCTTTTTTGATGTATCTCCTCCCTTCAGATAGTTATCACTCTCTCGTTTTTTGCTCATTCACTCGTCGAGCAAAAGACCTCCCGTATGGGCTCTCTTCCGACTCGCGGAGTTCGAATTGAAATGCAGTTGAGCCCGTCGGAATGGGATTAGGAAACGGGCGGGGAACTTTGGGACGGGCTCGCCGAGCACTAATTGCTCCCTTTCTCTGGTCACTTCGTCTCCCATCTTCTTTTGTCGATCCATGTTATTTCCGGTCAATTTCGCCTTCTTTTATTTGAAAAACCGCCATCGTTTTTTTCAGATTGCAGCCGTCTCAAAATGAAGTCTTCAGTCACTCAATTTTGGCATCAGGTCAGTTTTATTTATTTATTTTTGTTTATTTTCACTCGAGAAGTGTGCGAGTCTCAGAAATCGAAAATGGACACAACTTCTGTTTAATCCCCGGACAAATTTACAAAATACAAACAAATTTACGATGAGAAAATGTGAAGGAAATGCGGCCGCGCTTTTCGAATTCTAAATACATTTCTGAAGGTGTGAATGGGAAACGCTGTGTGTGTTTGTTGTTTGAAGAAACGGAAAGGCACATGAGAATGCTTGTGAAGCTGGTGTGAAAAGGAAGGATCCCACTGATAACTGGAATGGAGGCTTTCGGTGCGAGGGACTAGAAAACGCCGCCTCGTCCCTCAACCGGGAACAGGCACGATATAACTGGGAGGAGGAGGAGGGACTAGGATACTCCGTTGAGTGGACCTCGTCCCTACTGGTTGCGTTGACGGAACTCTTTCACAATGTGGAACAGCTGCGGGAAGGCGACTCGCACCATCTGAGCGATTCCGAAGACGAGCGAGATCAGCCGCAGCTCGTTCTCGCAGTTCGGATCCCATTGTATCTGGAAACACGTCGGCTCGCGAGGTCTCGGCTCCAGTCCCTCACCTTAATCTCGTTTTCCGACCAGAAAGAACGGTTCGGACGGACCATCGCCATGCTCTTGTCTTGGGTCATCACCGACCACGCCTCCTTGCTGAACGCGCATCCGCAGTTCAAAAACAGACTGCTCAATCCGGACGTCTGGGTCATGATGCGGGCACTGAAACAGAATGTTCTCTCTGTCACAGTAATCCTGTCCTACCCCTTCAACTCATCGGTGTTCGTCTGAATCAGAATGGTTCCGCCGAGCTCGCGAAGCTCATAGACAGTCATTCCGCTGACGGGGTGCTTGATCTTGAGCAGGTTGCTCGTGTCCTCCAAGTCCACCAGAGTCACCTCGCAAATCTTTTTGCTGCCCTCCTGAAGCACGATCTCGTCCGGATAAACGCTGGCTGAAGATCGATGATTGAGGGCAATCGCGGAGGGTTACTGTACCTTGCATGATCCGGTAGCCCTCCTTGTTGATGATGTCCAGCTCGACGGGATCGAACTGGGCCGAGTTGCGGAGAACGTAGTGCTCGATGGCTCCTTGCAGCTGAAACGACTCGTCGTCCTCTTCTTCTCCCCGATTCTTCCGATTTCTCTTCCCCCTCCCTGTCCGGTTCTAGCGGGCAAGTCTCTGCGTTCCGTCCGCTTCTAATCCCTTCTCTTCGCTCGACTAACCTGTGCCACATCGTTCATTTTCACTCGGATCTCATCCAACTTCTGCAAAATGTGGACCGCTTCGATTTTGGTGAGTGTGGGGGCGATGGCCGTCGAGAAGCGTCTGCAATTGAGAAGAGGTCGAAAAGTGTCGGGGAAGGGAAATCAATTCCACTCTGGCGAAAATAGACGGGCGGGAGCACTCGAACAAAGAATGGAAGAAGCGAAAAGCGCCTCATTTCCTCTCTTCCTTCTCATTATTCCTGCCGCCTTTCTCCCAGAAATCTCGCTCACTTCTCCTTTCACTCCATCTTCTTCTTTTCTTTTTTCCCCCTCTTCCCCGGACGAAGCCGCGTCTAACCTGGCTTGGCGCGAGATCTGCGCGGTGACCGACGAGGTTCTCCTTCCGCCGTTCGTCATCGTTCCGCCGTCCGAACTGTTCGTTTTCTCCGCCGCCGCTTTTTGTTGTCTTTTCGCCTCCTTCTTCGCCTTCTTCGCCTCCTTTTCGGCCGTCGAACTGGCTGTCAGATGCTTCTGAAAAAGCGGAAACAAAGTTGTGAATGAAGGTTAATTAAGAGCTGAGAAGTGGGGAGAAACGAGGGTAAGTTATTCAAATTTATACGAGGGCACTTCTCTCTTCTCACGACCTTTGGTACAGAATGAGACGCTTCGCAGTCTGGCCTACACAAAAGGCGATAGGTCGAATGGGTTCGAGACGGTATTGTATGTAAATATTATAAAATCGCGGTCTGTTGTTAGGTGGTGAACAAGAACGGTGTTTGCGGACCTGAGCGACTGTCTACCGTAGTTTTGGTTCTTGCCGAAATGTTGTCGATTTACGGACGCCGTTACACAATCTCAAACCGATTTTTTTTTGTTTTTTCTCGTTTTTTTTCAATAAATTGCATATTTCAGCGATCAAAGCAACGTGTTGTCGTAAAAAAAGGGGAAAATTTTGATAAAATGTGTTGTGTTTCGATGGAATTTTAGGCACTTTCTAAAGTTTCGCTGAAAAATCGATAAATTGGTGAAATTTTGTCAGAATTTGGTTTAGTTTTCGAAATTACGGCACCGATGAGATTGTGTAACGGCGCCCGTAAATCGACAACATTTCGGCTCTTCCACTCAAGAACCAAAACTACGGTATACACTCGCTCAGGTCCGCAAACACCGTTCTTGTTCACCACCTAACAACAGACCGCGATTTTATAATAGAGAGGAACGAAGGTTGGCTAGGAAAATGAATCAGATGGACTAGCTTTTTGGTCGTCTTCAAAGGGGTTAGGACTGACGAAAGAGAGATAGATACAGTAGGAATCATCTGGGAATGGCGG
Organism: Caenorhabditis sulstoni; assembly: GCA_963966605.1. Lineage (NCBI taxonomy): Eukaryota > Metazoa > Nematoda > Chromadorea > Rhabditida > Rhabditidae > Caenorhabditis > Caenorhabditis sulstoni. Next base: position 3,913,241 of record OZ016478.1, on the reverse strand, counting down.
AGTCGAGATAAAAGAGGACTACTTGAGTATGACACGAGTGGAGGGGGACAAAGATCAAAATGAGTTCCAGCTATAAAGAAACTCTCTTTCCGTTTCACACTCTCTCTCTCTCTCTTTCTCTCTCTCACTCTCTCTCTCTCTCTTTCTCCCAATGCCATCAAATTCCCATATTAAATTGGAGCCGCTCTCAACTATATCCTTCCGACGAGAGCTCGAAAAAGAGCCGTCAAGAAGCGACGTAATGAGGCGGTCCGCGCGGAGACACCGGCCTCTTCAAAGTTCTTTTCTGGACCACAGAACTTTGCGGTTGGAATTCGCGAAACGGAAGGAAACGGAGTCGCGTGAGCATTTCGAGAGCGAGATAGCTCTGGCTCCCGATTGAAAATTTAAGCGAATGAGCGCTGGTTTGGGACTGCGAGGATGACGAACATTTCATCTCGGTCGAAAACGAAGAGAATGTTTGCTTCGAAATGGGAAGAGAAACGGAGAAAGGTGGCGTCTGTGATGCGGCCATCAGGGGAGCGAAAATTGAAAACCGTCCGTCTCTGGACTTCCGGAGCAATTCAATTCGAATCGCAAACAGGATATTGTGACGTGGCTCAGGGCTCATGGCTCATTGCTCTGAGGAGCATTGAGTGACGTGAGACTGCGGGGGGACGATGAGAGTACTGTAGGTGAGCAGTTCGGCGGAGCACACTTTCGCCATGAATCCACTTTTCTCTTCATGTTTTGTTTATCCTTCTCACTCACTGTTGAAATTGAAAAAAAAAACGGGAGAAAAGAGAAAATGAGCAAAAAGCGTGCTCTCGCGCGATCGAGCTCAAAACTTTTAAACGAAAAAGGGAGAGAAGGGGGCGGAGAGTAATAAAACGATGTTATAATGATGAAGCTTATTATTTATGACTGGAAGCCGAAGAGCGAGAGAAAGATGTTGGCGAGTGGCGAGGAAATAGTGGAGAAACACTCGAGCGGAAAATGAGAAGTTCACTTTTTCATCGATCGAAATCGAAAACAAGGGGGGAGAAAGATGCGAAACGACGTTCCCACGCTCTTCTTTTCCGCGTCGCCGAACGAAACGCGAGACGAAATGATGCGATTGACCGCAGGAAAACTGTATATTTGCTTGGCTTCCTGTCCGTTCAACCACACTGTTTCCATGCTGAGTCACGACGAAGTGAGGTCATCTGATTCGATTCCGTCGGGAGTTCGGGCGTCTAGACACGCTTCTCATCGCTTCTCTCCGAAATCAACGAATGAACTGTGCTCGTTGTTTTCACCTCTGCTCCTGATGCGAAGAGAAGAGCTCACTTCTCGATCTGCCTCCTTCGGGGGAAGCGATTGAGCCAATTCAGCTGACGAGAGGGTCTTCGGACTCTGAGACTCTAAGGCATCAGAACTGAAAGACAATGCGAGTTGACACTCTAGCGAAGAGAACTTCTGGAGCCCTTTTTGGAAAACGACCTCCCAGCGAATGGCATCGAATAATTGAGGGGTGTCGAGAAAACGACGACGACGAGGCGAAGAAAGAGAAAAAAGAAAGAAGAAGACGTGGCAAAAGCAGCGAGTCAGCTTTTTGTGTCTAATTCGAAGATTTATGAACTCGTCTGGAAAGAGTCGAGTGTTTTTGTGTCTCTCGCGCTTCCAATTTCCATTTCGCCGGGGAAAAAACGAAAAACGAAAAAGAAAGGCCACGTCGACCTTTTGTGACGTGGCACTGACGAATCGGACTAAGAAGGTGTATAGGAGGGAATGAATATATATTCTCCTGACGTGGCACCACCAATTCAATCATGAATTGAAAAAGATCGAAACGGCACGCAGACACAATTATCCGAAATGTCTGTCCTCCCGGCGACCGGAAGGGGCTTGCAAAACGAAAAGTGCAATCCTTCGGGCTGCGATTTAAACGGGCAACACGTGTCAAAACAGAAAACGACTTGTTATGGAGCACGCGACGATGCTCTTTTCGCTCATTGTTTTCCCGCCTACCTAGTACGAATCGTTCCATTTCTAGCTCCCGGTGGGCCACGTGGCACTCAAAACAATATACGAGAACGCGTGGGTGGGAAACGAGAAGAAGAAGAAGGGGAGGGAAGAGAAGAAAGAAAGGAAGGGGGAGGGGTACAAGGTGCGAAGAAGGGTTTCACACTCTTCTGCATTCCGGCAGACACCACTTAATTGCTTCGAAAGAGCACGACGCGGTGCCACGAAAGTGAATCGACGTTGATTGAGAAGCGGCCAGAAGGCAGAAGACGTAGCCAAGGGAGCCTACTCTGGTAGTCGTGGAGGTAGTTGTTGCGGGGAGGCGCTGGCGGGCGGGAAGAGGAGCCGCCATAAAATGAAACGGGAGGAGACACAAAAAAGGACGGCAGTGAGAGTGTGTGCGAGAGCAGCTCTCGATTCGAAACGATCGTATTGTCCTCGCGAACGGAGGGCATTGTGTTCAGAGAGAGAGCAGAACTTGGAGAACATCATCTGAATGGGAAGGGAAAGGAAGAAGATGTACACGAGAGCTTCTTCTTCTCCTCGATCGACCTCATAATTGATGAGATGCGGACGAAGAAATGTTTATCGCGCATTACTTACACTTGTGAAGGGGCGAGGATCAGTTCCGAGAAACTTGCGAATGTTTATTTATCGTCTATTTCCTCCTGACACGTGGCAAAACCGAAGACTCACCAGCAATCCCATAGTTCCAATCGGCGCGAGAAGAGTGGAAGTGGAAGTGAGAGACTGTTCCGGGGCAGTTCCGTTCCGTTATGATAATCATTCTCGCCCACCCCCTCTCAGTACTTTTCGTTTCTCTTTTCTCTCCACCCGCGCGCGCTCACTTTCTCTCTCGCTCTTTCTCTTTTTTTGCATACATTATCGCCTGTTTGGTAGGAAACAAAGAGAAAAGGGAATAAATCGAAGCACAGGGCGATGTTTTACAGCCGTGGTCTCCGATGCGACGGAAGCGCGCGCGAAGTTCGAATCCGAGCGGAGTGAAGGCGAAGATCGAAGGCAGCAGCGCCGAAGAGTCGACGACGGACAACAACAACGGAGTGCTGCTGCCGGTGAGGAGTTCAGCTGCCGAGCCATCTGGAAATAGAAGCAGAAGGCCGCAAACCCAAATGGAAACAGAATCACGTCAGATTATACGAATTCGTCCTTCTCTTCCGGATTCCGACGCCTTCTTTCCGTGTGACAAGAGACCTCGTGACTAAAAATGTGCTGCGTATCAGCGATACGCAGCAATATCAGCCATTCGATTCTCTCGTCCCGCCGTTGTCTGAAACTGTCTGAAACTCGTTTCGTTCCGATCGCAATGCCATCAATCAAATGAATCAGATCAGCGGCGGGGCGAAGAAATGATAACGAGAAACTGTAATCGTCCAAAGTCTCGCCGTCTTTCTCGTTTTTAATACAGGTGGTGACAGAGAGTGAAAAGTGTGTAAAGTGGGAGGGAGAGGAGACGTGGCACTTCTGAAGAAGACGAAGAAGACGACGGCGATCTCTCTTCTCACCTCCTCTTTTTCATCACCCCCGCTCATCACCTCGCAAAGACACGCAGAGAAACACGCGCGCCCGCGAATCCTCCCATAAATTTTGATTGCGGTTGCGGCTTCTCGAGACGAGATCAACCTAATTCCGAGCAGATGTCTTTTCGCTTTCTCGTTTCTCCTCCCGTTTTGCATGCTTCTCAAAGGGGGCAAAAAAGAAAGAAACGAACCAGGAAGGTGCATTCCTCTTCTTGTCCCGATCCGATGAACCGTGCAATAATTCGTGCCGGGCTCCGTCTCAGAAAGAGCTCGCTCACAGACTTCTTCGCAAAAAGAATCGAGAAAGAGCAAGCGCTCCGCGGGCTCTTTCTGGGCTCAATCAAAACACGAGATGACGTGTGCTCTCTTCAGATTCTTTTGAAGAAGTTATTGTTGTTGTTGTTGCTGTTCGCATTGTTTTATGGTCATCCAAATTATGAGAAGAACCAGAAAAAAGAACGTTAACACGCCTAGGTCGGAATTTGTGTCTTATCACTTCAGTCGATTACATAACACTGCCCGTTCTTACACCCTTGTCCGGTCCGAATCGAAAGAAAAGGGTGACAGTCTGTGTGTACAGAACGCCTTGAGCACTCTTTCTGTGTCAATCCACTCGTTTTCAGAACTCGACGAGTCAACCGATGCTGTCGACGCAATCGGCACGTGGGTGCAACACCCTTCCCAGACGGGTAAGCCCTTTTCTCTCTCTCTCTCTCTCTCTCTCTCTCTCTCTCTCTCTCTCTCTTTCTCTCTCTCTTTCTCTCTTTCTCTTTCTCTCTCTCTTTTTCAAACTCGATGCGAAACAAGGTCGCTGAAACGAACGGATGCTCAGTTTTTTGGGTGCGCGGTAGATGAGACATTCAATTATAACCCTCTCGCGGACAATCATTCTCTCTCTCTCTCTCTCTCTCTCTCTCTCTCTTTCTCTCTTTCTCTCTCTGTCCCATTTCGCTTATTCGAATCCACACTCTCTGCCTCCGATTGTTTACGTTTTTGATGTCTTCTTCTTCTTCGTGTTCCGGAAGCGACGACGACTCCGATTTCATCAAAACTCGAATTCTCATTCGCTATATTCGTGACGCCACACGGGTCACCATGCTCTTTATTCTTCCCGAAATGCCAGCTCTTATCAGAACTATACTCGAGAAACAGGTGAGATTGGGGAGAAACAGAAAAGAGTGCCACGATGGGTTCCCATGCTCTCTTTCTCTCTCCCGTCAATGATGAATGTGTTTCGGATGGCGAGGGTCCATCAATGACTAATCGCACCTCTTTTTCCTGCCCTCTTCAAACACATTTCCCCTCGTTTCTGACGTGAGACACAACGGACAATCGACCAGGGATAATTACCGTATTCGGACATGGCGCCCTTCGTTCCACACACCTGTACTTATGAACGGACGGCTGAGAAATGAAACATGCGGCACGAGCGCTTCCCCCTCTTCCACCTTCTATTCCCTTCATTCTCCAAAGACAGGTAACTGAAACTAGAAGACGTTCTCTCTGAAATTGGCGGGTGGCATGTGAAAACGGGGAGAATGTTAACTGCGAGAACATGTGCTTCCTATCGAATTGTGTGTGTGTTTCTTGACAGCGAACCGATGATCCATATCAGAATTTCATGAATCGGAACGAGAATACGAACCTCCCTTCTATTCATACTCTCGCCATTCTCTTCTTTTCTCGATAGTACACACCTTCCAACACGAAGTGCCACGTCATCGTCTTCTGCTTCTTCTCGAGAAACGCGATCGTCTTCTCCAATTTCACTCGTAAAAGTTTCGGATCGGATTAAGTGCTGGTCCGTCTTCCCGTTCTTCTTCTCCTCATTCTCCTTTTCGAAGCGTTAAATCGATCTTGAGAAAGAGAACCCCCCCAATTAAGCAAATATTTGTGTTTGGTCGAGTGCGCGGGCCTTTGAAATTTTGATAGTTTCGAACAATGGACGACGGATCATCTCTCTACCTCTCTCGAGTTTTGTTTGCTCTTTGAGCTTTCTTCCCTCATTGGAGGTCAGCTTGCCACGTGGCATCGGCCCCTTTTGGGCTCCTCCCGTTTCCGTCAATATTTGATATTCGTCTATGAATGTCTCGTTGCTCTCGAATTGACACCCTCTCGTGGCGGTCTGAAGTGGGCAGATATATGCATACATGCTTATATTTCTACTAGTTTCACGCCCCCATTTTCCCCTCCGTCTCTCCCCTTTTCTGATTGGAAAACAGAGCGAATTCTCGGAATAAGGACACTCTCTTTTCTCTTTGTTTTCCGGTGTTTTCTGGTGCAGTTTTCCGAGAAGCGAGCCGCAAAAAGAGACACTTTTTGAGCCTCCTGCGCTTAGTGAATGTAATGAAGACGTGCCAGAAGAAGAAGAAGAAGAAGAAGGACGACATCGCGCTTCTTCTTCTTCTTGACACGTCATCTGAACCTCGGAAGATGTCTGGAATTCCATTCATCGAGATGCCAGACCTCCCACAATAACATAAATTGTCCACCATTTCCTCGCAGCGGCGGAAGAGGAAACGTTTCCTGGAATTATTTGTTGACGTTGCGGATCGCACCGGACATGGGGCAGATGAATGGCCAGCTCCTTCTGATTCGCGCTCCGCAAACACTTTCTCGAATGCCGATTCGTTAATCAGACGACACGGGGCCGAGAGCAAGACCACTACAAACACACACCTTCGCTGTCTCTCTCTCTCTTTCTCTCTTTGTTCTACTCGTGTAGTCTCTGGTAATCGAACAAAGAAGCAGCTTCCTTCATATTCTCCTTGTTTTTGACTCTCGTCCTCCTATTCGCATTCAAATTTGCAGTCTACGTGTGTGACTGACAGCCTTCCGAGAGCGACGAGACCCCTAATGGGCCCTTCCGTCCCAATTTGAACTCACTCCATCACACTCCGAGACAGGCTTCTCGAATGCGACAAATTGCGAGCCGACAGTAGTGGTTCGGAGACCAAATTTGAATTCCCGCCCCTCGCTCGCCGGAGCAGCCATTCTCCGAGTAGGAATGAGCTTCCTGTCTCCGCGAATAGAAACATGTCCTTCTGTCTCGGAGGCCCCCGTCCGATTTATGACATGTGCTGCTGCTGATCGTTATCCGCCCGGATCCGGCGTCCTCCCGCTGTGTGCTGCCATAATCCGACCGCCATCCGCCCCATTCTCATGTACTATTCATATCCTTTCTTCTTTTTCGCCTCCTTTCCCCCCGGTTGCCTCGCAAATTAATTAGCGACCGCCGGCCAGCTGACCGGAATGTTTTCGTCGCTCGTGACTTCCCGAGAACTCGCTCCCCCCACCTCCTTGCTGTCCTTTTTGATAAGAGAGCAGCATGTGAGAAGAAAGTGATAAGGCGGCCGAGGAAAAACGACGACGACGACGACGACAATCTTTGACTCGGTTGCTCGTTTGGTCTCTCTCTCTCTCTCGCTCGCTCTCGCGCCAAACTAATTCAACGCCCATTGTGGCTCTTCCGAAAGAGGGCCGCCCCGCACAAAGAGCAACATGTTTTCGTGCTCTCCAACTCATTTTCTCTTGACACGACGACGAGGAATATGTCAAAAGTTTGACGCCTCACCCTCGAAAAGAGCCCCCCCGCCCCTGCGCATTTTATCGCCTTTCGCGCTCTTCCCTTCCCTTTCTCTCTCCAAATGCTGCTGACATTCCGTATCACATGCGACTTACAGTCTACATCATTTCTTTCCGTTTCCTTTTCGAACGAGCCCAAAAGAGTCGGGAAACGTCACGTTGTGTTGGTTCCCACCGGTGTCGTCACATGCCTCTGGGAGGGCCACTATCACAATCGCACAATATTTACAACTTGGACAAACACTTGCAGGCTGCCATCCTGTCATCGTCGCAGTCTCAAACCGGCATGATTTCGCTCACGCAGCAGGTCGGAGCCGTTCGTCTCGACACGCACAAAAGCGACACTTTCGAGCAGAACGTGAGTTTTCTTCGAGCTCGCCGTCCCATATCGGATCGTTCGTTCAGGATCTGGTGCTCGACAACTCTGGCGGCGTGCTCTCCGGGAGCCGCGACGCGCTCATCAGACGGCTCGTGCCGACGCGCGACTTCTGTCCCGACGAGTCGTACATCTTCTCGCTGCTCGTCAACATCCGAACGTTCATCTCGCCGCACGAGTTGATGCAGAAGATAGTCCAGGTCTGTCTGTTCTTGAGATCTCCCCGGAGAGCCTGTCATTTGTCAGCTCAAATTGTTTTTTTTTTTTCGCCGCTGAGCCTCTCGCCCTTTTCCCCGTTTTTGCTTGTTTTCGATGTCCCAACGGAGAGTCGTTTCCAGTACTGCATGTTCGCCCAAAACGCCGACTCGCACAACTTTGCCAAGGAGGGAAGAGGGCGCATGTTCGCGCACATTCTGAGACTGTGCAGCGAGTGGGCCACCAACATTCCGTACGACTTCAAAACGGAATACATGAGAACGAGGTGACTGAGACTAGAAGGAGCACGCTGAGAACGAGAATGTTCAGGTTGAACGAGCTGCTCCGATTGTGTGCAGTCGACAAGACGTACCAGCAGAAGACGACGGAACTGCAGGCGACGTTGAGATCTTCGGTGAGTCGAGTTGGTCTGAACTTCCGATCTTTGACTGCCGCTTCAGCTGAACAAACTGGATCGGTACGAGAAGGCTGTGGCCAATCTCCAGAAGGCGCTCTCGGAAAACACGAACCTTCCGGAGCAATCGGACACCATGGTTCGTCGCGATCTTCCGATCTTTCCAACGGGTTGATTCCTTTCAGAGCGGTCTTTTCATGATGTGCAACGACGCGAAAGTGGTCGCTCAGCAGTTGACACACATTGAAATGGAGCGATTCAGCATGGTCGGCGTGGATGAGATCGTGCAGAGTCTGGCCTCGGACCCATTGTCGGAGATCGGAAGGCACTCGAAGAACAAGGAGGGCACGATCAGCTCCATCTCGTTCTACATCGAGTGGTTCAATCGGTTGTCCGCGTTCGCGGCGATCGAAGTGCTGAAACAGACGAAGAAACGGTTCGAATCGAGCGAATGCTTCGAAATCTGCTCGATTTCAGAAACCGAGTGGCAGTGTTCGAGTTCATGATCGACATTGCGAAGGAGTGCTGCGAAATCGGAAACTTCAACTCGATGATGGCCATAGTGGCCGGCTTGTCCCTTCCCGCTGTGAGCAGACTCAAGAAGACGGTGAGTTCACGCTTCCCTCTGCCACGTCATAACGGAAGAGGTTTCCAGTGGTGTCGGGTGGAGAAGGCAAAGCTAGAGATCCTGCAGCACCAGCTGGATCCCTCGGGGAACTTCCTCAGCTACAGAGCCACCATCAAAGCGGCTCAGTGGCGGGCAGACAGTGCGAGAGGCAACCAGCAGAAGATTGTGATTCCGTTCTTCGTGCTCCTGCTCAAAGATCTCTTCTTGATCTACCACGGACACCCGCGGATCCTTCCGAATGCACATCTCAACTTCATGGCTTTCAATCAGTTGGCAGAGCAATTGCGTGATGTCATCCAGTGGAAGTCGACGGTTTGCACTTTCGAAAAGAATCCACAAGTGCTGCAGTATCTTCTGATCACTTCTGTTTCCGGGGAGAAAGGTTAGAAGGAAGTGACGAGTTCTTCTGGAACCTCTTCTCTTTCAGACTCGATGCTGATGTCGTTCGAGTGCGAGCCTCCGGAATCCTCGGCGGAACGAGAACAGCACAAGAAGCTGAAGGGCGGCAAGTAGACGTCTGCTTGCCCCCTGACTCTCCACCCCTCCCACACTATCTCGCTCGCTCCTAGTCGAATCTCCTTATCACTTTCTAGTCAACTCATATCTCTCTCTCTCTCTCGCTTGAAGCATCCCTTTTCTCTCACTTCCATTCCCGTTCCTCAAATGTATTTCCCCCCACATCGTATGGGTCTTGCAACGATCTTACAATTAGAAATGAAAATGAATGAATGCATTTTATTATCCCGACTTCAATCGAAACTCGCCTTGTGGAACTTTCCAGAAGATGAGCCCTCTGCCGATGCGGCCGGAGCCAAAGCCAGCTTGTGTCGGTAGCGTTTAGCGGCGACGGGCTGAAAGAGTACAGTGGAGCGAGGTTGCAGCAGATCTCTTCCGTAATAAGAAAGCTTACCAGAGCCATGAAGGCGAGCAAAACCACGACGAGCACAGCGAGAAGTTTCATTTTCAGAGCGAGAAAGACTGAAAATCTTCGCATCGCACCGTTTCTTCACTCTTTTATGCTTTTCTAGAAAACGGGAAGCTCGTAAAATTTATCGTTATTGTCTTCTCGATGCGATTTTTTCCTTGATTCATGATCATATAAACGAAAAAAGTGGCGTTGCCGGAAACGCGCTCTATCGAACAGACCCTTGCAATTTCGATGTGCTCCGTGATTTGTGGTTTGTTTTTTGGTTCTCAATGACTGATCGATAGGTCAAACGTAATTAGAAAATTGTACGAAATGTACCAAAATGACTGTGAAATGGCCGGTTTGCTCAGGCGTGTGCTTTGTTTGTTTGTGACTTCTCCGCCTGCCCCGGGGGTCACTATAAAATGAGGAAAACGACTGAGCGTCCTCATCCTTCGAAATGCTCCTCTTCCTCTCAATCCTCGTCGCTTCTTCCGAAGCCGGACGATACCGGAGACAAGGGCTCGCCGGACTCGGCGGGCTCGGCGAGCTCAACGACCTGCTCCCGTGCAACGCGTTCACTCGGTGCAGCGGCAAGGGCCTCTGTCTCGGAACGGCGAAACAATCCTCGTGCATGTGCTTCCTCGGATGGACCGGAGACTCGTGCGATTCCGTCGCCAACCTCATGGATCCGTTCAATCTGTTCTCGGGAAACCAGCAGAATCAACTGCTTCCGAATCTTCTGCCGACGGCGAGCTCTCTGAACCTTCTGAATAATCCGTTCGGACTGGACGACGATGCGCTGGAAATGTGCACGGCCAGCGACTGCAACGGCAACGGAGTCTGTGTGGGAAGCAAGAAGGCGCCGTTGTGTCTGTGCAACCTCGGAAAGACCGGATTCAAGTGCGAGAGCGAGATCTCGGGCCTATGTGGGGTCCCCTTCCTGTTCGACATTCCTCATTCATTTCTCTTGCAGTGAACCTGGATCCGTCGGCCCCTCTGACTTTCTGCTCTCCCAGCGACTGCAACAATAAGGGTCTCTGTCTGGGAACGAAGAGCTCGTTCACGTGCGCCTGCCAAATCGGCTACACCGGCTCCCGATGCGAGAAGACGCCCGTTTCCCTCTGCGACGCCCGCGACTGCAGCTCGAACGGTCTTTGCATCGGAACGAAGGACTCCTTCTCCTGTGCCTGCTACCTGGGCTATTCGGGAGAACGATGCCAGACGAGTGAGTTCTGAATGAGTTGGTTTCCTTTGACTCTTCTCTTTCAAGTCACTGGCACCATGTGCGAGGCTTCTGACTGCAATTCGAACGGAATCTGCATCGGCACAAAGAACATGAAGTCGTGCATCTGCTCTCCCGGGTACTATGGCTCCAGATGCGAATCGAGATTCAGTGAGGCCCCTGCTGATCTTTCCGAGCCTCCATTTTCTCTGTTTTCAGCTCTACTTCCGGGAACAGAAGGCCTTTTCTGCGAGACCAAAGACTGCAACGGAAACGGAATTTGCCTCGGGAATAAGTTGCTCCCGACGTGTCTCTGTGCTCCAGGATTCACTGGACTCCGTTGTGAGCTCGAGCCACTTTGCACTGGTGCCCTGCAATGCTCCGGAAACGGTCTCTGCGTCGGCTCTCTCAAGTCGTACAGTTGCACTTGTAATCTCGGATGGACTGGACCAACCTGTGCTCAGAGCACCCTGCTCGGCTAGGAAAACCTCGTAGTTACGAGTCGCCCGAACCGTTTATCTGTAAATATTGAGTGATACAATCATAAAGCAATTATCGTATCCAGAGCATGATGAAAATTTTGTTGGTTTGGGTCTGACAATAAAACAAGAGAGCGATACAAGATAGTGACTGGAACGAGAATTAACGAAACGTGAGCAGTGAACGAAACAAATGAGAAATAAAAAAGAAAGATCAGGTGGCGTGCGACATCGAATCTACCTGATTCGAGTGGTTCTTTCCCGAAGTCTTTTGGACAGGCGGCTGTGTGACATCAACTTTATGTCCGTAGACACGGACCAGGTAGGCGCACGTCTTCTGCATGTTTCCGTGGTTCTCTCGGAAACGGAACTGCACGTATTTAATCGGAGCGTACTGCATAGCTGGCGGAACTTCGCAAAACTGCTCCTGCTCGTCGAGTTCATAGCCGTTGTTTTCGGAAGCAGCTTTATATTCGCAACCGGTGACGAGAGGCTCCGATTCAGTGCAGCACGCTGAACGGCACGCCTAAAAGCATTGAATTTGTCTTTCAAAGTTGTATCAACTTCAGAAGTATTTGAGCTTGAACTCACCACAACATCGTAGAGCTTTGGCGCGTGATCTGGAACGATACCGTTCCATCTCACATGTTGATATGAAACAGCACGAGGATTAATGTGTCTGCCCAGTCTGACGGTGAGCGTCGGATGTTTGTCATACGTGCACCAAGCATCTCCCGGAGAAAGAGTGTCGCGATCAAGAAGCACGTACTCCGCTTGGAACGAGACGAAGTACGACATAATGTCGTAGAGCAGACCGTCTTTGGCCGACGCGGTGCGAGAAGAGCTCGATTCTTCGATGACGGCGCCAATCAGACTGTTGGCCACGTTAATGCCGGGGAGTGGTTTACGGAAGAGTGAGTTCTGATGGATTGACTGATGGTGCGAAGCGACGGCATTCGAGAACTGTGCAGGCTCGACATTTTTCTCCGGCTCTACAGATATCACTTTCGAGCTTTGTATCTTGTTTCTCTCCTCTTCAAGCTCGGTCTTCATTTGGAACATTGCTTCCTGGAGCTCTTTCTGAATCAGATTCAGAGCGCTCAGTTCCCGAATAACAGAATCTTTCCAGCCTTTTTCTGCTTCCATCTGACTTTCGACGTTTTCTAGTCTCCACAGAACATGCTTCTCCTTCTCCGAATACTCAGTTTTAAAGTTCGAAATCGCTTGATGAAACTTTTGTTCAACTTCCGAAATTGTGATAGCTTCTTTCTGTGCATAGTACTCCCTGTAGTTGGACTGGCAGTCTGGAATTGAAAGATCGAGGATCCAAAAAGTCTTCGATTGTCTTACAGTGGCAGAAGATTGAGAAGAGAACGACGGTCTGCAAAATGTTCCAGAAGACTCTGAGAGACGGAATGAAGCGGCGTGCCATGTCTTTTTTGTGGAACTCGAACCAGTCAGACCTGAAACAGTGTCTTGTTTGCTTTCAGAAAACAAAGAGAGAGGAAGAAATGGAGAGAAAAAAACAGAGATTATCGGAAAACCGAAACAGAAGGAGCGTAAAACGATTGATCTACTTCTCGCGCGCCTTCTGAGTTTTTTCTTCGGTCTTTTCGAATTGTTAGGGTTTCTTGTACTCTAGAAAATTGTTCCGTACCAGATTTTCTTTTTCATCGATCTGATTTCCTTGGGCGAAAAATGATCACTGTAGTTGAATTGAGAACTGTTCGGATCTGGCTCCGGATACGAATCATCTGCCTCTTCGAAGAAGCGCTCGGGAGACTCCACGATTTTTTGCGATGCTAAACTCTGCCGACGTGAAAGAGGGGTCGATGAGCTGATCGGAGCGTTCAGAGACGAGTGTTCAAAGTTTCTGCGAGATACGGAACGAGTCGTCGGCGGACTCGGCCGATTAGAAAGCTGCGGGGACGGCTGGCTCCGAAGGGCCATCCAGATTTCCTGAAACTGAGGATAAAAAGTCGAAACAAAAGAGGGATAAGAATTTTCAGTCGACCTCCACCGACTTTTGAATGAAAATAGTACGAAAATTGCAGAATTATCATTTATCCGAATAATTATAGTTTAGAGTAGGTTACTGCAACTCGAGCTGCGGTCGGATCAGCTTCGCCTTGACTTCGTTCGTCGCCGCATATCCAGTTCCTCCTCTTTGCAGCTCGATGACATCATTTTCGTCCATTGGCTCTCCGTTGATTGGATCCAGCCCGTCACCCTTGATTAGCTTCTCTACCACATCGTACTTCACGACAGTCTTCGACTTTTTCAGATAAGCACATCTTGTCGTGTTCGTCAGCTCGTCTCTGGTAACTGGACACACGAATCTCTTTTTCGCTTCCTTTTCGGTCCCGGGCATTGGAGTGAACTTCACCTCGAGCATCTCTTTCATTTTGATCGGCTTTCCTGACACGGGGCACAGAGTTTTCGAATTCGGTTTTTCGATTTTTGAAGCGGCCGCCGTTGGGTTCAGCTCTGGAATCCAGAAACTCGGCAGGGAAGTGCTCTTGTCACCGCGCATGTTAGACATGTCACCTTCTGCACCGTGAGCCTTGACCTTTGCGGCGATCTCGCTGGACATCACTGCCCCCGTTCGCTTCAAAGATCCCGATTCTCCGACCTGACGCACTGAAGCAGCTCCGGTCCGACTGGGAGTACTTTCAGATGCCGAGAACTGGGTTCTTTTCAGAAAGACCTCCGCCTGGCCCTCGGTTTGCTTAGCCGCACTCTCTTCGGCCACCTGTTTCTCGTACTCTTTCAATTTTTTTCCGTACGCTTTCTTTTGAGCGAGAATGTTCTTGATGATCGCTTCACGGTCAAAAATATATCCAGTCGGCGAGATTACGGGGTCTCTGTAAAAAAAGTCGACTGTTCTTACATGAAAATAAGAACAAACCTGCAAGGCTGGAGAGTGAGAGAGCAGCAGTGAAACTCTTTGATGGAATCCGCTCCGAGACGAGCGTGAAGTGTTCCGTAGCCACTGGCCTAAAAATCAATCGATTAAATTCGAAAATTGAGAGGAACAGCTCACTTTGGCATCTCGTCGGCGCTCGTGATACGTGTAGACGGAAGAAGCGGTGGAATTTTTTCCGTGCCTCGTCATTCCTCTGAAAGATGCGTTGAAAACTCGAGGGAGACATCGAAGAAACGGAAAAATCGAATTCCGAAACAAGTTAGCCGAAAAATTACGGTTTTAAAGGCGCATACCAAGGTCTAGTTAATGGGTCTTGCACGGAAAACCAAAATTTGAATTTTTTGACGACCAATTTAAATATTTTTCAATTTTTTCATAAAAGAAAAACGTCTTTCTCTTGAAATTCGATGCGACTCCCAAACAAAAATCGTTAATAAGAACGATGGCCGAGTTATTTGAGTAGTCGCGGCCTAGAAAACAGAGACAAGGCTCTCTGACGCACGTTAGCAGCCATTCAGGCTCGCCCTTCGAGCAACTAACCGCGAGAAATCAATAATTTTGTTCAAAATCGTTTATTTACATGTGCTTAGTGAAAAATGCATACTTTAAAAACCCAATTAGTATCCAAAAATATGACATTTTCGATGCAGTTCGAGTTGTAGTGGGTACTGTAGTCGTAGTCGATAAAAATCCTTGAGCAGTTGTTGAAGAAGAAGACGTTGACGGTCTGGGAGTTGTTGATGGCAACGGAACACCTTCTAAACACAGAAAACTGCAATTTTTGGTGCTGAAAACTGAGATGAGACCTGTCTGCCAGTACTGAGCTGCGTATCGTCCTCCCTGGTCACCGAGCGAGGAAATCTGAAAATAAGTGCTCAGCGAAGGACTCCATGCTGCTCGGTGATTGTTAATCTTCTCGTTTGCCATCGTATCGACTCTGAAATCATTACACTTCTCTTTTATTGATCCTTTTCTCATTTACCCGATGCCCCAACCACTCATCTCGAGTTTAATTGGGTTTTGGACATTATACAGTATCTGCAATAAGTTATCGATTTTCTCAGATCGTCCCTTTATTTTTCCCACATTCAATCCAGTCGTTGCCTCGTTTGCCTCGTTCGATTTCATTCGAATCGTCAGATTTTCAGGCTTCCCCGAGCTCATCAGAAGTCCAGTCGTCGTCACTTTCGTCGTCGTCGTCCCATTTGGATCTTCTGAAACAGCGCAATTTCGTGAGTCGGTTTTTTTTTCTCAATTCTCACCCCATTTGGGTTCCACCTGAAATCTGATCTGACCCTTCGATCTCAAAAACCAGACATCGTTGAATATTTGGAACGGCTCCACGCAGTCGAAAAAGCGCAAAGTGTCAGCTGCCAGTGGATTCGAAAAAATCAGTTTTTGTTTGGCGTCGTCGGAACTCGAGTTCTTGTAAGATTCCGTTGGTTCGTCCCAGTAAATCGATATGGCACTCGCCGCAAATGTACCAAAATTGGAGATATGCGAAGACTTTTGAGGGACGTAGGCCGGTGGGATTCTCGTGTTTCCGAGGTTCTGATTCAGAAAAACGGCAGTCAAATCGTCTAAGTTGTGGCTTATCACGATGCTTCTGTCCACCGAATACACGAGAAAGCTCGAGTCTTGAGCCTGACTGTGAGTGGTACAGTACACGAATCCGGTGAGATGCAGAGCTTCCATTTCTGTGTTCGTTGAGCTAATTGTGACGTTTCCGTTAATCTCCCATCCTGCGCTAGTCTGATCTAGTTTCGTTCCGAACCTAGCGAGTTCCGACGCCCTAAAAGAAGTGAAATAGAAAATGTAGAATGTAACTGGCTGGCCCAAAAAGTGGCCCAGCTTGGCGGTTTCCCTTGTCTTTTTTTCAAATCAGTACGTTTTCGTTTCGAAATTGTTCGTTATTTTGATCTTTCCGAGAATGGAGTCATCATCATTTGCTGCTACGTACAGAATCCCGCCTTTCTGAAAGTCAAAACAAAATTTTCGGACATCGAGCCGATTTCCTCACTTCCACTGGCAACTGTACTATTCCATCGGTGATACTGATATCAGAGAGTCGGAATACAGCCAGAGATTTCGCGAGCAACACGGGAAGAATCAGCAGAACTCGCATGGTTTGAGTACGCAGTGTCGCCCAAAAAGTGACTAAAGAATCGAATAAACTGATAAGAGATCGGTTGCACCCCGGCTGACTTGCTCGAGAATCGCCCTATTTCTTATTTCGATCTGGGAAATGACATGCTCTTTGCGATGACAATTCTATCAGTTTGACTCATTTATTTGCTCGAAACCGTACAGAAAACACACATTCATTGTAACTCATAAAAGTAGGCGTTAAAAACGAAGGTACATAAAGTTGGCAACGGCAAGAGAAATCAGTGAGAATGACGTGGCAGCTGATTGAGTAGTTGTTTGGATTGTTGTCGAAAAAAGGCCAGGTGGCTGAGAAGAAGTGGAGAAAGACGACGTCGAAGAAACAGAAGAAGAAGTGGGAACAGTTGGAGTGGAGGCAGTGGATGGGTTTGCTGGAGCAGGAGTAGAAGTGGTAGGCGGAGGCGTCGGAGACGTCGACGGAGAAGTTGAAGTCGTCGCTGGTCCGTTGTCGATCTTGAAGTACTGAATCCAGTAGATTCCTGCGAATCGGCTCGTCGGGTAGATCTGCATGTTGTCAGCAGACCAGCTGGCGACTGTTTCGTAGTTGAAATTGTCACCACTTAACCTGAAAATCGTGATAATTGCCGCAAGCACGTGGGAACTATGATCTCTCACGCGAAAGAATCCGACTGCTTGTTCTTCCCGTTCAGAACAATCGTGATATTCTGGGCAGCGAACATTTCCGTGCTGACCACATATCCCGAAGTGGCAAGATTGTCTCCGTTCGACACGAAAGTGACGGAACTGTTGTAGTTGAACAGCTGACTGTTCGACATTCCGGTCGTCGTAACAGCTCCCGCTTGGATGCTCGTCGTGTCCACGTACTGGTCACTCACATCCAGCTTGATTCCCCCGGTGGCTCTCATGCTCCAAATGTGCAGAGAGTACTGAATCGGATCGATGTTGTCGAAGAAGACTTGTTGCGTAGGGGACACTTCGAGCGGATTCATGAAGATCTTCCTCGCACTGTACATATCAACGTATTGATCATCCGGATTGCCTCTGTAGAATCCAAGACGCGAAGTCCTCGGCTGCACGATGTTCGTGACGCGAGTATGAGTGAATCCCATCGTTCCGTTGTTCGTTCTGTATCGATTGAGGAACACGATGGTAGTGTTATCATTGCCGCTTCTGTCGAGAGTTTGAGTTCCGCGGACAACGTAGACCAGAAAATTCGGGTCCTGAGCCTGAGTTGGAGTGGAAACGAACAGGGATCCCGTTAGTTCGGTCGTCACATTCTCGTTATTTTTTGTGGAAATCGTGAGATCACTGTAGACCGGCCAGCCGAGTTGGTACCCGTTGTCATCAAAGTTGCTGAGCAGCTTGTCCAACCTGGGAAGTTTTCAGTCTGAATCTCTCGCAGCTGAAAAGAAGGACTTACGTGATACTCTTCCCTCGCGTGGTCAGTGTGATCTTTGCCAAAGCATTCGCTTTGTCCGATGAGGTCAGATAGATATTCGAACCATTCTGAAGTAAAATTACTCAAAACAAGACATAATCGAACAAACTCACATTCACAGAGATAGGGATGGGAAATGTGTTGTTTTTGAAAAATGCGAGATTGAAAGTGGTGGAGCTGAGACTTGCGGCAGAGGAGATCAAGCACAGAAAAGTGATTACCGCTGCAGTTCCGCGCATTCTGTTCGAAAGATGACTGACTGTTTCTTTCCGCACTCGTCTCCATTTTTATTTCCTCCCTTGCTGATAATCGTGTTGGTTAGTTCTATCACTGATACGTCATCTCTTTCCAAATGCTCTTTCAATTTCGAATAATCGATTATGAAGGGCGTTACTCGAATAATTAATCATCTGTTTATTTCATTAAACCGACAGTGAGTAACTGATTTGGCAAATGAAAACCGAAATTGAGATTAAAAACGAA
Source organism: Caenorhabditis sulstoni (assembly GCA_963966605.1). NCBI lineage: Eukaryota > Metazoa > Nematoda > Chromadorea > Rhabditida > Rhabditidae > Caenorhabditis > Caenorhabditis sulstoni. The sequence continues at coordinate 3,894,936 of OZ016478.1, read as the reverse complement.
TTGACAGTTGCTTCTTTTGTAGTTGTTTCGATGTTTCTCACTGGCGTAGTCGTCGGAGATGAGTTCGATGGCTTCGTGGGAGTTGGAGACGTGTTTGACACATCCGTCGAAAGGTCGTTTCCTTCTGGAAGTAGCCATTCGTCCGAACACTCAAACATTTCACGAACCGATTCTGAAGTACTGAATGAAGAAAGATCCTGTTTGGTCGTTTTCTGGCTGCACGAAGAGATTAGTCGAATTCAAATCGAATTGGAAGAAGTCGTCATTCACTTGCTTGTTTTTAAGGAATCTGAACTCTTTTGTCTCGCTCGTTCTGTTTCGAATAACCTACGTTTCAACCTGGTATTCAGTTTCACTGCTGAACAATGTGACGTTCAAATCTGAAGACGTTTCAGTTGACACCTGGGATTCTTTTTTTTATTCTGAATAAGGATTCTTGAACGACATACCCTGAATCCCGATATTCCGGCATGGTTCGGGTTGTTTTTGAAGTTGACTGTCGTGTTGTACGTGTAAAGAGGGCTCATCGTGAACCCAGTAGTCGTTTCTTTTGTTGTCGTGTAGATCGACTGATCGGCCGTCTGCTGGCTAATGTCCAATTTAATCCCTCCAATAGAACGGATGTACCAGAAGAGTTGATAGAATTGAATCGGCTCCACATTGTCGAAGAAGCTGAAGCTAACTTATTCTTTTCTAAAACCGATATTTCCTATTCTCATACAATGTGTCCTTATCTGGCATCGTGGTCGGGTACATACTGATAGGGTTCGCGAAAATAAGCATCGCAAGTGTCTCTCGCGGATCAGTGTAGTCGTCTTCGGGTATGTTCCGGTACATGTACAGTTGGCTCGTCTGAAAATTGAATAAACCTAATGGAAGTAGGCAACAAGTACCGAAGGTTGGACGAGATTGTCAATTCGCGTGTTGTAATGAGACTTCCACTTCGGATCCGCATTCGATGGGTTCGTCCTCTTGTTCAGAAGCACCAGAGTCGTCTCATTCTTCGCGGATCTGTCAATTGTCACCGTCTGATCGCTCACGACGTAGACCAAGAAGTTCGGATCGTTGGCCTGAGCGGGGCTCGAAATGAACATGATTCCGTCGAGTTCGTCAGTTTGCTCAGCAGAATTCGTCGTTGAGATGGTCAAATCGCTGTTCACAGGCCATCCTTTCTGATAAATCCCGGCGTCGTCGACGCTTGCGAGCAGTTTTTGCAATCTAAAAGTGGAATTCTAGTCGTATGGAGCCTCTTCCTGCGATACGTAGTGGATTGTCCGTTGGATGACAGCGTTATGCGACTCAGAAGAACTGCTCGGTCAGAAGAGGCCAAATAGAGAAGAGACCCATTCTGAATTCAGATGAGGTTGGTTTCAATGAATGAAGCGCTTACATCCACATTGAAGATATTCGTAGGCTCCGAGAGCTTGTATGCTCTCAGTTGAACAGTTCGTGCACAGAAATGAACTGGCAAAAGAGCGAAAAGGAAAAGTATAGGTCCTGCCATTTTTCAAAAGTTCAACTCGAACCGCCCGTCTGATGCTTTTATGTGTGTTCAAACCTTGCTTATCAGCCGTTTTATGGGTCGGCGACACTTTGAAAAGGCGTTGTGAGGAGGTTTTATAGAACGTTTCATCAAGAAATCAGACAGAAATCGAAGAAATAACAATCACGAATAAGAATAAATTGGCCATGAAAAGAGATCGCGCAGAGCTTGTGGTGGTGGCGACAGTGGCAGTGGTCACTGAAACGGCGGGAGCGGTGTTCGCAGTGGTCGCAGCACCGGCGGTCACTGTATTAACGACTGTAGTGGGTGGAGTCATTGTGGAAACGACAGTTGTCGGTGAGTTGGTGATCACAGAAGAGAGAGTTGGTACTGTACCTGGAGTCACAGTGGAGCCTCTGTTCGGAGCAGAAGTCAAAGTGGAGCCGCCTGGAGCCAACGAAGATGCCGGCGTGCTTGTGGAAGGAATGACGTCGCTGTCTGCAGAATGATCATGAGATCAGTGATAAGCAGAAGCAACTCACTGAAGCCGAAGTACTGGCAGTAGAAAACGCCAGCTGTGATGTCCGTTGAGTTGACAGTGAGACTTGTGGCAGCCAGGTCAGTAGTCACGATCACTTCCGTCTGGTTGTTCGTGTTGTCGTATCTGAAGCTATTTCGAATCAACCAAGAACATTCTTATCACCTCCACTCACGTTTTCGACGACACACTTCCTGCGGCATCGCTAAAAATAAAATTGACTTTAGTCTGGCGTGGAATTGTTGCGGAGAGCTGAAAACGGGCAAATAGACACGTGCAACGGAGCACTCTCACCATGTAGCCGGTAGTTTTCTTTTTGGTAGAATCCAATTGGAAGTTGATGACATGAGTGGAGAAAAGGTAATTGCTGTTGACCAGCAGACCAGTTGTTTCCACTGCCGTCGTGTTATAGACGATGTTGTTGACTGAAAAAACGAACTGAGCAGTTCTTTTTCATCATTTCCAAATCTTACCATATTTGTTCTGTAGAGTCATGCTGACTTGTCCGACGGTTGTGAAGTACCAGTACTCGAGTCCGACTTGAAGCGGCTCGAAGTGAGTGAAGAACTTTTGAGCATTGTTGACGATCAGAGGGTTCTCGAAGAACTTGTTGCTCACTGTGCTCGAGAAATCCGCAGGCGGAATTCCGTATTGAAAATAGAGACTGGCGTTCTGAAAAGAACCATTCCCTAATTGAAAAGCTCTCTCCAGCCTACCGATGCCTGTTGAATATCAGTGACGTATGTCGACTTCTGTGGCCGATCCACTTCATCAGATGGGGATAAAAGCTGCGTATTCAAAACGACAGTAGTGGCGGTTGTTCCCTTAACGGTGATGTGATGAGTTCCAGTGATGACGTAGACACTGAAGGTAGCGTCTGAAAGGGAGTAGGATTGCGAAAGAATGGCGAGGAGTACGATACCTTGCGCCTGCTTGGCTGAGGTGATGTACAAGTACCCAGTCAAAGTGTTTGTGATCGAGTTACTGTTAGTTGTCGTGATCGTCAGTCCACCACTGATCGCGATCGACTTCGACGACCCGTCAGGGTTAGCTCCAGAGATCTCGGAAAGCGAGTGAGTGGATCCCCCGGTCGTGACCATGATGTTTTTGACGGCGTCAGATGGATCGTTCGAGGCCAGATACAAGTTCGCTCCGTCCTAAACTTTACACGTGAAGTTCTCCGGGAGCCGGAATCTCACCTCCGCATTCGGAACTGTCGCTGTCGTTCCGTTCAAATAGTTTTTCAAAACCAGTATCTGGGGATCGCAGAGCGCGGCTCCGAAGAGTACGGTAGCGAGCAGAAGGGGAACTCGGCGGGAGCTCATTTTTTGCCGAAGAATGCGGTCGACGCCCCTGATCGCTCTAATTTAAACCGATTTCACACTGATAACGAGAAGAAGCACAAGCAACATGCCAACGATGTTCTGTGCTTGCGGAGTGACGAAGCAGCGAACTCGTCGGAAAGAGAATTATGCAATCATGATCATGCTATTTGAGTTTGGGAGAGAAGACTGTATTTGACGGGGCGCTGCCCGCAGAACAAATCGCCTGATTCCACTAGACACTTTTTTAGTTGAAAAAAACATGTTATTCAATAATTAATTGAGAATAGCGTAAATGAGAAACGTCATGGAAAAGTTGAGAATTGTTTGATATCGGAAAGATGATCTCGTGGAAGTTTGGATTGTGCTCGTGGAAATCGCGTTTCCCGGACTGTCTTTGGAGGTGGTTACTGGAGCAGGAGTGGTTGGAGTAGTAGCGATTGTTGAAAGGAGATCTCCACTGAACCCGTAGTACTGGCAGTAGAAAGTTCCTGGCAAGAGATTCGTCGAGTTCACGAGCAGTCTTGCCGCCGGGAACTGCGACTCTGACAACACGGGGCCCATGGATCCATCGTAACTGAAATAGGATGTTGGACGTTTTGTTTTGGAAAGAGTGTCTTACACTTGAGAAACTATTCCAGCTCCATCGAGAAGAAACTCAACAGGTGACGTCAGATTTATAGTGGATACCTGAATAACAGAATGTGGTTAGGTACACTTTGCTTGATTCTTACCAGAGTCCCCACGAAACTCTGTCTCGTCAAATCCCATTGGAAGTTGACTTGATGAGGCTGGTAGATGAAGTCGTTGACGATGAGTCCCGTCGTGTTGACGGCAGTTGTACTGTAGTTGGTTGCACTCACGTACTGGTTCTTGATTATCATGTTCACTGGACCCATCGACTCGAAGTACCAGGATTCGATGCCGATTTGAAGAGGTTCCACGTTATCAAAAAAGCTGGAAACTCGCGAAATGAGTAAGAAGGAAAGGGGTCTTGAGCTAACATTCTCGATGTGTTGCACAATTTCCCATGCTCGTCATAGTTGTTGAAAACGAGCGGGTTCTTAAAGAACATTTTGTCAGTTTCATAGGTGTAGTTGGAAGATGGAACTCCCCAGCTGAAGTAGAGGTTCGTGTTCTGAAAGTGCTCATTTTTTTATTTTCCAAAGAATCATTCCGTCTACGTGTGAATGGTTGATTCCAGTGACGTAAGAAGTTTTAAGCGGAGAATATGGATCACTATTTTCGCTTTTATAGGCTGTATTCAGAATCACAGTAGTCGTTCTCATTCCCATCCGACTGATGTAATGCTCTTCTGTGATAACATACACACCGAACGAGGGATCTGACAAAACCGGATTTTTTTTGCGAAAAAAAAACTCTCTTTCTCTCTCTAACCTCTAGCCTGCTGCCACGTTGTGACATAGATGTATCCAGTCAACTTGCTCGTATCAGCATCGTTATTAGAGCTTCTTATTATCAGTTGTCCGTCGATTGTGAGATTCTTCGGCGTGCCGTCAGAGTTCATGTCGGCGAGCCTATCAAGGCTGAAAATGAGACAAGTGAATTCCAGAGGGGCTTGCCCTTTCTCGCAAACGTTGTGGTAGTCGAGCCAGATGTGATCACAATATTTCTGAGGAGCGCCCGGTCGTCATTGGAAGCCACAAACAGCTTTCCACCGTCCTGTAATCATGTGAATTCATCACATTACTCTGATCTGATCTCACCTCGACACCGATGATTCCATGTTCCGAATCCGAATAATACTTTTTGAGGTACAAAAGTTGTGGTCCGGCGTTCACTAATCCGAAGATCAATAGAAAAGCTAACCAAAAAAAATCGGTCATTTTCAGTTTACGAAGCGATAAAAAGAGTGGAAGTCGTCGTACTTAAATTCAGTTTGTCCTAGATAACACCAGTTTTGCCTTTGATAAAAAGTGACTGTGTGCGTCTGCGACAAGCAGAAATGAAAAAGTGACGAGTTTCATGGGGTTTCCTGCTATCACGCCTACTTGCAGTCAGTTTCAGATAGCAGTTTGAACTTACACTCGAAGCTCCCCGTGGTGAATCACACTCGACACGAAAAGTCGGAAATCGAAAGACCGAGAAATCAAGTTGACTTTGAAAAGATAACGGAGATGGTCGTAAGGTATTTTATTAACGCCGCAAAAGACTGAAAATGGAGGCGAAGATCGAGAAAGCGATGAAATCGTGAGATCGAGATGACTTCGTAGTTGTGATGACTGTAGTTGTGCTCACGGAGCTAGACGTCGTCACTGACGAGGTTGTGCTGGTAGTGGAAGGAAGAGCGTCTCCGCCTGAAATCATGAGGATTGGAAGCGTAAATAAAGAAGAAACCTCACTGAAGACAAAGTACTGGAGGTATAGAGTGCCCGGATTGAGAGCAGTCGCATTTATGTATAGATGTGTCGCTGCGAAATCCGTGACGAACTGTCCGTGCACGAGGGAATTGCCACTGCCGAACTTTTGAATGGAAGACCCTCCGGCCTCATTCAGAAAGCTGATTTGCATCGGATAGTTCAGGTAACTCGTGGTCTGAATCAGTATTCATTCAGCCTTTTGCGCGTTCCCCGTGAACCTACCAACGTGCCCGTCCACCTTTTTTTCGTCATATCCAAGTTGGTGAAGTAGACGTTCTGTTCCATAAAAACGTCGGTGACCACATATAGGCCGGTTGCATTGTCGGTAGTCGTAGTGTGAGTGTTCTCATTCTCTGAAATCGTTTCCTTCTCTCGCGAAGATTTTTCGAGTGGGGCATACCGTATTTGCTGTCTAATGTCATACTGAAAGGACCATTGGAAGTGATGTACCAGTACGGAACGTTTATTTGAAGCGGCTCGATTTTCGAGAAAAACCTAAAATTCTCTTTAGAACATTCGTTCAATATTCTCGAAAGCACACGTTCTAGTCCTTGGAAGTAAGTTTCCATTATCGTCGATTTTAGAGATCATCTGTGGATTCTCGAAAAACTGATTCCAGGTCACAACGGTCCAGTTCCACGGTGGAATTTCGTGATGAAAGTTCAGATTCGTGCTCTGAAAATAAGCTGAGAGCCTGGAAAAGCCAGTGACCGAGTACCTCAGGCTGGTTGATGTCTGTAACATAAGTGGTTTTGTCGGGAAGACTGAATGGCGGAAACTGGACGTTCCAGTGCGTGTTCAAAACGACAGTCGTCGAATAAGAAGCCGTTCTGCTCAAAGACTGAGGTCCATTGACCACGATAACTGAGAACGAATCGTCTGAAATCGAGGGTTTCGAGGTGATCCAAAAACGGAAAGTTACCGTTCGCCTGTAGCGCAGTTGTCACATACAGAAATCCAGTGAGATCAGCAGCGCTAGCTTGACTGTTTCCTGATTTGATACTCAGCTTATCAGTGATCTTGAAGGCGGTTCCGTTCACCAGTTGATCCAGACTGAACGAGTTAGCAGATTGAATCAAGAAACCGATGATATCGTGTTCTCACGTTATCGATCTAGCTCCTGTAGTTATCTGGATGTTCTTCAGCATCGAAACGTCATCACTCGAAGCCAGATACAGATTTCCCCCCGTCTGAAATATCTCTTTGAGACGTGCGATTCGTAATCCAACGCACCTCCGCAGCCAGAGTAGTGGCTCCATTGTCACTGTTAAACTTGTTGAGTCGGATGATTTGCGGATCCGCAAGCGACAAGGCTATCAACGCCAAGAAAATACAAAGTGATTTCATTTTGGAGTGCTCCAAGACACCAGAAAAAGTGTATTTATGAGAGCAGAAAATCGTTGATAAGAAGTGACGGCAGTCATCTTGTGAAAAAGTTGGACGCTGTGAGTCAGTCCAAATGCAAAACTCAAAGTTCGGTATCGAAACGGTGCACTGCGTGGTTATGTGGACACAGACTGTTGTATTCAAATAAAAATGTCATTGTGAAGATATGCACGAAAGATCGATAGTACCAAGCAAAGAAAGCCGTCCGTTTGTTTCTCTCCGCTGACTCTTTATCAGTTACATACTGTGGTTATCTAATGAAAAACCAAAGATGATTGTTTGCCGCACGATCGATACTTCTGAACGTGGAGCCTTTTCTGAAAGTGAAACTAGAACTTGATATGGAAGACGACAACGTTTTAAAACTTTTCAAATTTCAGTAACAATGGCGAACGCCATGGAGGGAGAGGAGAAAGTTCACCGCATCGACTATTATCCAACGCACGAAGAGATCGTCAACAATCTTCCGTTGACAAGGTGCGACATGTGTGGACGGAACTTTGCGAATGCGTCAGCATGCCGGTTCCATCAGGTGAAACAGCATCTTCTGTTGGACAATGTGACCAACTGCAACGAGAGACGTCTGTTCACGAACGCTGGCAAGGAGCCAAGTGAGTACTCCGTCGGATGGCTATCTCGGTTCACTACGGTCTTCTTCAGAGATAATTCAAAACTTTCACTGTCCGGCTCCACTGTGCAAGTCAAAAGTGCAAAGTTTCGAGGGTATGCGTAACCTGAGGCAACACTACGTCCGATCGCATTGCGCGAAAAACCTCGTGTGCGAAGTGTGCGGATTCAGAACGGCTCTGGAAAAGGACATAAACTACCACATCAAGTCTCGGTGCACTGGGCCACCGTTGAGCAAGGGTAAGAAATGAATGAGAAATGCTTTATTTCGGGACTCGAGAGTCTTAGCATTAGACGTGCGAGAAACGACGTCTGTATCCCTGAGAGGCTGGCTGCGACTCGACGGCAGCAGTGCGTGGTGGGCACGGGCAGTAGGCGGCGTCCTGTCCTGGGAGTCCGGCTCCTCCGTCCTCTCCGGCGGCTCCTGGAGCTCCGGCCTCTCCATCTTTTCCTGGGGCTCCAGCTGGTCCCTCCGGTCCGGCGTTTCCTGGGGCTCCGTCTTGTCCTGGGGCTCCGTCCTGTCCGGCTGGTCCGGCTGGTCCCTCCGGTCCAGCTGGTCCTGGGGCTCCAGCTCCGCGTTGTCCGTTCTTTCCTGGGGCTCCTGGGGCTCCGGCCTCTCCGTCAGCTCCTGGTGCTCCGGCGTCTCCCTGCTCTCCAGCGGCTCCTGGCTGTCCGTCTTGTCCTGGGGCTCCTGGGGCTCCGGCCTCTCCGTCGGCTCCTGGGGCTCCGGCCGGTCCGTCTGGTCCAGCTGGTCCTGGCTCTCCGGCTGGGCACTTGATGCATCCTCCGACGTCCTGAGAGTTGACGATTCCGACTCCGTTGACTCCGTTCTTTCCGGCCTGTCCTGGGGTTCCGTCGTCTCCTGGGGCTCCCGGAGCTCCTGGGGGTCCAGCTGGACCAGCTGGGCAGTTGTTTGGCTGAGCTCCGCATCCGCAGGTTCCACCGGATCTCTTGTTACGTCCGAAGATGAGGTTGGCCTCGACGGTTCCGGCTGGCACGATCATGTCCTTCCAGGCCTCGTTGGCGGTGTACTGAAAGCGGAGATTGTTAGCAATAATGCAATTCAGTTGCAATAACTCACTCTGAACTCGGTCATGTCATCCATCACATCATAGTACAGGTCGTTGATGTCCTGGAGGAGCATTCCGGCGGCGACCAGAGACACGATGATAGTGACTCCGGAGAAGAAGGAGGCTCCGACGACGAGGGCTTTCGTACTCATTTTCTTTTGAGACTGAGACGGCTGATCTCTCCTCCTCCGAGACGGCCTTTTATACGTGCCGAGGCAGGCGCAAGATGGGCGGTATCGGTAGCTTACCTTGAAGAAGCCATGCCTATCTGAGTGTAAGATCTTCTTAGTGATCGTCCCTCCGTCTCTCTAGATCTTATCGCTTCTTCCTCTTTCTGAAACGAAGTTGCCGGGTGGCAGGTAACGGTTTGACATGATGAAATGTAGTGGAAAAAGTCAAGTGACTGGTTGAAGTGACTACTACAGTAATTCGTAGTCCGTTAAGAAGAGAGTATATTGATTATTCAGTTGTCATTTCCAGGTGTTACTTTTTCTTTTTACTTCAGGCGAATTCCGTGTTTTTCTTCAAGAATAGGAATGGTACTTGATCACTTCAGACTCTCTGTTCCAGTGTTCACAGTGTAACAGTAATCCATCAAACAACGACATCTTCCTGATTTTCATCGTCTCTTCCACTTATCTCATTTTTTCGGTTCTGTGTGTCGCCAGGTTGTTGCGAATTGAGGGATCATCACGCAAGTTTTCCTCGCGAGGAATCAAGTTCTGCTTCTTCTTCTTCTTCCCCTCTCCACATTTCATTACGCAACATTGTTTTCCTTCGTTGGCCAACTTGAAAAACTGAACTTTTTACGGGCGCCCGCTGGCCGATCTGGCTTCCTCTCTCTCTTTTTGTCACAAAAATCGCCGTGGCATTATCTCTATCTTTGATCTGAAAAAAGAAGAAAGTGGCGGCCGGTAAACAAAAGAAAGGGGTAAAACTGTGAAGGTTGTTGCGAGAAAATGTACACTTTCGCTAAATGACCTTGCTCGCTTTGACGTATGCAAATCGGCAGTGTATCAGAAACCGTTGAAATGGAATCGAAACGAGTGGGAATAAGATTATCTTCTTCTAATCCTTGGAAAACCGTCAGGAGCTCTACTTGAAAATTTGTTGTTTTCAGAAGAGGAGAAGAAGAAAAAAGCCGAGATCAAAAAGAAAAAAGTCGCCTCGCTAACCAAAACACTGAAAGAAAAGAAAGCTGCAATTGATTCAACTAAAAATCAGAAGTCAACAAGAAAGAGACGACGGTCCGAAGATTCCGACGAAGACGAGGATTCTTCGAGATCGCCACCGACCACTGTCGTTCAGCCCATCTTCTTCGTGGTGAACCCGGAAAACGTGGATTCGGTCGTCGAAACGATTCAGAAGAAGATTCTAAATCCGTCGGATATCAATCTTAATTCGATCGGAAGACAAGAGGAGGAGGATGTCTCGAACTCTCAGATTCCCTTCGAACCTAATGTGGCAATGGCTTCGATCCACCCGGTCACCTCTACCTCGTTCGCCACCCAATACGATCCGACGGAGCACAGTTCGCAGTTCTGCGAGCGCGGCGAAGATCCTTTGAACTTCTTCGATCCGCCGTTCGGAGAAGAGTTCGGCGACTTGACGACGACGCCCCGCAACGCCAAGTGAGTTTCGCGATCCATTCAAGCATTCGACTTCCGTAACGAAATAATGGTTGTTTACATACGGGCTTTTCTGAAAGTGTGCATTCGAAATGTTTTCGGAAGGCTTTTCGGGAGAAGAGTGTCTGGGGAGAATACTTTTATTGGCGGGAAAACGAACAAACCGATGATTAGCGGGACATTCGCTAAAATGCCAGACTCCTGGCACGGACGAGTGTCTGAAAAGCTATATTTTGGAACACACAAAACAGAAGTTCAGGCTACAAAAATCATGCAATTCTGCATGTTTTCTCAAATGCAAGATTCTGAACGAGCTTTTCTTTTCAGAAACGACAACTATAACTATGCCTCCCAGCAGTCGACGTCGCAGCAGCCGCAGACGAGAAGCTTCGGAACGATGTTCGAAAAGTACTGAGCTCCCTTCTGAAGCATTCATCCCTCATTTCTTTTTCAGTGTGGAGACCTGCAACACGGGAACTTCGATGATCGAGGAGGAGTTTCCCGAGTTCCTTCGAGACATCGAGACGCAGACGCCGAGCTACATGATTCAAGGACAACATCTTCAGCAGCCGGGCACTTCTGGAGACTGGCCGTGGCCCATGACAGAGGGAGACATCTAACTGCTTCTCCGACATCTTCTTCTCCTTTCCCTGCCACCCCCTCCATCCTTCTCTATTGTTCTCAACTAATCGGTCAGAAATCCATTAGCTCTGTGCAAAATGAGGAAATGACTTTTTCATCTTGGCTCCTATTGCTCTCTTATACATTTTCATCAAAGTTTACTCGAATAACAAATATTAGTACATGCATTTCCCCGTCTTCCTTCCCACTTCCCAACCCTGTTCTTCGGTTCCAGGGGCTGTTTGTGGGTGTGATATCATCATTCCGCTTCTTCTTCTTTCTCCATTTTATTGCCCACAAATTGACGACAAAGTTGCCATTTTCGGAGTCCCCCCTTGAGATGAGATTAGTTGGGACAGATAAAAGTGAATGGGCGCCGAATGAGGCTCCTCTCCTGCCGGCTCATGGGCTCTCGGAGCAACTTCCGTGTGTACGAGCTCCAGAAGACAATGTCTTGTTTTTATGCTCACGTGCGTCTGTAGTCTGATCTAATGACCGCAATTCCTGACGTCATCTGGAATCTGGATTCCAGACTGTGGACGCGTCGGAGCCAGTCCGCCGGATTACTGTAGTTGTTTGTTTCCTCGTTTCGCCCCTCGACTGGAACAAAGTCTTGAATGTCTGAAATTGTGTGTGTGGCAGCACGGTTCAATGACTAATTCAATCAGCCTCGTGACTAATCCTCGAACATTCCGGACCCACTCTCGTATTCCAGTGCCAATTCGAGCGAGCAGCGCGAGCCGTGATTTTTTGTGCTCGCTGACATTGGCACACGTCAGTTTGTAATTTCTGCCCCTTTTCTGTCGAGCCATCCTACATTTCTCTTTCAAATTTCTCACTCGTCAATTCGTAACTATGTCTCGGAGTGTTGCAATTGCGCTCCACTGGAATCGTCCTCGCTCCTTCGAGATTCTCCAGAAATAGGCCACTTGAAGAAGTCCTCCTGCTCCTTCTTCTTCTTCTTCTTCCTCCTCTCCAGAATACACCTTCCGGCTCGCATTTCGAATCAAAATGAGCACGGAGTGACCACAAGAGGAGAGAGAGCAGGCTATAATTTCAGCCAATTTATCGCAATTTATGCAGAGTTCTCAGTATTCTTTTCAATGTTTACTGCACCTCTACACTTATCCATCAACCGAAAAAGAAGGGGAAATAAATATGCGATTTGGCTCTTTCGCGTGCTCATACGGTCCATTCTTTTGCTCATTTGCATATAGAGATGCCCGCGCATTTCCGCTTTCTCGTGACGTGGATTCGGAGAGAGCACAACGGCTAATGAGCCTTTTTTTTAATAAGACGACGGACGGAACTCCTCATGTTTTGTTCCGTGTTCCTTTTCTTTTCGTCTAGAATATCAAAGCAAAAAGCCCCCGCGGTCCATTGAAAACATGTTCGAAAAGCTGAAAACTGAAAACACATCTTGTGTGTGTCTGAACTCTCAGTTTGTCCTGTCACTTTCAGATGCTCACTTCCCCCCACTGCCCCATTCTTGCGATTCCCCCCTCACATATTCGCTGCGCGCCGAAGATACGGAGTGCGGTGGAGCGCGTTGGCGATCAGTTGAAAGTTGTAAAATAAGTGGAGCAAAACAGGAGGAAAAAAACAAGACGGGAGTGGGGGGTAAGAAAATGAATGGAAATTTGTTTCTTCCGGTTCGGTGTTCAGTGGAGAAGGGAGCCTCTCCACTTGATTTCTGATTGTTTTGTTCCTCTCTCTCTCTCTTGCTCGAGGGTAACCGGACACCTCCTTTCGAATTATCACACTCTCCGCTCTCTTTTCTTCTCGTTTCTTGCCTCTTGGTCCCATAAATCTCGATCCAAACGCGGGCTTCCGTTTTAGTTTCGTTCCCTCGGGAATCAAAATGAAAGGTCGGAAAAACGAGAGGAGAAGAAACTTTGGGCAAAGTGGGCGGAGCCTCCTGGAGAAGAGCACGCCGCGAGTGTGCTCCTGCTCCGAGAGCCGCTTTTTCTCACCTCCAAACACACACACTTTCCGCTTCATCTCCGACCATTTGGCAGCGAGCCAGAGGAGCCCTCTCGAAACATTGTCTTCGAGAGGCCCCCCCCCCCCGGATTATGCTCCGCAGCGGCTCCGCAGCGGCTCCGCAGCCCCAACTTCTCAGTTCCTGGACGTCGGGTCGATGATTTTTTATTCGAGTGCTCCGAAACAGGTGCAAACAAGTTGTTTTCCAGCCCGAAACAACCTCTTCTTTCTGTTCTTTTCTGGTCCATAAGAGTGCTCCCCATCCGGTGCTGTGCTCGTTTTTCTTCGGAAGACGGATTGGCAACTCGTCCGGAGATTCCGACAGCTGATTCGACGAGTATCATTCCCTCTTCTCTCTCTCGATTCGTTTTCTCGATGGACCTCTTCTAATTCTGTTGCATTCCGAAGACGTTCTACTCGGAAAACGGCTACCTATATTTATGATTTGTTCCGAGAAGTTGAAGCGCAAATGCTCACAGACTATAATTTCAGTCTGCTCCTGTTTACAGCTTCTTTCATTCCGCAACTTGCCATCAAACATAGTTTATGCCTAGTTGTCTCCACTTTCAGAACTTCGGTTCATTTTCAGAATACCGTAGTAGTGGTAGTAGAGGAGTGTCTAGAGTAAACATGACCTCTTTGAGAAAGAGCCCCTGGAAAACAAGAGGACCCCCGCGTGTCAGTTTTGTCACTTTGATGTCTAGCACAGAAGAAGCGTGACTCCTTCAGAAGAACTTTCACCTTTCTCGCTGATCCTGTGACTGTCCATCAGAAAGACTCTGACTTCTGGCGGCTGCCGACGTCTTCCCATCCTTCTGCGTCGAGTTAGCCACTTCAAAAGCGACCCGTCCCAATCTTTGTTCCGTTACGCTCTCGAGAAACGTGTGTATCCGATGGCTGAGAGATGCTTTGTGGAATCCTTTTGATTCAAGTTTCTAAGAGATATCCGAAAGATTTCCTCCGTTGTCTTCTTGTCTCGTCGTTTACCTCTTCGAATCCAACGTGTCCCAATTGGCTTCATCTCTACGTCATCGAACTTTCTTCCCTCGTTCTGCCCTTTTCCCTTGTACACACGAGTCCAGCCCACATCCCGTTTTCAGAAGCCATGGACAATTCGAGCGCTTCCTCCTCTGTCTCGGCTCCTGCACTACAACTTTCACCGCTGCTCCAGAAGTGCTTCGACGAGTCCTACTTGTTGTTGATGCCGGATATCGAGAAACGGATTAATAATGTATGTCTTTCTCCACAGGAAGTGGGCCCTCTCTTCTCTCGTTTCAACCAGATTTTCACCTCCTGCGCCCGTGAGGTTTGAATGGAAACCTCGAATTCCGCGCCAATTCAAAACTCTCTGTCGCCCGTTTTTTTTTTCGATGGCCCATGCACTGAAAACTGAAAGCGGAGGAAATCTGAAAAGACATGCGGGTTGAGGAGAAAAAAGAAGAAAGAGAAGGAGATTGACGTTGTTTTGAGAAAGGGGAGAGTCGAGTATTTACGGGCAAGAGGGAAACAAGCAAGGCACGAGTTATGGAAATTCGGTCAGAGATGAGCCGAGAAATAATGACGTACCAGCCGACGCAGCGGGTAATTAGGTAGCCGCATAACAGATTTCCGCCCTCCTCGTGGATCCAACGACCCCTCCGATAGTTCTCAGAATGTTCTTAGAATGCTCTCCGAACACGTGTCGTCCCGCCGCTTGTCAGTCATTCCCACCACTTTTTCGCACGAGATTCACCCGAAAGCGCCTCCGCAAGCGACCTCGATCTCTATGATTATTTCATCAGAATCTATCTCGCTCTCTTCGAGATTTCCAGACACGGATGAATCTCTCTGAACACTGTGGTCGGTGGTCACCGGAAATATGATATTAGGGCGAGGGAGGCGTCGTGCTGCTCTCATAATTATTGTAGTCGTACGAGTGCCTCATCCGGATCACCTGACATCCTCGCTGATCTCTGAGGGTCTCGCAGACCGGCAAGTTCAAGTGTTTATCCGAAAAGGCGGTCCTCCTCAACTTCTCCGCCGTCGCAACTAATTCGGGGTCTGATCATCACGGCCACTTCCCGTCGCCAAAAGAATTCAATTAATCGTGTCTCGAAATTGTACGCTTGACGTTTTGACGGCTCTTTCCCTCGCTCCGTGCACATGTTTCGCCCATCCGCATTCGAGAAAAGAGGGGTTTACGAGCCGTTTTATGAGCGTCATTCGATCAGGTGCGAAGAGCCCGCATCGGAGCATCGGAGCATCGGAGCGGTGTTTTGAGCAGCCCACGGAAGGAAGGCTCGAGACTGCCGAAAGAGAAACTTGATTATTTTGTGGTGCTGGCCACATGTGACTCAGTGTAGTAGACCCTCTAAAATGTATGTTTTTTCCTCTTTGAACCCGCGACCCACTTCTCGATTTCCTGTTGCTTACGTAGCGGCCCATGCACCCGCAAAACTCTCCTTCTTCTTCTTCGTCTCTTATTTTTTTGTCGAGATGGACCACAAATCGGAGAGGGACGAGAACTTTTGCGTTGTTCCGGACGGAAGGCCCCTTGAGGCGTCGGAATGCTTCTTGGAACCAGAAGATGGATGGAAGAAATGGGTACGAAGAATTGCCGATGACAGGCATAGATATGAGAGAAGAAGAAGAAGAAGAAACAAACAAACGTCTGAAACAAGCGGGGACAAACGGCACAGAACCAGTTTTCAGTACATCTTCCCCGTGCAGTTCATGATCACTGTGGTCGGAAACCTGCTGACGATGACGGTGCTGCTGAGCGGACACATCAAGAACCGGGCGAACCATCTGCTGACGTGTCTCGCTCTCTGCGACATGTTCGTCTTCTTCATGATGATCCCGCACTACCTCGCCTCGCTGGACGTCTTCTCGCACTCGCCCACGTTCCGACTCTTCCATTTCCACTCGAAACCGAATTTCGGAGCGTTGAGCAACTGGTTTTCAGCGGCCGCCATTTGGTAAACTTCTTTTATTCGTCTGGTCTGGTCAAAACAAGTGTGTTTTCGAGTTTGCAGGTTCGTGCTGGCAGTTTCTTTGGAGAGACTTTTGATCATCAAGTTTCCGTTCCGATCTTTGGATGTGCACAATGTAAGGGCAGCGCAACAACAAAGAAATAAAAGAAAAGAAGAGGCTTTCAGGGAAAACAAATCATGATCGTCTCGGTGGGGATCATGCTCTCCACTCTCGTCTTGACGAGGTTGCTTCCAGTCACGGAATCCCATCAACCTTCCTCTTGTTTCAGCTACCATCATATCTCGCACACGTGCGCCTCGTTCATCGCTTGTCACGGTCAGCAGGTGCTCGGCAAGTGCTACGCGAACACCGACGACATGCACGGCAAGAAGGTGAACCCGACGTCCGCGTTCACGAAGCAATACCTGCACGTCTCCGTCTACGCCAACGCCGTCCTCGCCGTGCTCCTTCCGATTTTCGCCGTCGCCGTCCTGAACATTTCGCTGATTCGACTCGTGAAACGGCGGCACTCGGAGGTAATCCCTTGCTCTGCTCCCACTCAAAACGCCTCGGGCGCTTCTTCGTCTGCACGAAGTGGCCGCTTGGTTCTTGACCCTCATCCTTGTCCCTTCAGGAACTTCTCGTTCGAAACGCTTCCTCGTCGGGTCCGTCGAGCATGGCGGAGCAAGAGAAGAAGATGACCCACACGGTTCTGGCGATCGTCTCCTGCTTCACACTCACGCAGGGTCCCTCCGCCATCGTTTTCATCTCTCAGAAGATTTTCCCTCCGAATCAGTACACGATCTACGTGTCGGTCGTCGCTAACCAACTCGTGCTCACTGGCAAAATGCTCAACGTCGTGCTTTTCTGTCTCACCTCGGAGACGTTCCGTCGGCGGCTCTGGCTCACGTGTCGCTTCTGGTTTCAGCTCGTCTTCTACGCGGGACGCGACAAAACGGCGAGGTAATCGAAGTTCTCGTAAGTCGCCACGTAGTCCAACAAATCGGTTTCGTTTTTTGACACTTACTAACCCCACTACGTGCGCCCCGGAATGCGAGAAACGATGATCTTTCGAATGAGAGAGAGAGAGAGAAGAGTGTTTCAGGTCAAACTTCACTCGTTCCAAGTCGGTCATCACTCAGAAGACGTCGATCGTCTACTCGCCGTGCTCACGCAACTTTTCCACTTCGCGCAAGATCAGCAGTTCGAGTATAGTGGCGCCCAAAGGTGTTCCGCTCGTCTCGAACTCCTCGACGGACAGCTTCCCGACGCCTCCTGCAAGCACGACTCGGACGACTCAGAGCACTCAAGTCTGAAACTGTTTATGATCTCGATTCAATCTCGATTCTCTACTTTCTGATCTGTTCCTTATTTGTTATTTTTCCGGGTTGCACTCTTCTTCTGAGTCATTTTCTTCTTTCAAACGATAAATTTTTATGAGACAAACGAAAGTATTTACAGTCAAGAAGAGTTGGAGGGATCGTCCGGTTCCTGCGAAAGGCCGGAATCCAATCGGGTACGATAGGGAAGCGTTTGGCGAGAAATCGACAAAGAACGCGACTTTTCGATGGAAGAACACGTGGCACACGAGGTGGGATCCACTTCGGAGACCGCGAGAAGAGCCGCTCCGTCACGGGGAGAGGGGCCCGCGAGGGTATTGGCCGAGCCGCGACGGGAACGGACTGTGCGGAGGGAGGACGAGCGGTCGCACGAGTTGGACCTCTGATGGTCCAGGAATCGTTTGCCGATGCTGCTTTGAGACAACTGAAAGACGGACAAGAGGTCGAGAAATGTTTCGATGGTTACTTTCGGGAACTTTCGGTAGATGACGACGAAGCACTTTCTTCGGAAGTGTTCGGACGATAAGCAGAAAAGAATGAAGTTGATTGTTTTTCCGGTGACCACCAGACTGTTTGTTATGCTGCAAAAAAACTCAACGGCTGGAGAAAAGGAGAAGAGGGATCACCTGAAAATGGCATAAAAAGTGGGTCCCAGTTCGTATTCGGAGAACAATTCGTAGAGAACCATGAAGGCCGAAGGTCCCTGGCTCAACGAGAAGCAGAGTCCGATGGCGATGACTGTGATTGTGACTCTCTGCCGTTGACGCTGCAAGATTCTCGAGTCCTGAAGAGCATCTCTTTCGTCTCGAACGTACCACTTGACTCCGATTCATCGTGCCTCTCATCGACTCCAATCTTGGAGACGTCCAATTGATTTTTAGTTGTCTGATCATCAAAACGTTCAGCAAAATCACTAAAACTATCGGAACGAAGACTACCTGAACCTTATTTTCCTCTTTTTCCTATTTTTTAGAAGATTTTCACCAAAATGGCATTGAGAAACGTCGAGAATCGGAGGTAGACCTTCTTGACGTTGCTCGGGTTGACCCAGTCCTTATTGCGGTACGTCTTCTGATGTCTCATCCCGGAGTAGTAGCAGAAGTCGAGGAGCTGCGTGCCATTACAGAACTCTTCGATCACGCAGTCCCACTCGAAGTGGTGGTAGACTGTGAGGAGACCCGTCGTGACGAAGATCGAGGAGAGCACCACGACCATCTTGCCCCTTTGCCAGTAGAGTTTCGCGCGGAGCGGAGACCGCACGATCAGGTATCGTTCGATGGAAACGGCGAGAATTAGCCTGCAAGTGTCGGACGATGGGAAATAGGAGAAGGAGGGAGATACCAGATAGCGGCGGCACTCATCCAATTGGCGACTGCTGACATGTGTTGTTTCGTGTTCAGATAGAAATATCTGAATGACACGTCATAAGCGATCGAATCGAAAGCGGCCAAGCAATGAGGAAGCATCACGAGAAGGAAGGCCAGGTCGCAGAACGAGACTGCCGCCAGCTGAAAGAGAAGAGAAAGGTGTTCGGAAGGATCGCGATCTTACCATATCACTGGCAATGTTGGGTACTTCATCGCTGGCGAGCACCCAGAGATTCAGCGAGTTCCCGAGAATTCCGAGCACGAATTGCACAGGGAACACGTATTGCCAAATGAACCTGGAAACCAAATGTGTCCAAAAATTTGGCCAGGCCGGCCCTTCGAATCAAGTCGGGACCTCACTGAACTAGAAAACGAACCGACTGAGAGGATCTCTAAAGAATAAGAGTTGTGCTTTTTTCAAGCATGCCATACAAAATCGACGCGAATGAAAGTGAGAAGTGTGGAGTGAGCGGGAGTCTGAAAACAGAGAGACGACGATGAAGAGGCGAGATGACACGACGACACGCTCTGTACATTTGCATTTTGGAGGAATTATGCGGCGCACCGAATTATGAGTTGAACAATCGAATGTATGGACTGGGGATCCGAAACTGAACTGGCAAGGAAACTGAAAGAACGAGGCTGCCGAGCTCTCAGTTTGTCCAGCCGATTATCACACTTTTATTTGTTTCCTTCCGATTGCACTCCGAACGGATCATTGATTCCGATTCTAATCGATATCTCAGCAATTCGGATGTTTCAGAGTCCGACTGAGGACGCTTTCTAAGTTTTTTTTTGAACGCAAGGTTCCATCTCACAATTGGAAGTGCTCGTCGACAAAAACAACTTATCGCCAGATGTTGTTCCTTTGAGTGCGCCTGAACAGAACCTGAGGATCTTCGAGGAGTCCATTGGGGTCGATTCCATTTTCCAGTCATTTCATCATGCTTTCATCTAGCTGGTTAGAGTTCATTAATTGATCACTTCACCCCTTCTCTCTCACCTTGTGACAGTCTGCTCGATTCGCCACTCATTAGAGCAACTCTCCAAGGACCTAGTCTCTCAGCTCTCTCACTTTCTCTCTCTCTCTCTCTCTCTCTCTCTCTCTCTCTCTCTCTCTCTCTCAGCTCTCTCTCTCCTTCTGATTATCCCTTTTGGCTCCTCCCACACCCTGTCATTTGGTTTCTGCCCCATCACTCCGCTTCTTCTTCTTCTTCTTCTTCTCATTTCTCCCGTCCGTCACGCGGTATATCCAAATGTTATTCTCGGTTCCGGCGCTTTCGGAATGGAATCCGATGCGGTACACGATGGGGGCGTACATTCTTCAAGGTGCGCTATCACGACGATCCTCTGGATGTGGGACTCTGAACATTTTCAGGAGTCGTCATCATCGTCCTGAACATGCCTTTGATCTGGATTCTTCTGTTCCGGAAACAGAACCGCGAAAGAAAAGAGTTCGTTTTGATCGGTGAGTTATGGGGGGACACGAGTCGTTCCGAGAATTCTGAAAGTGCCCATGCAGAGGTCTTCTGATCTCTCCCAGAAGTTTCGATCTCGTTGTTCAGAGTTTAGAGCTCTCCTCATGTCTTTTTGTCATCCTTCTCCTCCACTCCGCAATTACCTTCTTCTTCTCTCTCTTCCCACCAATTTGCCCCCGCACCCACTTTTCTCTCTTTCTTTCCAGCCTGCGTGAGCATCATAGATATTTTCTACGTGCTCGTGAATGCGTGGAATAGCTTCGTGCGTCTGACGACGTCCGATCAGCGTGAGTGGGGACTCCCCAGTGACCTCGGCGAAGGCCGAAAAGTGGAAAACAATCCAAATTTAGAATAGGACGTCTTTGATGATTATAAGCCATATCCTATTCAGTGATAACACGTGCGGACTGCATCATCCAACCCATGTACTTTATCAGTCTGGTGGCGAGCCAGTTAGTCGGTGAGAGGAGGGGAATCTGAAGGAAGGAAAGACAAGTGTTGCAGCTAACATGCCGCTGATGGTGGCTTTCGACAGACTGATTGCCACCGTCTTCGGAGTCTGGTACTACAAACAGAGATACTTCTACTCGCTGGTCCTGGTCGCAAGTGATACTCCCGCCACGTGGCACACCCGACACCTCTTCCTTTGCAGTTCCAATCGTATTCAGCTTCTTCGTCACCCTCATCAATTTGGGAATTCTGTTGACGACGGATGCGGGATCCGACAAAGTGCCCGCCTTCTGTTTCACTTCGACCCTCCCAGCACCCGCATTCAAGTACACCTACCACAGCATCAAGTGGTTCTGTATCGTCCTCGCTGGCATCGTCTATCTGATTGTCGCCTTCATGCTCCGAGCCGTAATCGCAATACATGCTCGGAAGTGTCGAGACCCGGTTGTTTCAGAAAGTCCAGTACTATGCGGGAATCCCGAACTACTCGAAGCGGATACGAATTGCTAATATCGTCATGGGTCTCACCACGATCAACTCAGTCCTGTTCCATCTGATTCCCGATTTCCTGCTCGTCGTCCCGCTTCCGTTCCTCTCAATCACTGTATTCGCTCAAGGAATCCTCTACTCGGTCATTCTCGAAAAGGTTTCTGAGCGAGAAACACGTTGACAACCGTTCCGAAGTCTCTTCCAGATCATGTTCAACTTTGTGATCTTCCTCATATTCCACACCGAACTGCGCACCCTCTACTTCAGAATGTTTTTTCGTGGCCAACCAAAAACAAGTGTCGCCGGTAGTTCTGGTGGCGTCGCAACAGCCACCTCGCGAATGTTCACCAAAAGAAGCGATGGCGGTGTGCTGAGTCGCGTAGCATTCAGAATGAGCTCTTGTTTCACCCAATAAAACTTTTGTTTGTAACAAGTTCAGCATCATTCCTTTTATTTCCTTTCTTTTCCGGGTTATCAGTGACACACTGAGGGCGTTATCATGAGCACAGTGAAATGAGAAGCTCTGCGAAGGAGCAACTTTCTCGGTACCATGTATGTGAGAGGGATGCTCTTGTCGTGCGAGAGGATGCTCTTTTCGTTTCCACTGATAACACTCACATAAAAATTGGTTCTCCATCCGATTCCCCGATTCTCGTCGTCCCGCTTTTTCCGAGTCACGTCATACTCAGAATACGCTCTTGTTTCACCCAATAAAACTGTTGTTTGTCGCAACTTCTTGTCGCATTCCTTTCATTTCCTCTCTTTTCCGGGTTATCAGTGGCACACTGAGGGCGTTATCATGAGCACAGCGAAATGAGAAGCTCTGCAGAGGAGCACATTCATTCTTCCTCTCGCGATGCTCTTCTCCCTCATTCTCGTCTCGTCGTTCATCTCTTTCGCTCATTCCGACTGCCTTTTCTACACTGACAAACAGATCGGAAACGCGTGAGAAACACTCGGAAAGGAAAAAGATCCCAAAAAACTTCAGATGCTTCACGTTCGTGAACGAGAAACTCAGTTTTTGGGATGCCGAGCAGTATTGTAACAGGCGTCTGCAGAACGGAGTGTGGTCGAACCTGGCGAAAGTGGAGAACACGATCGAGTCGAACTTCGTGGCGGGTAGGCTCTCCCACTCCCCTTTCCACCTTGTCAGCTACCCGTTCAGCCAATGCTCGCACTGAGTTCTCGATGAACTACGGAGAGTTCTGGATCGGCTGCTACCGTCCGACGGTCTACGACAGCTTCAAGTACATGGACGGAAGACCGTGCAGCTACAACAACTTTGCCAATGCGAATCCGTCGATGAACTTCGCCACCGAAAGCGTCGCGAATGCGAAATGGTTCACACAGCCGGAAGAGAAACTTCTGCCGTTCGTCTGCAGTTACTACCCGCCGACCGAAGGGAGCACGAGCCGAGCGACCGAAGGGAGCACAAGCGGAACGACCGAAGGGAGCACAAGCGGAACGACCGAAGATCTGACAACGAGAAGGGAGGCGACTCCTGGAACAACTGAAACTGCCGGAACAACTGGATTTCCCACAACATCTGGTTACTGGAAATAGGTCGAACGACTGATTCAACACATTGAATGTTTCTATCATTTCGCTTCAAACCATGCTGAACTTCAATTAACTTTTTCAAAACTCACGGCCAGACAAGAAATGACAGGGTGTCAGACTGTCAGCAGCGTTTCTGGAGTTCTCTGACACTCCGTGGCAGATTCGAATCCGTTTTTCCAACCAAAGAAGAGACGAGAGAGTGAGGGAAAGCGAGAGACGCAGCTATTATTTGTTTCCCGGTTCCAAAAAAAAAATAGTAGCCTCCGCACCTTTCACGTTTTATCACTTACCCCGGTCTTCTCATCGCCACCACGACAGTAACACCCTCTCCGGAAAAGTGTCACTGTTGACTATCGTTTCTACAGTAAGCTCCGTAAGCTTATATTTGAAGTCAATCAGTTCAGTTCGAAAGTTCTATGGGCGTGAAGCGTCCCAAGACCGATGGGCCTATGCAAAGTTTCATAGTTGCAACGGGCCAAGGGCTGCAAAGTAATTTCAGTTTGATTCGAGACAGACGAAACCACGCAAATAGTATAGTAAAGATGAGTCGGTTGTTTACTTGTTTATGGTTTTCCTCGAAGGTAAATATGAGTGTGGACAGTTCTGAGAGAGAAAGGGAGAGAGAGAGAGAGAGAGAGAGAGAGAGAGAGAAAGAGAGAGAGAGAGAGAGAGAGAGAGAGAGAGAGAGAGAGAGAGAGAGAGAGAGAGAGAGAGAGAGAGAGAGAGACGGAAGGAAGACGATTTGCAGCACCCCCGTATCATCGCTATCATAAAAGAACCAAAAGCGGAAGAATCGGAATCAGTTTCAGTCCCCGCTCGTTTCGACATGTTTTTAATCAAACTCCTCTCGTCGGCCTTTTTCGTTCTCACCGTCAACGGACAGTGTCGCAGTTCCGATCACAGTGTCATCTTAGACTTGTAACCGGTCTCTTTTCGTTTCGAAACGCCGCTTCTTTTCTTCAGATGCTACATTTTCCCCTCACAATCACTGAACTTCCAAGCTGCACGCGACTTTTGCCATGGGATTTCCTCGAATCTTGCAGTCGTTCACGGTTCCACACAAGCAAACTTTCTTACCAGTTCGATCTGAAGAGACTCTGTCGATTCTCATAAACATCGATTCAGCGAAAATCCGGACGAAACCCGCATCGACACTCAGTTTCTGGATCGGATTGAGTCGGCCTGCTGTCGGAGCGGCGTATCAATGGGACGATGGAACGCAGATCTCCTGGTCGAACTTCGACTCCAGTTTGTGGAAAACGGTCAAACACAAGATGCAGAAGCTTTCAGGTTTCTCACAAAACCAGCTGTGCGTGGCGGAGAGCACGATAAACACGAAGTGGCGGACGCTTGACTGTCAGGAAACACTGTCATTTGTGTGCAGTTATGACCCGAGAGCCACTTCGACCATACAAACCACTACTCTGCTTCCGCCAGGAACTACTACAACTTATCCAAGGACTACACGGTATACTCCGCCAGGAACTACTACAACTTATCCAAGGACTACACGGTATACTCCGCCAGGAACTACTACAACTTATCCAAGGACTACACGGTATACTCCGCCAGGAACTACTACAACTTATTCTCCGGGTTCGATTTTGAATTCTTGTTCTAAAATGAAGATACTTTCAGCACCAGCATTAACCTGTCTAATGATGTTCGACACTGAATCGTCTGGAATCTCCAGCAAAGCAGTCGCTATATATCAAACGGTACTCGCTTTATTCAACTCACCTCCTTTTCTTACTTTTTTAGTATTTCGATTTTGCGAAACGAATCGGAAACAAATTGGCGAATTCCACAATATTCACCGGGTACATTGACAATTTTGGATATAGCGGACTAGAAGATCATGAGATCTATCCAACATTGAGAATAGATGATATCGATTCGATTCCCATGCCAGTCGATACCGATTCGGACGATATTGATCTCCATTTGAAATGGTAAGATGGAGCAAGATGTACAAAAAATCCATCGTTTTCTTCAGTGTCGATGAGTCGTTGAGGCGTGCCATATGGGTGCCACCTGTCGCAGATCGAACATGTCTCGTGTTCATTTCGGCTGCGTAAGCTATCACTTCTGTGACATGTCATGTGCAGCACTGTTTCAGAGCAGAGGATGCTTTCGGAGGAACCACCATCAGAAGCTCGTACACTTCTTTCGGAACAGTCGTCGGGGTTCTAGTCGGAGGTTCGGTTTGCTTTTTTCGTTCTCGAGAGAAAGGAATCGGCATCTACTTTTTGAACCAGAACAGCCCAACTAGCTACTGATCATGAATCGAAGCTGATAGTCACTAACATCGAGAGATTCAGACGCCCGCTCCATTCCCGGTCTGAGCAACGTCGTAGCTGCCTCGGCGCTCACTGACGAAGATGCTCAAGCAGTCGTCGATCTGATCTTTGAGAATCTACCGCCATTCAGCAGAAATAAACAATGAATACTTACAAACTGTAACTGAAATAACTGGGACTATGAATGAAATGTCGGAGACAGCAGAGGAAAAGATAGGTTAACCTTTTAACTTAAAAGGGCTCAATGTCAGACGAAGACGGAATGTCGGGGACATTCGTTGTGTTTTCCGGATGATGACAGTTTCGATGTTTGTTTCCTCCTATTGTTATTTCTTTCCGGTCAGATGTGCGTCGGTGGTGCTCTTTTCGCGCTCATTTTCGTCACAATCCACCCCCTCAGCGCCCTTTCCACTGATAACATTCACATAAAAAGGGGTGCCGTCTGAGGTTCGGGGCGCTTCCCGCTCGCCTCTCAAGAGACGTCGTAAAGCATGTTTACCGCCGAGTTACTCATTGTTTTCGCGCTCTTCTACACTGCTCATGCGCATTGCCCTCGCATCGAGGATCGGCACATCGGAGACTTGTGAGTCGGCGGAATCCCTTCGGTATCCTCTGAACCGGCAGACCTTCCCAGATGCTTCCACATATCCGATCGGAGACTCAACTTCACCGATGCTCAGAAATACTGTCGGAAAGAGTCTGGAAATCTGGCAGTCATTCACAATCTTCTTCAGAATAACTTCCTCGCGTGTAGACTTATAGCACCCGTTCTATCCACCGAATCTCTGCATTTCAGCCTGGGTCCGAACTCAAACGCTCACTTCAGTCGGAGCCTTCTGGATCGGATTGAGCCGTCCGTCTCTTGCTGCCAACTTCCAGTGGGACGATGGAACCACTCTCCACTGGTCCAATTTTGACCAATGTTTGTTCCGAAAACGAGCTCTCCGATAATCAAACTGGATTCAGATTTCCCGCAAAACAAGTTGTTCGTTGCGGAGAGTACGATTAATGGAAAGTGGCGGAGCATCTACGGAGAGACTCCGCTCTTTTTCGTCTGCAGCTACGATCCCAACTTCTTTGTTTCGACGACGACTTTGGTACCTTCCACCACTTCAACTCACGGAACAACAACGGGAAATGCGTTCTCGTCAACAGAGAAGAGCCCAACTTCTGAATCCATCACTAGCCAGAAGACTGCCTCTACACCTGCAGACGCCGACTCCACCACGACGCCAAACACCCCTTCCACTTCACCTGCCGAGCCAACAACTGTGGATTCGACAACTGAGCTTTCCTCGACTACAGAGAAATCTGCATCAGAAGGTTCTACGGCCCAGCAGCCGGTTCCATCAACGACAGAACAAGCAACTGGACGCACTCAAACACTCCCAGACCAGCCATCGACGGATGCGTCAACATCTACGGAACCATCTGCAACAGAAACAACCACTCAAGGTGCGTCTTCTCAATCGACCGAGGATCATCCTTCTTCTGAATCGGAAGCTACACTCTCCTCATTTTCTACGTCTACTCCAAAAACAACGACTAGAGAGTCGTTCACTGAGAGCCCATCGGAAGAGCCGGCTGAAGCGACGACTACTGAAGACGTCAGTTCAAAGAGTCCAGCTGAGCCAACGACAGAGGCTTCCGTTTCTTCGACGTTCGTTACCGAGAAGCAGATCACATCGAACCCATCTGAGTCAACTACTGAAAAGTTCTTCACCGAATCTTCATCGACCCCCAAACAACCAGAGGCTCCGACGACTGAGCTCACTGATGCTCCAACTTCGACTCCGGAAGTTCCATCTCAGTCCACGGAGACGACAGAAAGAGCTACCTCGACAGAGCTTCCACCGCAGTCTTCCTCAACAACAGACGACTCTGATTCTCCGACATCCCCAGCCTCGACCCCTTCGGATGAGCAGATTCAGTCATCCACTACGACTTCTGAAGTCCTTTCGACGACTCGTTTGGAAACCGAGGAACCTTTGTCTACACATAGTATCCAAACGACCGAACATGAACTTGAATCCACTGAAGCCTCGACTGTCCAGTTGGAAACCGAAACAATCGGATTCTCGAGCACGGAGCCGACAGTGTCGCCAAGCATCACCGATTTTCCCAGCTCGGAAAGTCATTCGTCCACTGTCACTTCCACTTCGACTCAACCCACATTTCCCAGAACCGGAACGACAGCGCAATTCAGTGAGATATAAAATGTTTTGTAGTGTTTATTCTGAATCTTCCAGAGCCCAACATCACCTGTCTCTTCATGTTCGACTCGCAATCATCTGGAAACTCGAAAACAGCACTTGCCACGTATCAGACGTACTTCAACTTCGCAGTTCGCATCGCCGGAAGACTGGCGTCCGAGTCGGAATTCGCCGGTTACATCGACAACTTCGGATACGGACCGCCACAGAGTCATCTCTACTATCCTTCGTACGACCTGGACACATTCGACACTCTGCCGTTCACAGTGGCCGACGACTACGAAAAGATCGACCTGGATCTGAAAGAGTACGTTCTGACGTCTTCAACACTCTAAAATGGCGTTTTCAGAGTGGATGCGTTGCTGAACGAGGCGGTTTGGGTGTATCCAGTCTACGATCACACCTGTCTCGTGCTCATTTCCGCTGCGTAAGTGACTCGGAATACATTCAAGTTGTTTGCTTTTCAGAGAAGAGAGAGAGTTCGCTGGCACGGAGATCAAGAGCTCGTACAAATCGTTCGGAACTGTAGTCGGCGCTCTCGTTGGCAGTATGTTTGCAACCTCTCCGCCACATCATCATTCTTCTCTTTCCAGAAGCCACGTCGATTCCTGGACTGAACAACGTCGTCAACACTTCGAGGAGGACGTCTTCGGATGCAGACGCCGTCGTCGATTTGCTTCTGAAGCAACTTCACTGATCTTTCCGACTCTTCCCGGAACGATTCAAATACTTCTTGTAAACAAGCCTGTGCTTATCATTCTGTAAATAATCCGCCCTCGATGAAGAATTGTTTCCTCGACTCTTCTTCTTCTTCTTTCATTTCCAGAAGAAATGCGGCGGTTTCTGCCTTTTTTCTTCATTTTTGCTCAGCTCGTACTGGTCTCCAGCGCTCAAAAATGCGTTCAAAATACTGATAAGCTGATCAATGGCATGTGAGATCTCAGCTGATTTTGAGACGCGACAGTCTGATTTTGTTCAGGTGCTACAGACTAGTCAGTCAGCAGTTGACCTACTCGGACGCTCGTGACTGGTGCCACTCGCACAATTCGTTTCTCGCCTACGTTCCACAGAAGACCACTGCCACGTTTTTAGCGAGTAACCGAGATTCTCTCACTCAATCCCCCGAAAAATCTCATTTTCAGCCTACGCCCGTGCCTCATTCGACGGCCAGTTCAACTTCTGGATCGGATTGAATAGAAGAAACTCGTCGAGTCCGTTCAAATGGGACGCCGGGTATCCGGTCGTGTTCACAAACTTCCAGCAGATCACTTCGCAAAACTGTGTAGTGGAGAGTGTCACCAACACGCTTTGGAGCACCTACGAATGCGATTCGGAGCTCGACTTCATTTGCTCCTACGAGCCAGGAACAACTACGCCACTCGAGACGACGACATCCGCAGCGACAGTTTCAGAAGCTTCCACAGAAGTGTCCACTGAAGCATCCACAGAAGTGTCCACTTCGACACAAGGATCCACGAAAGCATCGTCGCCTCTCACTACAACAGGTATCACTGTACCCAAAATGAGAGTTCCCTTTCGATAATCCGCCTTCAAGTCGGGATGGCCGGTCCCTGATTAACTTTTAAATTGAAAAGAAATCAATGAGAACTGAGAAATGAGTGTAACTGTGGGGTGAACTGACTATTATTCCGATATTCGTTATCTATCATTGGCACCGTAAGTCGTACCCTAATCTCTTCTCCCCAAATCATCGCAAGTACAGAAATCATCATGCTCTTATCACTCCGGAACGCCCCTCTGCGGAATTCGATCTGGCTCGGAGATGATCCGTATAAATAGGCTCTCGACCCATTCTCACTCCGAAACGTTTGAACTCGCTCCTTCCAACCGAGTTTTCGTCAGTTTCACGTCATCTTATCATTGGACAGTGATGACTCTCGGAAGGGTTTTATTGCCCGACAGTTGTCATCATTCGACCGCACTCTTCCCCCCTCTCCCCGTGATTGTATCATTGCCGTTTCAGATGCTCACGAGGCTAGTTCCCTTCGCGGCGCTCGTCGTCGCAGCCAGTTGTGCTTGCTTCGACAATGGAGACAAGGAGATCGGAGGCAACTGCTTCTCCTTCGTCAATCAGAAGCTCTCCTACAACGACGCCAGAAACTGGTGCCACTACAAGAATCCGGTGACCGCTTCGTTCTTGGCTTCCGTCCCCAACCAGTTCACCGACAACTTCCTTGCTTGTCAGTTTCATTCCCGCTGTTTCTCTCCGAACCCGATTCGTTTCCAGCATACGCCCGTTCCGCGTTCGGCACCAACGACGGTTACTTCTGGGTTGGACTGAGCAGAGAAAAGTCTTACACTCCGTGGACTTGGGACACCGGGTACACCGCCACGTGGACCAACTTTGAAAACGGACAGCTCGGACAGAACTATGCGGCCGAGAGCATCGTGAACGGCAAGTGGCAGACGTTCGGAGAGGGCGAGAAGATGGCGTTCGTGTGCATGTACGACCCGAGTGCTCCGCCGACGTTCGCCCCGCCGGCCACTGGACCCACTGCGGCCCCGACTACAGTGACGCCTACTCCTTTCGTGCCGACGACGACAGGTGAGTGAGCGCGGATCAGGGGGGTGCTATGCTGGCTGGAGGAAGTCCGGGTGCTTCTGTGTTATTCGCTACTCTGTACTATTCATTCATTCTCGTTCGGATTCCTTGGATCGATAGCTCCGGGTGAGTGTAACCACGTTTTCAGGTGGGTTTTCTAAGTTTTCGGTGCAAATTGGACAATATTTACATTGGCACCGCTAGACAAAAGCGATTTCACGTTGATGCATTTCTGACAACTGAAAAAGAGTAATCAGAGTTCTCTTGAAAGGAAGACGCAGATTGGAAGAGCTGTTAAATGTGCTTGTGTATAATTTTATTCTTGAAGTAATAAAATGGTTTTGTTATCGGTAGTACCGAGAGAATACAGACAAATGAACCAAAACAAATGTGTTTCTTTCTCTTTCTCTTACCATTTATGGTCCCGCGGGGGGCCTATGTTCCAAGGGGGCAAATTTTTAGGGGGCATCCTGTTCAGAGGGGACATTATTCAGAGGGGGCAAAAAATTGGAGGGGGCATCCGGGGGGCATCTTTCACATTGAAGGTTAGGGGGCATCCAGGGGGCGTTCGGAGAGGGGGCATCTCGATCGGTTTTTGAGAGGGGGCATCCAGGGGGCATCTTTTAAATTGAAGTTTAGGGGGCATCCAGGGGGCATTCTCGTAGCCTATGCATATATATGAGTCATAGAGGCCTACCATAATTGTTTTTCAGAGGGGACATCATGGGGGCATTCTTGGATAGAGCGTTATACGCTATCCGAGCGAGTTACGGTCACGGAAACACGAATGAACATCCAGATGCTGACGGTTTATGATAGAAAAGAAGATTGGGAGAGTTTCGATAGTGGTCATTGAATGTGCATTTGAAATCATCATGGATTCCGGCTACAAATCTCGGATTCAGACTAAGATCGCTTGGCCCCTGCGGGAGCATACGACTATGACGAATTGTAAACGACCGGAACTGCTTTGTTATTCATTTCTCCTTTCCGAATGCTCGAAATAACTTTAGAAATGTCATCGATGAATTTGTTTTCAAGATATAAAAGTTTACCCGAAGCTTCCAACGATAAAAATGTATTGGCGACATTGATGCAAGTGTTTGACTGGTTAACTTTTGAGTACGGATCGGGAGAAAAAGAGTTTCTTGAAAAGAACATGAAGTGTTCAGAAGACGTCAATCAATTGAATCGATGAGTTCCAACCACACTGACCTTCTCTTCGTTACTCGAAAACCATCGTGCTTCCCTCCTCTCCCAAACGTCACTGTAGCCACACCCCGTTAAGAACTTGATTAAACTGTCTCCGGAACTGATAACTTACGTATAAATATACCTGAGGCGCTCACTCCGATACACCGATTCGAATGCTTATCGTCAAACTTCTCGTGGCTCTTGCCTGTGTGCACACCGTCTTCGGACAGTGTCGCAGTTCACGTGACAAGTACATCGGCGATTTGTGAGTGCTCTGTTTCTGGCTCTCGCGGACTGTCGACCCTTCAGGTGCTATACGATTTCGAGCCAAAAGCTAAGCTTCCTCGATGCTCAGAGTGCGTGCTACAGGGACAACGAGAACCTCGCCGTCATTCACACTACTCTTCAAGCCAACTTCCTTGCATGTGAGTTTTGAATGCACGAGAGAGCCTTCTGAACGCCACAAGATTTTCAGCCAGTGTCCGCTCTGAAACAGGAGCTCCGGAGCAAAAGTTCTGGATCGGATTGAGCCGTCCGTCGGCCAGCTCGAGATTCCAATGGGACGACGGAACCAGCATGTACTGGTCGAACTTCGATGGAAGTGAGTGCGCGTGGTTCAGTGTGTGTGTTCACAAAGTGGATTTCAGACTTCCCGAAAGACAACAATTTTGTGGCTGAGAGCACGGTGAATGGAAAGTGGCAGACTCTCGACGGAGCGCAGAACCTCTACTTTGTGTGCAGCTACGATCCGAGAGGAGTCAATCCTTCCACGCCGGGATATCCAACTGACTCGCCCTGTGAGTGAAGAGTGGTTCTCCCTTCATCCTCTCTTTCATTTCAGACACGACTGGCTACCCGGTCTCCTATCCTACTTCGGACAACACTGATCAAACATGGCAGCCCTCGTATACAACTGACTATCCCGGAACTGATCGAACATGGGATCCCTCGTATACAACTGAGACTCCCGGAACTGATCAAACATGGCAGCCCTCGTATACAACTGACAATCCCGGAACTGATGAGACATGGGATCCCTCGTATACAACTGAGTATCCCGGAACTGATCAAACATGGCAGCCCTCGTATACAACTGAGTATCCCGGAACTGATCGAACATGGGATCCATCGTATACAACTGAGACTCCCGGAACTGATCAAACATGGCAGCCCTCGTATACAACTGAGTATCCCGGAACTGATCGAACATGGGATCCCTCGTATACAACTGACTATCCTGGAACTGATGAGACAGTGCACTGAAACTCCGCGACAGAATTGCGCATCACAGC
Organism: Caenorhabditis sulstoni; assembly: GCA_963966605.1. Classification (NCBI taxonomy): domain Eukaryota; kingdom Metazoa; phylum Nematoda; class Chromadorea; order Rhabditida; family Rhabditidae; genus Caenorhabditis; species Caenorhabditis sulstoni. The sequence goes on along the minus strand of OZ016478.1, from coordinate 3,862,699 downwards.
CCGCTAAAACGGGCCGATGGGAATTTTCATTTAGGGGAACATTTTTGTGTGCGGAGGTAAATGAATTTTTTTCGATTTTTTGCGGGTGAATAAGAATATTCAATTCCCAACTTTTCTGATTATTCACTGGCAAGAAACACTTCCAAACGTCCTCTGCCTTTTTTTTTTTTCGATGAGAGTTCAACTTCTCACTTCGGGCCCTCTGCAACTTTTCGTCGTTTTCCCCTTCGAACAGTTTCGTTCCGTCATCTTTTCTGTTGACCGTAAAACGTCAAGAATTTACGATCGTCCCCGACGTCATTTCCGAGTCTATTTCGAGTCTTTTCTCCTCTCGTCTTATCTGATTTACACAGTCGATTGATTGGCAACAGGACGACATCGGTCAGCTCGAGATTCCAATGGACGACGGAACCAGAATTTACTGATCAAACTTCGATGGAAGTGAGTGATAGTGGTTCAAGATAGTGGATTACACACTTCCACACAAGACGAAAACGGCTCGAGTTCACTTATTCTGGCGCACACTGCCGTATTCCTCGACATTTGATAACACATCGAAACCATCAACTTCATCTCAAATCGTTCACAAAACACTTTCTCAGTTGAGAGGCCAAGTCAGCATTCATGGTCACACGGAATAGAAGATGAATTGGAAGGTGAATGAATTGGAAGCGAAGGGACCAGGAACTCTGTCGTCGAGTGGGCGGAGCTTATCTGTGATGAGGGGGCGGGGCTTATTTGTGCCTGTGTGCCTGTTTCTCCACTGAGAAGCTCCGTAAACTGGAGCTACCGCCACTCTTTTTTCAAATTATGTGCCCCCTACTACGGAATAGGCTCTTTCCCGAACCGACCGTCCAGGAGGCTTCGTTTCCGTTCAGCACGTTCAAATTCCAGAGAGATAGCGATGGCGTCTTCTTTAGCGGAGCCGGCTCGTATGAACCTCTGCAGCACACTCCAGTCCTGCACAGGTCCATCCTGCTGCCTCCGACTCAACCCTGCTTCGATTCCGAACAGAAAGTACTTGTAAATGAGGATCTTCGGCGGCTCGCCTTCCTCCTGAACGAAGACGGCCAGCCGCTTCTCCCATCTCGATCTTCCGAGCTTCACCTCCACGTAGCGACACGCCGAGTTCTGCTGACCGCAGAACTTTCCCTGCAAGCCACAGATCGGAGAAGCAGTCAGCGCGCGAACGGACCTGCTCAAGCAACGGAATGCACCTCTCATTCACTGTGCACATTTTAATTCTCAGTTTATAAAAATGTTCAAAGTAAAAATGCTCGTCCCTATCAACTGGTTATCGTCACGTGTAATAAATAACGTTCTTTTTTTTCAATAGGAAGGTGCGAATGGGTAGGAAAAAGTGCAAAAGCCCTCTTCCTGCGCTAGCCCGGCGAACCGCCCGGAGGGGAAAGAAAGAGGGCGGAACGCCGAACTAGCCCCTAACCCCGCTCTCACCGTGCGGGAACGGCGCGGCGACAGGACAGTCCCGAGGGGGACCGTCCGTCGACGCTCGGCTCAAGGCAGTCCGAGGGACCGTCTATCATCGCCCGCCGCTCAGGAGCCTTTCTCCGTCATCACGGCTACCGCTCAAGGGCCGGAACCCTATCATCGCAGGCAACGGTACCGCTCAAGACACAGAGTACCAATCATTGCAGCGTGCGCACCCACCGGGTTTTGATCCCGGGGCTCTCGGCCTGACGGTCGAGCGCTCTACCACTAAGCTATGGGTGCACGCCGAGAACAGTGCGTGTTGGGAAAAAAGAGGAAAGAGAAAGGAGAGACGTGACTAACAGGGGGGAAAGACGTGACTGACAGGGTCCCAATAGAAGGAAAGAAAAAATGCCAATGAGGAAAAAAGAACCAAATTTTTAAAAAAAGAACCAAATTTTTAAAAAAAGAACCAAATTTTTAAAAAAAGAACCAAATTTTTAAAAAAAGAACCAAATTTTTAAAAAAAGAACCAAATTTTTAAAAAAAGAACAAAATTTTTAAAAAAAGAACCAAATTTAAAAAAAAAAGAACCAAATTAAAAAAAAAAAGAACCAAATTTTAAAAAAAAGAACCAAATTTAAAAAAAAAGAACCAAATTTAAAAAAAAAAGAACCAAATTAAAAAAAAAAAGAACCAAATTTAAAAAAAAAGAACCAAATTTTTAAAAAAAGAACCAAATTAAAAAAAAAAGAACCAAATTTTTAAAAAAAGAACCAAATTTAAAAAAAAGAACCAAATTTTAAAAAAAAGAACCAAATTTAAAAAAAAAGAACCAAATTAAAAAAAAACAAAATTTGAAAAAAAAGAAACAAATAAAAAAAAAAGAAATTTTGAAAAAAAAAAGAAATTTTGAAAAAAAAAAGAAATTAAAAAAAAAAAAAGAAATTTTGAAAAAAAAAAGAAATTTCGAAAAAAAAGACATTTTGAAAAAAAAAGAAATTTTGAAAAAAAAAAGAAACGAATTTCGAAAAAAAAAGAAATTTTGAAAAAAAAAGAAATTTCGAAAAAAAAGAAATTTTGAAAAAAAAAGAAATTTTGAAAAAAAAAGAAATTTCGAAAAAAAAGACATTTTGAAAAAAAAAGAAATTTTGAAAAAAAAAAGAAACGAATTTCGAAAAAAAATTTCGAAAAAAAAAGAAATTTTGAAAAAAAAAAGAAATTAAAAAAAAAAAAGAAATTTTGAAAAATAAGAAACAAATTTCGAAAAAAAAAGAAATTTTGAAAAAAAAAGAAATTTCGAAAAAAAAAGAAATTTTGAAAAAAAAAGAAATTTTGAAAAAAAAAGAAATTTTGAAAAAAAAAGAAATTTTGAAAAAAAAGAAACAAATTTCGAAAAAAAAAGAAATTTTGAAAAAAAAAAGAAATTTCGAAAAAAAAAGAAATTTTGAAAAAAAAAAGAAATTTTGAAAAAAAAAGAAATTTTGAAAAAAAAAAACGAATTTCGAAAAAAAATTTCGAAAAAAAAGAAATTTTGAAAAAAAAAGAAATTTTGAAAAAAAAAAGAAATTTCGAAAAAAAAGACATTTTGAAAAAAAAAGAAATTTTGAAAAAAAAAAGAAACGAATTTCGAAAAAAAATTTCGAAAAAAAAAAGAAATTTTGAAAAAAAAAGAAATTTTGAAAAAAAAAGAAATTTTGAAAAAAAAGAAACAAATTTCGAAAAAAAAAGAAATTTTGAAAAAAAAAGAAATTTCGAAAAAAAAAGAAATTTTGAAAAAAAAAAGAAATTTTGAAAAAAAAAGAAATTTTGAAAAAAAAAGAAACGAATTTCGAAAAAAAAATTCGAAAAAAAAGAAATTTTGAAAAAAAAAAGAAATTTTGAAAAAAAAAGAAATTTTGAAAAAAAAGAAACAAATTTCGAAAAAAAACCCAATTTCAAAAAAAAGAACCCAATTTAAAAAAAAAAAATTTTAAAAAAAGAACCTAATTTAAAAAAAAGGTCGAAGTGTGATATAAAAAGTGCAAAAGCCCTCTTCCTGTGCTAGCCCGGCGAACCGCCCGGGGGGGAAAGAAAGAGGGCGGAACGCCGAACTAGCCCCTAACCCCGCTCTCACCGTGCGGGAACGGCGCCTTTCTCCGTCATCACAGCTACCGCTCAAGGGCCGGAACCCTATCATCGCAGGCAACGGTACCGCTCAAGACACAGAGTGCCAATCACTGCAGCGTGCGCACCCACCGGGTTTTGATCCCGGGGCTCTCGGCCTGACGGTCGAGCGCTCTACCACTAAGCTATGGGTGCACGCCGAAAACAGTACGTGTTGGGTAAAAAGAGGGAAGAGGAAGGAGAGACGTGACTAACAGGGGGGAAAGACGTGACTGACAGGGTCCCAATAGAAGGAAAGAAGAACCAAATTTTTAAAAAAAGAACCAAATTTTTAAAAAAAGAACCAAATTTTTAAAAAAAGAACCAAATTAAAAAAAAAAAAAGAACCAAATTTTAGAAAAAAGAACCAAATTTTAGAAAAAAGAACCAAATTTTTAAAAAAAGAACCTAATTCAAAAAAAAGAACCAAATTCCAAAAAAAAAAAAGAACCTAGTTAAAAAAAAAGAACTAAATTTCAAAGAAAAAAAACCAAATATATAGAAAAAGAACCGATGAATTGAAAGGTGAATGAATTGGAAGCGAAGGGACCAGGAACTCTGTCGTCGAGTGGGCGGGGCTTATCTGTGACGAGGGGGCGGGGCTTATCTGTGCCTGTGTGTGCCTGTTTCTCAACTGAGAAGCTCCGTAAACTGGAGCTACCGCCACTCTTTCTTCAAATTATGTGTTATACCCCGCATGTTATACCCCACATGATATACCCCGCGATACCGGACACGCCCACACCAGGCAAGCAGAGGACGGCAGTTGGATGGAGGACGTGCTGGTGTGTGGTGCACCGGGTATGCGCTGGTTCCTATAGTAAAGGAACAGGTTGAATGTTGATAGAGTATAGGTTTATTGCTTACGGGACCTGGTCCCGAGAGGAAAGAAACAAGATAAAACCGCTCCCGAGGGAACGGGCATAGAGGGTTATATAGCGAGATCCGGAATGTTGAGCGGGCGGTCTTTGCGGGGGCTGTGGCTTGATGGTGGGGTGATGTTGATGGACGGACGGTTCTGCAATGATGAGATTGAGCCGAGGGAGTATGGGGATCGAGGAGGGCACGGTCTGCCGGCCCGACTGGAATGTGTGCGGCGTGCCGTGACAGGCTGGAAGAGCTGGGCAAAGGTCTTGCGATGAGTCATGGGGACATGACTCTGGACTTTGGCTCTGATCAAAGTGTAAAAACTGTGGGCTTACCTTAAGGGATATGCTTATCCCTTACACTATTACTATATTCGGTATCATTTCCTATATTCTATCCGACCCTCTATATCCCATATATCCCATATCACTATTATTCTATTCTCCAACAATAAACAGATCTTCCGTTTCAAATCGAAAAAGAATTCTCCGACTGTCTTCTCATCTATTTTTAGTGTCCGGAAACAGAAATCACAGCGAAACCCGCAGTCCGCTAAAACGGGCTGATGGGAATTTTCATTTAGGGGAACATGTTTGTGTGCGGAGGTAAATGAATTTTTTTTCGATTTTTTGCGGGTGAATAAGAATATTCAATTCCCAACTTTTTTGATTATTCACTGGCAAGAAACACTTCCAAATGTCCTCTGCCTGTTTTTTTTTCGATGAGAGTTCAACTTCTCACTTCGGGCCCGCTGCAACTTCTCGTCGTCTTCCCCTTCGAACAGTTTCGTTCCGTCATCTTTTCTTTCGACCGTAAAACGTCGAGAATTTACGATCGTCCCCGACGTCACTTCCGAGTCTATTTCGAGACTTTTGTCCTCTCGTCTTATCTGATTTACACAGTCGATTGATTGGCAACAGGACGACATCGGTCAGCTCGAGATTCCAATGGACGACGGAACCAGAATTTACTGATCAAACTTCGATGGAAGTGAGTGATAGTGGTTCAAGATAGTGGATTACACACTTCCACACAAGACGAAAACGGCTCGAGTTCACTTATTCTGGCGCACACTGCCGTATTCCTCGACATTTGATAACACATCGAAACCATCAACTTCATCTCAAATCGTTCACAAAACACTTTCTCAGTTGAGAGGCCAAGTCAGCATTCATGGTCACACGGAATAGAAGATGAATTGGAAGGTGAATGAATTGGAAGCGAAGGGACCAGGAACTCTGTCGTCGAGTGGGCGGGGCTTATCTGTGCCATGAGGGGCGGGGCTTATCTGTGCCTGTGTGTGCCTGTTTCTCCACTGAGAAGCTCTGTAAACTGGAGCTACCGCCACTCTTTCTTCAAATTATGTGCCCCCTACTACGGAATAGGCTCTTTCCCGAACCGACCGTCCAGGAGGCTTCGTTTCCGTTCAGCACGTTCAAATTCCAGAGAGATAGCGATAGAATTGTCTTAATACAATCGAATGTAGGCAAATCCTGGAGATTTGAATATTTTTCGTACTTCTCCCCTGAGCTTTTTGAATTCCCGCCAAAACGATGCTTCCCTCAGCTTTTTGAATTCCCGCCGAAACGATGCTTCCCTCAGATTTTTGAATTCCCGCCGAAACGATGCTTCCCTCAGATTTTTGAATTCCCGCCGAAACGATGCTTCCCTCAGATTTTTGAATTCCCGCCAAAACGGTCCTCCCCTCAGCTTTTTGAATTCTCGCCAAAACGGTCCTCCCCTCAGCTTTTTGAATTCCCGCCAAAACGGTCCTCCCCTCAGCTTTTTGAATTCCCGCCAAAACGGTCCTCCCCTCAGCTTTTTGAATTCCCGCCAAAACGGTCCTCCCCTCAGCTTTTTGAATTCCCGCCAAAACGGTCCTCCCCTCAGCTTTTTGAATTCCCGCCAAAACGGTCCTCCCCTCAGCTTTTTGAATTCCCGCCGAAATGTTTCTGACCCCTTCTGGCACGTTCAAACACCATTCTCCAAATAATGAGGCGAGAGAGTGTCTCAAAATGAGAGACGCAGACAATATTTCGTGTCTCCGTTTCTACCGTAATCTGCATCAATCGATAATTCCCGGTTACTGTAGCTGTAGTACCCTTAGTACCCACCACTATCAACAACTTTCCCTTGCCCTCCCATCCCAACGACGGCAGTAATACCTCTTCGAAAAAGTGACATCTCGAACTTTCGACTACCGTATCTACCGTAATACTACAGTAATCTCTTAGATATTTTCACAGTAGTATTTTTTGTCCAAGACATGCTACCACCAAAGTTTGGGGTCCGTCCGTTGATTTTGAAAAATGATGTTAGTAATGTAGCTACCGTAATCCTACAGTAACCTGACCCGCCACCTTTAATATCATAATGCCCCCGGAGGATCATGGGCCTATGCCAAGTCTCAGACCAAACGGGACACCCGTTGGGAAATTATTCAAAGAAACCTTCAGAACTCACAAAAACACTCAAATAGTAGTAGTAAAGATGAGGTTTTTATTTCAACGGCTATCTCAAGATTTCTTGGCTTCAGCTTCATCGCCCGAATTCGTCACTCCCTTCTTCTTCTCCTCGCTGCCGGGAGTTCCTGGCAGCGAACACGTTCCGCCGGGCGTCGTCGAGACGGGCGTCTCCTGCTTCCCCTTCCTGCCCGATCCGTCGTTCCCTTCGGTAGTCGTCGTCATTGTCTGCGTCCTCTTCGTCTTCGGCACATCCGGATCGCTGTCCGAGTTGTTGACGTCGCGCAGTTTCTCCTCGTGCGTCTGCGTCTTCGCCAGCTTCTCCTCGGCCGTCTTTTGCTTCTCCTCCTTCGAGTCTTTCGAGTCCGAGCTCTTCGATTTCTTCGCCGAACTCTTCGACGGCGTCTTCTTTAGTCCCACTTCATTATTCTTCTTCTTGTCCGACTTCCCACTCCCCTTCTTCCTCTTTCCTCCGGATCCGGCGTCGTCCACAGGCATCACGTATCCTTCACGGGATCCCGTGTAGATGTTGGGATTCGGCGCCTCCTTCAGATCCTGGTCGATGTTCGAGGCGTTTCGGAAACCGTTGCGACCGTGCGTGGAGTGACTCACCGATCCGACGCTTCCACTTCAAAACAGACTCTCGAGGCTCTTCGGATCCTTCAGATCCTCTCACCTCAGGATGGCGGCCGCCCACACTGGCGCGTCCTTGCCTTTCATTTTGAAGGTGACCTTCTGCTTCTTCTCGGTCGTCAAACTCACAAAGAACTCCTCGTTCTTCTCTTGCTTCACCTCCATCTTCTGCAGCTTGTGAAGGAAGTAGAGGTGTCCGATCAGGGGTTTCCTGAAATCGAGCCCTCTTCTCCCAAGAGCCCCCCTCTCAGGCCTGCGCAGGATTGAAGCGGAGCCGGCTCGTATGAACCTCTGCAGCACACTCCAGTCCTGCACAGGTCCATCCTGCTGCCTCCGACTCAACCCTGCTTCGATTCCGAACAGAAAGTACTTGTAAATGAGGATCTTCGGCGGCTCGCCTTCCTCCTGAACGAAGACGGCCAGCCGCTTCTCCCATCTCGATCTTCCGAGCTTCACCTCCACGTAGCGACACGCCGAGTTCTGCTGACCGCAGAACTTTCCCTGCAAGCCACAGATCGGAGAAGCAGTCAGCGCGCGAACGGACCTGCTCAAGCAACGGAATGCACCTCTCATTCACTGTGCACATTTTAATTCTCAGTTTATAAAAATGTTCAAAGTAAAAATGCTCGTCCCTATCAACTGGTTATCGTCACGTGTAATAAATAACGTTCTTTTTTTCAATAGGAAGGTGCGAATGGGTAGGAAAAAGTGCAAAAGCCCTCTTCCTGCGCTAGCCCGGCGAACCGCCCGGAGGGGAAAGAAAGAGGGCGGAACGCCGAACTAGCCCCTAACCCCGCTCTCACCGTGCGGGAACGGCGCGGCGACAGGACAGTCCCGAGGGGGACCGTCCGTCGACGCTCGGCTCAAGGCAGTCCGAGGGACCGTCTATCATCGCCCGCCGCTCAGGAGCCTTTCTCCGTCATCACGGCTACCGCTCAAGGGCCGGAACCCTATCATCGCAGGCAACGGTACCGCTCAAGACACAGAGTGCCAATCATTGCAGCGTGCGCACCCACCGGGTTTTGATCCCGGGGCTCTCGGCCTGACGGTCGAGCGCTCTACCACTAAGCTATGGGTGCACGCCGAGAACAGTGCGTGTTGGGAAAAAAGAGGAAAGAGGAAGGAGAGACGTGACTAACAGGGGGGAAAGACGTGACTGACAGGGTCCCAATAGAAGGAAAGAAAAAATGCCAATGAGGAAAAAAGAACCAAATTTTTAAAAAAAGAACCAAATTTTTAAAAAAAGAACCAAATTTTTAAAAAAAGAACCAAATTTTTAAAAAAAGAACCAAATTTTTAAAAAAAGAACCAAATTTTTAAAAAAAGAACAAAATGTTTAAAAAAAAGAACCAAATTTTTAAAAAAAGAACCAAATTTTAAAAAAAAGAACCAAATTTTAAAAAAAAGAACCAAATTTAAAAAAAAAGAACCAAATTTTAAAAAAAAGAACCAAATTTTAAAAAAAAAGAACCAAATTTAAAAAAAAAAGAACCAAATTTTAAAAAAAAGAACCAAATTTTAAAAAAAAGAACCAAATTTAAAAAAAAAAGAACCAAATTTAAAAAAAAAAGAACCAAATTTAAAAAAAAAAGAAACAAATAAAAAAAAAAGAAATTTTGAAAAAAAAAGAAATTTTGAAAAAAAAGAAATTTAAAAAAAAAAAAGAAATTAAAAAAAAAAGAAATTTTGAAAAATAAGAAACAAATTTCGAAAAAAAAAGAAATTTTGAAAAAAAAAAGAAATTTTGAAAAAAAAGAAACAAATTAATAAAGAAATTTTAAAAAAAAGAAATTTTGAAAAAAAAAAGAAACAAATTTCGAAAAAAAAAGAAATTTTGAAAAAAAAAAGAAATTTCGAAAAAAAAAGAAATTTTGAAAAAAAAAGAAATTTTGAAAAAAAAAAGAAACGAATTTCGAAAAAAAATTTCGAAAAAAAAGAAATTTCGAAAAAAAAAGAAATTTTGAAAAAAAAAGAAATTTCGAAAAAAAAAGAAATTTTGAAAAAAAAAGAAATTTTGAAAAAAAAAAGAAACGAATTTCGAAAAAAAATTTCGAAAAAAAAGAAATTTCGAAAAAAAAAGAAATTTTGAAAAAAAAAGAAATTTTGAAAAAAAAGAAACAAATTTCGAAAAAAAAAAGAAATTTTGAAAAAAAAGAAATTTTGAAAAAAAAAGAAATTTTGAAAAAAAAAGAAATTTTGAAAAAAAAAAGAAATTTTGAAAAAAAAAAGAAATTTTGAAAAAAAAAGAAACAAATTTCGAAAAAAAACCCAATTTCAAAAAAAAGAACCCAATTTAAAAAAAAAAATTTTTAAAAAAAGAACCTAATTTTAAAAAAAGGTCGAAGTGTGATATAAAAAGTGCAAAAGCCCTCTTCCTGCGCTAGCCCGGCGAACCGCCCGGGGGGGAAAGAAAGAGGGCGGAACGCCGAACTAGCCCCTAACCCCGCTCTCACCGTGCGGGAACGGCGCGGCGACAGGACAGTCCCGAGGGGGACCGTCCGTCGACGCTCGGCTCAAGGCAGTCCGAGGGACCGTCTATCATCGCCCGCCGCTCAGGAGCCTTTCTCCGTCATCACGGCTACCGCTCAAGGGCCGGAACCCTATCATCGCAGGCAACGGTACCGCTCAAGACACAGAGTGCCAATCATTGCAGCGTGCGCACCCACCGGGTTTTGATCCCGGGGCTCTCGGCCTGACGGTCGAGCGCTCTACCACTAAGCTATGGGTGCACGCCGAAAACAGTACGTGTTGGGTAAAAAGAGGGAAGAGGAAGGAGAGACGTGACTGACAGGGTCCCAATAGAAGGAAAGAAGAACCAAATTTAAAAAAAAGAACCAAATTTTTAAAAAAAGAACCAAATTTTTAAAAAAAGAACCAAATTTTTAAAAAAAGAACCAAATTTTAAAAAAAAAAGAACCAAATTTTAGAAAAAAGAACCAAATTTTAGAAAAAAGAACCAAATTTTTAAAAAAAGAACCTAATTCAAAAAAAAGAACCAAATTCCAAAAAAAAAAAAAGAACCTAGTTAAAAAAAAGAACTAAATTTCAAAGAAAAAAAACCAAATATATAGAAAAAGAACCGATGAATTGAAAGGTGAATGAATTGGAAGCGAAGGGACCAGGAACTCTGTCGTCGAGTGGGCGGGGCTTATCTGTGACGAGGGGGCGGGGCTTATCTGTGCCTGTGTGTGCCTGTTTCTCAACTGAGAAGCTCCGTACACTGGAGCTACCGCCACTCTTTCTTCAAATTATGTGTTATACCCCGCATGTTATACCCCACATGATATACCCCGCGATACCGGACACGCCCACACCAGGCAAGCAGAGGACGGCAGTTGGATGGAGGACGTGCTGGTGTGTGGTGCACCGGGTATGCGCTGGTTCCTATAGTAAAGGAACCGGTTGAATGTTGATAGAGTATAGGTTTATTGCTTACGGGACCTGGTCCCGAGAGGAAAGAAACAAGATAAAACCGCTCCCGAGGGAACGGGCATAGAGGGTTATATAGCGAGATCCGGAATGTTGAGCGGGCGGTCTTTGCGGGGGCTGTGGCTTGATGGTGGGGTGATGTTGATGGACGGACGGTTCTGCAATGATGAGATTGAGCCGAGGGAGTATGGGGATCGAGGAGGGCACGGTCTGCCGGCCCGACTGGAATGTGTGCGGCGTGCCGTGACAGGCTGGAAGAGCTGGGCAAAGGTCTTGCGATGAGTCATGGGGACATGACTCTGGACTTTGGCTCTGATCAAAGTGTAAAAACTGTGGGCTTACCTTAAGGGATATGCTTATCCCTTACACTATTACTATATTCGGTATCATTTCCTATATTCTATCCGACCCTCTATATCCCATATATCCCATATCACTATTATTCTATTCTCCAACAATAAACAGATCTTCCGTTTCAAATCGAAAAAGAATTCTCCGACTGTCTTCTCATCTATTTTTAGTGTCCGGAAACAGAAATCACAGCGAAACCCGCAGTCCGCTAAAACGGGCTGATGGGAATTTTCATTTAGGGGAACATGTTTGTGTGCGGAGGTAAATGAATTTTTTTTCGATTTTTTGCGGGTGAATAAGAATATTCAATTCCCAACTTTTTTGATTATTCACTGGCAAGAAACACTTCCAAATGTCCTCTGCCTGTTTTTTTTTCGATGAGAGTTCAACTTCTCACTTCGGGCCCGCTGCAACTTCTCGTCGTCTTCCCCTTCGAACAGTTTCGTTCCGTCATCTTTTCTTTCGACCGTAAAACGTCGAGAATTTACGATCGTCCCCGACGTCACTTCCGAGTCTATTTCGAGACTTTTCTCCTCTCGTCTTATCTGATTTACACAGTCGATTGATTGGCAACAGGACGACATCGGTCAGCTCGAGATTCCAATGGACGACGAAACCAGAATTTACTGATCAAACTTCGATGGAAGTGAGTGATAGTGGTTCAAGATAGTGGATTACACACTTCCACACAAGACGAAAACGGCTCGAGTTCACTTATTCTGGCGCACACTGCCGTATTCCTCGACATTTGATAACACATCGAAACCATCAACTTCATCTCAAATCGTTCACAAAACACTTTCTCAGTTGAGAGGCCAAGTCAGCATTCATGGTCACACGGAATAGAAGATGAATTGGAAGGTGAATGAATTGGAAGCGAAGGGACCAGGAACTCTGTCGTCGAGTGGGCGGAGCTTATCTGTGATGAGGGGCGGGGCTTATCTGTGCCTGTGTGTGCCTGTTTCTCCACTGAGAAGCTCCGTAAACTGGAGCTACCGCCACTCTTTCTTCAAATTATGTGCCCCCTACTACGGAATAGGCTCTTTCCCGAACCGACCGTCCAGGAGGCTTCGTTTCCGTTCAGCACGTTCAAATTCCAGAGAGATAGCGATAGAATTGTCTTAATACAATCGAACCAGTGGGGTGGGCGCGGCTAACGCCGCGCCCACCCCACTGGCTTTCACTTGGACGGTTGCAGGCCTTTCCGAATGGAGTAACTTTTTAATGTTTAAAAAAAAACGATGAAGAGTTGTTCTATGAGAGAACTAAATTCAATTTTCACAGATCTTACAACTGAAGTTTTGTTCCTTCACCCTACCCTCAAGTGTGTAGGCAAATCCTGGAGATTTGAATATTTTTCGTACTTCTCCCCTGAGCTTTTTGAATTCCCGCCGAAACGATGCTTCCCTCAAATTTTTGAATTCCCGCCGAAACGATGCTTCCCTCAAATTTTTGAATTCCCGCCGAAACGATGCTTCCCTCAAATTTTTGAATTCCCGCCGAAACGATGCTTCCCTCAGATTTTTGAATTCCCGCCGAAACGATGCTTCCCTCAGATTTTTGAATTCCCGCCAAAACGGTCCTCCCCTCAGCTTTTTGAATTCCCGCCAAAACGGTCCTCCCCTCAGCTTTTTGAATTCCCGCCAAAACGGTCCTCCCCTCAGCTTTTTGAATTCCCGCCAAAACGGTCCTCCCCTCAGCTTTTTGAATTCCCGCCAAAACGGTCCTCCCCTCAGCTTTTTGAATTCCCGCCAAAACGGTCCTCCCCTCAGCTTTTTGAATTCCCGCCAAAACGGTCCTCCCCTCAGCTTTTTGAATTCCCGCCGAAATGTTTCTGACCCCTTCTGGCACGTTCAAACACCATTCTCCAAATAATGAGGCGAGAGAGTGTCTCAAAATGAGAGACGCAGACAATATTTCGTGTCTCCGTTTCTACCGTAATCTGCATCAATCGATAATTCCCGGTTACTGTAGCTGTAGTACCCTTAGTACCCACCACTATCAACAACTTTCCCTTGCCCTCCCATCCCAACGACGGCAGTAATACCTCTTCGAAAAAGTGACATCTCGAACTTTCGACTACCGTATCTACCGTAATACTACAGTAATCTCTTAGATATTTTCACAGTAGTATACAAAATTTTTAAAAAAAAGAACCAAATTTAAAAAAAAAGAACCAAATTTTTAAAAAAAGAACCAAATTTAAAAAAAAAGAACCAAATTTTAAAAAAAAGAACCAAATTTAAAAAAAAAGAACCAAATTTTAAAAAAAAGAACCAAATTTTAAAAAAAAGAACCAAATTTAAAAAAAAAAAGAACCAAATTTAAAAAAAAAAAGAACCAAATTTTTAAAAAAAGAACCAAATTTTTAAAAAAAGAACCAAATTTTTAAAAAAAGAACCAAATTTTTAAAAAAAAAAGAACCAAATTTTAGAAAAAAGAACCAAATTTTAGAAAAAAGAACCAAATTTTTAAAAAAAGAACCTAATTCAAAAAAAAGAACCAAATTCCAAAAAAAAAAAAAGAACCTAGTTAAAAAAAAAGAACTAAATTTCAAAGAAAAAAAACCAAATATATAGAAAAAGAACCGATGAATTGAAAGGTGAATGAATTGGAAGCGAAGGGACCAGGAACTCTGTCGTCGAGTGGGCGGGGCTTATCTGTGACGAGGGGGGCGGGGCTTATCTGTGCCTGTGTGTGCCTGTTTCTCCACTGAGAAGCTCCGTAAACTGGAGCTACCGCCACTCTTTCTTCAAATTATGTGTTATACCCCGCATGTTATACCCCACATGATATACCCCGCGATACCGGACACGCCCACACCAGGCAAGCAGAGGACGGCAGTTGGATGGAGGACGTGCTGGTGTGTGGTGCACCGGGTATGCGCTGGTTCCTATTACTATATTCGGTATCATTTCCTATATTCTATCCGACCCTCTATATCCCATATATCTGTAACACGGCCTTTAGGCCTTCCGAGTTCGAGCACTAGACATGGTTCCAGATGTATATTTATTAGTTGTTGGTTATAGGTGTAGCATAATAATACAGAAAATAGTATAAATATATAAGGAATGAAAGGGTAAGAAATAAGAGAAGAGCTCTCGGTCTCAGGTCACCTCACCCTGAGCATCTCTCCACACACACTGACCATCCTCCTCGGGTCCTCCTTATATCCTCCACGCGGATTAGGGGCGGGGCTGACCTGCCCTTTGTTACATCCCCATTCCTCCAAAGTTGAGCGCCCTCGCTCAACATCGTTGTCGTTTATCGGCTCCAATTGTTCGGATTTTCTGCCGAAGTATCTCTTCTGATGATTTCTGCACGATGTCGATAGAATGCAATAAGTTGAGGGTTGTCGTCGTTCAGCTGCTCGTGATGATAGTGGTAGATTGATGCGATTGGATATTTCGAGTGTCGTTGATGGTGTTTGGGAGGTTTGATTGGTCTGATTGAGGATGTTCGGGTTCGATATTTTGAGAGAGAGAGAGAGAGAGAGAGAGAGAGAGAGAGAGAGAGAAAGTAGAGTTAGAATTCAAAAAATAATGAGAAAAAAAAATTTCGAAAAAGATGAAATTAATTTTAAGTTTGAGTTGAGATTCAAAAAGAGTTGAAAAACCTGAAATAGAGTGTATTATACAATAGAGGTAGGTGCTTGGCATGTGGTAGTTGAAATGGTGGTACAATTAGATCACTTATACAATGAAATTACTTGACTTTTGAAATGAACAAAAAAAATCGAAAGATTAGAAAAAGTACTGAAGCGAATGATAAAAATACCGTCAAATCCAATAGAAAATCCATTGAATCCAATTGAAATGCGTCCACTGAAATCGTAGATTCTCCTGAATATCAGTAGTCCTCTGGGTTGTCGTCTTCTTCATCGTCATATTCTTCGTCGTCATATTCTTCGTCGTCGTATTCCTCGTCGTCGTATTCTTCTTCATCCTCCTCGTCGTAGTATTCTTCATCTTCCTCGTAGTTCGAATTTCCTTGATTCCGATTGTCTTGTCTATTGTTCCAGCTTCCATTGCCTCGGTTCCAGTTACAATTGCCTTGATTAGAGTTCCACTTGCCGTTGTTGTTCTGCCAATGTCTTCCGTTTCCATCGTTTTGGTATCCTGCGAAGTTCACGGTATCTTTCGTTTCGAGCTGCTCGATTTTTTCGGTCAATTTGTGTATGGCGGCGGCTAAATCATTCGGCCTGTCCATGTTCTTGAAAACTTCTTCCCTCTTCGCAGTAGAAAGAGCGTCCTCGATTGTTTTCGGCATTTTCCTTCGAACATGAATCCGAATTTCGTCCTCTAGCCCATTAATGAATGTAGTAAGCAGCGTCTCTTGCTTGACAGAAGTGTTGTTTGGGTAGGCATTGTTCGCGATGTCATGGCAAATTCGATAGAACGTTTCCACTGATCGACCTCCTTGAGTAAGTGTGGCAAGCTCTGTTCGCGCAAGTAATTGGCGGTCCTCTGTATGAATACGGTCTCGAAGTGTGTTCAACAGTGGTATCCATTCTCCGTTCCGAACTTCGGGGGGAATGGTCTCGTACGCGTCGCGGGCTGATCCGTTGAGAAGAAAAGGAAGGATCCGTTTTCCTTGTTCCTCGTCGTACCAGTGTGCGTTGAGAAAATCGTTCAGATTCCTGATATAGGAGCTAAACGACTCCTTTCCGTCGTACTTTAGGGCGCCAGCCAACAATGGTCTGGCCGCTCGTGCCGCAATGATGTCGTGGTCCGCCTTCTGATCTTTGTCTGGCAGATTTCCAATCAATCAGTCGTAGATTGCGCTCTGAAATCACGATAATTGTGAGGGATCATGTGTGCACGAGTGGTTGAGTGTGTGGGGTGGAGTATGTGTGGTGGTGAAGTGAGAGAGAGAGAATAATACGAAAAAGTCTGAAAAGAAGTATGTTCTTGCAAGATGAGCGTGCTTGCAAAACGAACAAGTGAAAAGAGTGATAGACTCCAGACCGAGCCCATGAGACGTCTCTGAACCGTCTCCACTGGGGTAGCGACCACCCAATGACTGATTTCCTTCTTTCCTGCCGTGCTCCGCCTCTGGGCTGACAGGCGTGGCTAGCGTAGACGTTTTCTGTTGTATTACGATGGGTCGGTGCGTCTGATCCCATGCTGTGGGGCATCTGTCGGGATCATCCGTCCTTACACTCGACCTGCGGTGCGATCTGAGGGTGTCGTAACTCTTGTTTGATTTACGCATCGAGCCGTTGGGTCATTCGTCTTGGAGGGCACTTGTGTGGTAACTGTCATCCGAATCCTGGTCCTTTGGGTCAGGCATCTATTTGCGCAGCCTCCCAAGGCGTCGTAAACCGTAAACCGATCCATCTGCTCCTTCGTAATCCTACCTTTTGTTGGTGTACTGTATGTCTGGTGTGCTCGGTTTTAGTAATATGTGGGAATATACAACATGTATTTGAATTCTAAAAGTGTCGCGACCACAACGCCTGCCGTGCGTTTCAATGAATTCATTCACAAACAATCATGCAATCAGAGATTTTCCATAAAGACACTGAGTGTACTAAAGGTACATACTCAAAAGGTTGCTTACCGTCAACATTTCAAACCTTCTATTGTAAAAAAAACTAAAATTTTGCGCGCGAATTTTGAAAACTACTACAAAAAGAAGTGAGTGAAATGAGTGATAGAAAAGCGTTTTGATAGCGCTATCGTATGTGTCTCTATATAATTAAAACCGACCTCAAGGCTAGCCCAGACTCTCGTGGCTCCTATCTCACCACTATTCCCGAGAGTCCCTCGGAGTACAAAAAAAATCCTAACTTGTATCTGGGACGAGTTTTGTTGATACAAGATCTCTGATGCCGTTACAGAACTGGCGCACGATACATCCTCCGGCAGAATTTCCAAAACACAAAAGGGTGGAGGGGAGTACGCTTCCAGACTGCAACTACTCCAACACATGTGTACTGCATATCACTAGTTAACCTTATTCAATTCAAACTTACCTGTCGGAGAGTACCTCAAAGAAGTATCTCCTCAAGGTGGGACTTCCATGTAACACGGCCTTTAGGCCTTCCGAGTTCGAGCACTAGACATGGTTCCAGATGTATATTTATTAGTTGTTGGTTATAGGTGTAGCATAATAATACAGAAAATAGTATAAATATATAAGGAATGAAAGGGTAAGAAATAAGAGAAGAGCTCTCGGTCTCAGGTCACCTCACCCTGAGCATCTCTCCACACACACTGACCATCCTCCTCGGGTCCTCCTTATATCCTCCACGCGGATTAGGGGCGGGGCTGACCTGCCCTTTGTTACATATCCCATATCACTATTATTCTATTCTCCAACAATAAACAGATATAGAGATAATCATACCTAGTGTCGAATCTAATTCAGAGTTAGATAGTAGATGACTACTCGGGGCTACACCAGAGGACAATAGGGTAGCGACGTGTAACATATGTGCCCCCTACTACGGAATAGGCTCTTTCCCGAACCGACTGGTCGATGTTCGAGGCGTTTCGGAAACCGTTGCGACCGTGCGTGGAGTGACTCACCGATCCGACGCTTCCACTTCAAAACAGACTCTCGAGGCTCTTCGGATCCTTCAGATCCTCTCACCTCAGGATGGCGGAAAAAATGAACCAAATTTCGAAAAAAGAAGAACCAAATTCCAAAAAAAAAGAAAAACAAATTTTTTGACTCACTTTCGTTTTTGGTTTTTTTATTCACTTTTTTTTTCATCATTTTAACTTTTTTCCTTGGTTTTTTGGCTTTTTTTGGTCATCTTCACTTTTTTCTAGGTTTTCTTGGGACCCTGTCACTTGTTTCCGTTTTCAGCGTGCACCCATAGCTTAGTGGTAGACCTTTAGAAAAGTTTTTCCAGACTTGCGATTTTAGAACTGGGCCGTGTTTTTTTAGAGCCCGGGCTCTGCCCGTTTTTGAAAAGATGCCGCTTCCGTCCATCCAAATCGGAGCCCTCCGATTTCAGAGTAATGGAAACGCGCCCCACTGCACAAATTTTCTTGACGTTTTTTTTTTCGAATTTCGTCCCCTTTATTTGAAAACTGATCCGAAAAAATTGTTTTACAAGATTACTTTTGAACAAGTTAGTACTACCACGGGCCCAACGGGCCGGGCCGGTCAGAAATTTTTCATTTCGGCCCGGCCCGTCCCGTCGCAAGTCTGGTTTTTTTCTAGTTCTGATCTTTGAGCGAGTTGTCGACAATCATTTTCTGGGCGAGCTATTTATCTGGGCGAGTGTCTCCAGACGTTCCCGTCAAGAATACCGATGCCCTCTCCGATTTCAATCGGGTTTTCCGATCCGACACGAAAAAGTGAAAAGACCCTGCCTGAAAGCCTGAAAAGACGAAGAAAAAACTAGTGAACAGCTGTATTTTGACCACTTTCTATCAATTCCATTCATATATTTATTACTCATCATTTATTACTGCTGAAGACGGAGAAAACGCCGTTTCTTTTCCTATTGAAATAATAATAAGATACTGAAAAAATCTGAAAACGCAAGTCCAATATCTATATCACCGCTTAAGACTTTACTCGCATATTCCTCAAATAACGCTTCGAGGGCGCACACTGGATGCAAGTGCGCTCTACGGCAACGCGCGAGAGAGTAGAGACTGCAGAGAAACTTTCCATCCAAGTTCCGAAGCGAATTTATATTAATTCCGAAAAATAGCAAAGAGCGTGTAAAACGGAAGCAAATTGGCGAAAATGGCAAGTGAACTTAAAATTTTAGTTTCAGAAAAGAAAATAAAAATTTGTTTGCAGAGCTCCGTTGAGGAAATGCTGCGAGAGGCGGCGAACGAAGTGCTTCAATCGAGAATCCCGCAGGGATACGTGCTGTATCCGAACTACGATCAGTACTGGTCTGCCGAGCAAGGCATGTTCTACAATCCGGACACGGAGCAGTTCTTCCGACCCGATGACGAAACAGTCTACCAGCTGAACACAGAAGGCACCGAGTACGTTCTGATTGAACGACGGAAGCCCAGTGAGTCACTTGTGAACCTGCCTGAAATCATCAGTGTAAAGTTCAGCATATTGGGCGAGTCGGAGCTATCGGAAAAGAGCCATAGAGCTGCTCGGCGAGCCCGAGTTCAAGAAGTTCGATCAGCAAGATGTGAACGTTTGCGAGATGACATTCGGAATGATCGATAAGATTGTTCGGGGAGAGGAGTTAGAGAAGGAGAAGGAACATCTTCGCTCGATTGCAAACAACAAAGTGGCACTGATGCAACATCGAATCAACAAGGTCTTCAAGGCAAATCGAAGGAAGAAAAACCCTCATCGCGTAAGATTGTGTTTTGCAGTCTTCCGATTTTACGATTAGTTCATTACAGCAATACGTGGCTTCTGCCAATGAGAGCACTGGCCAAATGGAATACGACCTGCAAGTAGACGACTATTTCGACTGGGAAGATGCCTATGAGGACAACAGCGACGATGAGCTGAGCGCAGGCGAGGAGCAGGCAGTCATGATGCAGCGTGAGTTCCTAGGTTGTTGCTGAAATCTTTTGAATGTTCTTGTCTAGAAGAAGGCTACGATCAGCCGCCGTGCATGCGACTCATGGATCAGTGTCGTCGTCTTCACATCGTCACTATCTCCGGTGGTTACATTGGATCGGATCGGGACTGCGAAGTCATCGTTTCAAATCAGTTACTACCGGCCCAATGCGCAGAAATCGGATATTCAGAAGAGGCCGGATGCTACTCGATCGAGAAGCTCGAACCGTCGTGTATCTTGCAAGTCAACGGAAACACCGTTCAAATGGGCTCCACGGTAGACTTGTGTCAGGGAGACTCCTTTCTTTTGAGTGGCGAAAGATTCGATGTGCACGTCCACAACGGATCGAATACGTGTCCAGGATGCGAACCGGGGCTGTATCAGGAAGAGGAGAAGGAAGAAACTGTCCTCCCGGCCAAGCATATTCGTGGAGAACTCGCCAGAAGAAAGAATCTGAAGCAGATGATGAAGTCGTATGGGATCCGACCTGACGAGGGTCTCAATGAGCCGATCCGGAAGAAGGCGACAGGTCCATCGTATGGAAACATCACACGATCAGAGCCAGGAGGCTCCGCTTCCAGTGACATGTATGGATCCTGTGCTGCGAAGCCGCTTCCTGATAATCAGAGAAAGTTCGATCTTCCCCGTTCTGTTGCTGAATCTGCAGCTGCGAACAAGCCTTCAACGTCTTCGGCGAAGCCGTTGGACAGCGGAAACGTCGGTTTCAAACTTTTAAAGTCTATGGGCTGGTCTGAAGGCCAAGGACTCGGAAAAGAGAAGCAGGGTCATGTTGAACCTGTGGCGACTGAGTTGAAAACGAATCGCCAGGGTCTCGGAGCACAGAAAGAAAAGGAGCAGCCGAAGAAGTCGTACAAGGATACGATTCTCGAAAAGACCAAGCAACGATTCAACGAGGTTTGTGACTTCTCCCTTTTTCCTTCCCGATAGACTCTTCTTTCAGAAACGGTGATGATTATAACCATTTTGATCTGTATAAATGAATTTATTTCGCAATTTTAAAGACGTTGATGTTCAGCGCACACATTTTATGCCCGGAGAGCAGAAAAACGGGTCGAAAGAGCAGCCACAAACCACAGAAGTTACAAGTCAAGCGGGTTAGAGAGACGCAGACGGAGATGCAGAACCTGCGATGACGTCGATCGTTTACTGTGACATGTAGAGATTTGTGCTGGAACTTGTCTGAAATCCAGAAGTGAAAGAAGATCCTGAAAAAAAAACGAAAGGGCGCACTTACAGGAGTCCATAAGTTCCCGAGCTTTCAGGATCCAGTTTCAGAACGGAAGCAAGGAAATCTGGAATTTCGATAGCCCCACTGGATAGGTCCTCCCGGAATAAATGTCGAAAGACAAAAAAGGAAACCGATCATCACTTTTCCGTGATAATTTATTTCCAAGTTCTATTTTGAGCCCAGTTATCAGTCGTCGTTTTCGATAAGAAACGGACGCAGGGATGTCCCGGTTTCGGTTCCGGAGACTGCAATTTCGGATTCACTTTCCAGTTTCTTGTTCCCAGAACTCGTCGTTCTCCACGATCTTTTGTCCAGGGATCGCCCGGGAAGTTCAGTTCCAGCAGCATTTTCTGCTCGGGACAGTGCTCTCCGCGAATCGGCGACACAAGTCACAGGCCCTTCCCCCCTGCTCCACTGATAACGCACCACTTCAGAATTGTCGATAAAAGTGAGCCGAGTACTCTCGTTTTATCA
The DNA here is from genome assembly GCA_963966605.1 of Caenorhabditis sulstoni. Classification (NCBI taxonomy): domain Eukaryota; kingdom Metazoa; phylum Nematoda; class Chromadorea; order Rhabditida; family Rhabditidae; genus Caenorhabditis; species Caenorhabditis sulstoni. The sequence goes on along the minus strand of OZ016478.1, from coordinate 3,841,155 downwards.
TTCCACTTCTTCAGTCTTCTTGAATTCCTTTCTCTTTCAGTTTTTTGTGTGTTTCAGAAGTTGCGCACGAATGCTGCGCAACGGAAGTCTACGGCAGAGTCTGCGGACTCTCGACTCGTTCAGTTTAGCTCCAGAAGACGTGCTCAAGACGGCCATCAAGACCGTGGAGGACTATGAAAAGTTTGTTGGCCAACGGCCGCAGATTTCAATCGATAGTTTCAGTGAAGACGTCGATGAGAACGGCGAGATCAAAATGACGAGAGACGCGAAAGAAGAGGTCATCAACAAGGTCTCGATCCCCCAATTGGTAAGCTTTTCGATCCGGTCTCGATGCAAATGCGCCCCACCGCAGCTCTTTCGTTTCTTCCGTTTCAAATCGAAAAAGAATTCTCCGACTGTCTTCTCATCTATTTTTAGTGCCCGGAAACAGAAATCACAGCGAAACCCGCAGTTCTAAGTATCCGCTTAGTGAATGAGAGAAAACAATGTTTGAGTTTCGGATTCGGTTGAAATGGAAGTGAATATTGATAAAAACTTGGAGTGCACTTTGATAAGTTTCGCATTTTTTCGAAACAAAAGTCAGCTGACTGAGGAATTGTGCGAGGAGAGTGCAGTGATATTGGAAGTCACAGAAACTGTAAACGGAGAGACTTTCTTTCCGAACCACTCGAGAACATTCAAATGGAACCGAAACGTAGCCAACGAAACGTAAACCGTACAACAAGAGAACCTCTTCTAGCGGTTAACTTCAAACAAAAATATCTGTGAAACTAGCAGCATTATAAGGCAGTTGTCAACTAAAACATGATAAGCTTGAATATTACCACGTTTTTAAAGTTGACACCTTTTCCCCAGCTATCCCAGTTTTGGAGGTAAACCCCCGGCAAAGTTGAGCTTCACGTTTCCTGCTGATTGCGAGCTCACTTCCCTTTTCATTGACTCAGTTGCAAAAACCGCTCGAGAAGTTCAAATTTCTCGTGATAATGTCAATAAGTTGATCTAAGAATTCAACCGTAAAAATCAGAAACCTGGAGAGAAAAAAAACATCATTTTATTGACTATAAATGGGAAGTGAGCACAAGAGGAGCTGATAAGACACGAAACTATAAATCACAAAACGGTTTGCAGTTCCGATACACGACGCTGCTGGAGAAGATCCTTCTGATCGTCGGCACCGTCGTGGCCGTCATCACCGGAGCGGGTCTTCCGTTGATGTCGATCCTGCAGGGACACATCTCGCAGGCCTTCATCAACGAGCAGATCGTCATCAACACTGGAAACACGACGCTTCCGCCGCCGATGAACATCACTTACACACAGAAGGATTTCGAGCACGACGTGATGAACGTCGTCTGGAGTTATGCGGCGATGACCGTCGGAATGTGGGCAGCGGGACAGATCACTGTGACGTGCTACTTGTACGTGGCGGAGCAGATGAACAATCGGCTGAGGAGGGAGTTCGTGCGCGCGATTCTGAGACAGGACATCTCGTGGTTCGACACGAATCACTCGGGAACTCTGGCCACAAAGCTCTTCGAGTAGGTCGACGGCCTAGAAAGTTCTAGGCCAACCTTCGGACACCTGTTAACATGGGACATGTTTCAGCAACCTGGAGAGAGTGAAAGAAGGAACGGGAGACAAGGTGGGAATGGCGTTCCAGTACCTCTCGCAGTTCATCACCGGCTTCGTCATCGCGTTCATCCACAGCTGGAAGCTGACTCTCGTCATGCTCGCAGTCACTCCTCTCCAAGTCATCTGCGGGTTCGCCATCGCCAAATCGATGTCAACCTTCGCGATTCGAGAGACGGTTCGGTATGCGAAAGCGGGAAAAGTGGTCGAGGAGACGATATCGAGCATCCGGACGGTCGTTTCTTTGAACGGATTGCGATACGAGCTGGAGAGGTACGCGGCGGCAGTGAGGGAAGCGAGGAAGTCGGGCATCCTGAAGGGACTCTTCCTCGGAATCTCGTTCGGAGCCATGCAGGCCACCAACTTCTTCTCGTTCGCACTCGCGTTCTACATCGGCGTCGGATGGGTTCACGACGGATCGATGCAGTTCGGAGACATGCTCACCACGTTCTCTTCCGTCATGATGGGCTCGATGGCTCTCGGATTGGCCGGACCGCAGCTCGCTGTGCTCGGAACTGCTCAAGGAGCCGCCTCGAGCATCTACGAAGTGTTGGACAGGGTCAGTTGGGGAGATGCATATATTCTGCAAAGTAATTTCCTTCCAGAAGCCAGTTATCGACTCTTCAAGCAAAGAAGGCAAGAAAGACATGAAGATCAAAGGAGACATCACCGTCGAGAACGTGCACTTCACCTATCCGTCTCGTCCTGATGTGCCCATCCTCCGCGGAATGAATCTGCGCGTGAACGCCGGCCAGACTGTCGCTCTCGTCGGATCCTCGGGATGCGGAAAGTCGACGATTATCAGTCTGCTCCTTCGCTATTACGATGTGCTCAAGGGAAAGATCATGATCGACGGAGTCGACGTTCGTGATATCAATTTGGAGTTCCTGAGAACCAACGTGGCCGTTGTGTCGCAGGAGCCGGCTCTTTTCAATTGCACCATTGAGGAGAACATCAGAGTGAGAAATATTAATTTGGAGAGAATCTGGAAACGTTTTGATTTCAGTTGGGAAGAGAAGACGTGACTCGTGAGGAGATGGTGGCTGCGTGCAAAATGGCGAACGCGGAGAAGTTCATCAAGACGCTCCCGGCCGGCTACAACACTCTTGTGGGAGACCGTGGAACGCAGCTGTCCGGAGGTCAGAAACAGAGAATCGCCATCGCGAGAGCACTCGTCAGAAATCCGAAGATCTTGCTTCTCGACGAAGCCACGTCCGCTCTGGACGCCGAATCCGAAGGAATCGTGCAGCAAGCCCTCGACAAGGCGGCCAAGGGACGTACCACGATCATCATCGCTCACCGTCTCTCCACTATCCGAAACGCCGATCTAATCATTTCTTGCAAGGCTGGTCAAGTTGTCGAAGTTGGAGACCATCGTACTTTGATGGCCCAGAAGGGATTGTATCACGACCTGGTCACAGCTCAAACATTCACTGATGCAGTAGACGCTTCTGCTGGAGGTAGGTAAAGAAAAATAACCAAAAAAGCTAAGCCCAATGCGGGGCTCGAACCCGCGACAACCAGATTAAGAGTCTGGTGCTCTACCGACTGAGCTAACCGGGCGGCGATATTTCGCAGTTCACGACCCGCTACGAAACGCCTTGAATACCCCAGCAAGAGACAAAAAGAAGATAGAGAAACGTATTGCAGGCAAATTCTCTCGTGAAAACAGCATCCAACGACAAGTGAGTGATCACGACGCACTCTCTCGACAAGTGTCGGAAATCGACGATTTGGTGGCCAGAGTAAGAAGCTCGACGATGGGATCGATCACGAACGGGCCGATTGTTGACGAGAAGGAGAAGAGGATCGGAAAGGACGCGCTGACGAGACTGAAGGAAGAGCTGGAGGAGAACGACGCGAAGAAGACGAACCTGTTCGAGATCATGTACCACGCGAAGCCCCACGCGGTCTCTCTGATCATCGGAATGACTGCCGCCGTGTTCGGAGGCCTGATCTACCCCACTTACTCCGTCTTCTTCACCTCTTTCATCAACGTCTTCTCCGGAGATCCGGCTGACATTCTGTCGAAAGGACACTTCTGGGCTCTCATGTTTCTCGCGCTGGCCGGTGCTCAGGGAATGTGCTCTTTCCTGATGACGTTCTTCATGGGAATCGCTTCTGAATCACTGACGATGGACCTCCGCAACAAACTCTTCCGGAACGTCCTTTCGCAGCACATCGGCTTCTTCGACTCGCCGCAAAACGCCTCCGGAAAGATCTGCACTCGTCTGGCGACCGACGTTCCGAACCTGCGGACTGCCATCGACTTCCGCTTCTCGACCGTCATCACGACGATCATCTCGATGGTCGCCGGCATCGGACTCGCCTTCTACTACGGCTGGCAGATGGCGCTTCTCATCGTGGCGATCCTTCCGATCGTCGGGTTCGGGCAGTACCTTCGCGGTCGTCGTTTCACCGGAAACAATGTGAAGAGTGCTTCCGAGTTCGCTGATTCGGGAAAGATCGCGATCGAAGCGATCGAGAACGTGCGGACAGTACAAGCGTTGGCGAAGGAGGACACGTTCTACCGCAACTTCTGCTCCAAACTGGACGTGCCGCATCGAGAAGCCATCAAGGACGCCTTCATTCAAGGCGTCTCCTATGGGTGAGTGGAAGGGACTAGGAAACCGGCGGATGGCCGAGTTTCAATCGGCCAGGCAAGTAGTGTACTGTCTTGTAGATGCGCGTGCTGCGTCCTGTACCTACTGAACACGTGCGCCTACCGAATGGGTCTCGCCCTCATCATCACGCACCCTCCGACGATGACTCCGATGCGCGTGCTCCGTGTGATGTATGCCATCACGATCTCCACCTCGACTCTCGGATTCGCCACCTCCTACTTCCCCGAATACGCGAAAGCCACGTTCGCCGGAGGAATCATCTTCGGAATGCTCCGCCAGAAATCAAAGATCGACAGTCTCTCGTTGGAAGGGGAGAAGAAGGTAAGCGGCGGGAAAATCCATCCAGACGAGGATCTTCTGAAATTGCAGAAGCTCTCCGGAAAGGTCATCTTCAAGAACGTCAAGTTCGCGTATCCGGAACGTCCGACGGTCGAGATCCTGAAGGGCCTCTCGTTTTCCGTCGATCCGGGACAGACGCTCGCCCTCGTCGGACCTTCTGGATGCGGAAAGTCGACGGTGGTGTCGCTGATCGAGAGGTTCTACGATCCTCTGGCCGGAGAGGTGTTCATCGACGGAGCCGAGATCCGGACGCTGAACCCCGAGGCGACTCGTTCGCAGATCGCCATCGTCTCGCAGGAGCCGACTCTGTTCGACTGCTCCATCGCTGAGAACATCGTCTATGGACTGGATCGTGAGTTGTTTTTCTCGCATTGGAGGAAGTATAAGGAAACGGATTTCAGCGAGCACCGTGAGTATGTCAAAGGTGGAAGAAGCAGCGAAACTGGCGAACATCCACAACTTCATCGCCGAACTGCCGGCGGGATACGAAACTCGAGTGGGAGACCGTGGAACGCAGCTGTCCGGAGGTCAGAAACAGAGAATCGCCATCGCGAGAGCCCTCGTCAGAAATCCGAAGATCTTGCTTCTCGACGAAGCCACGTCCGCTCTGGATACCGAGTCGGAGAAGATCGTGCAGGAAGCGCTGGACAGAGCGAGAGAGGGAAGGACTTGCATCGTGATCGCGCATCGTCTGAACACAATCATGAATGCAGACTGCATTGCAGTAGTCAACAATGGAACTATCATCGAGAAAGGTAGGAGGGCAGACGGCGTTCTGAAGACAATCTTCTCCGTTTCCAGGAACTCACAGTGAGCTCATGTCTCAGAAGGGCGCCTATTTCAAGTTGACACAAAAACAGATGAGCGAGAAGAAATAGAAAAAGAAGCTCGTTTCCCTTGGTTCGTTTAGGACAACTTCGCGATCTTTAATTTGCATATTAATTTCAATGAATTTTGTTCATTTAACAAAAGGACTCGATGGGATTTGAAAAAAGGTAAAGACCAGAGAGAACAAGTAGTTGAACCATGTGCGGGGGTTGTTAATAATGATAACAATAACGGGTGATGCCCATCCTAATCACGGGTACCAGAAGAATAAGGAACCGCCCTTTCGAAGGGGGAAAGGTGAAAACTGAAACCGATAATAGCAATGGGGGTATTCACAAAGGATGGCAGGAGGCGGAAAGAATCTGTTCAATGGCAGTTATTAACAGCGTCCGTGTAGCTCAGACGGTCGTCACAGATCGCCTTCTGATTATTTCGCTTCGGAGACATCACGACGTTCATCGTGGTTGCCGAAGAGGCCTTCCGATCCTCAGCGTGCCGTCGGAGGACATTGATGTACGTTGTGTACCTTCTCTTCTGAAAGGATCTCAATGAAAACACAGAAAAGTAAAGGACTGCGACTCGCCTCGAAGTACAAAAGAACAAGTCGGTCGAGAATCTGTTGCTGAGGTCGTTCCGGGTACACCGTCTGTGCGACCGCTTCGATCATCTCGTTCAGCTCGATAACTCGTGATTCGTGAGTTCTGATCTGCTTAGGGATCGGTGCGAGACAGGGAATGCGTGGAAGACGTGGCATCGGAGCTGATTCAGGTTTTGATGTGACCGGAAGAGGAAGCGTCGGAGACGAGAAAGCGGCGGCAACAAAGTTGATCTTGGCGCACCACTCATTCAGATCTCTCTCGTTACTTGTCTGGAACAGAATCTCTCCTCCGTGAGCTATTCTGACGCGAAAGACGTGCGCTTTTTTCTTGTAGTCCGGAGCCGGCTCGGCGAGTGCGTGATGCAGAGAGACGGCGTTCTCAAGAGAAGCATATCGACTGGTCGCCTTCGGATGCTCGTCGGAATCGAAGTAGAGTACGAGTCCGCGAAGCCGCGCGTACACCATCTTCCAGCTCCTCCTTCCGAACGGCGTCTTGCCTCCATCCGCTTCTCGCACGTACTTCCGCATCAGGAAAGCACTGTAATACTCGACCACCGAGTCCGGATCCACTTCGTAAATGCACTGTTGTTTCAAACTCGATACTCCCGATCCGTTCGCCGACGAGTTTTTGGCAGAAGGATGTTGAAGAGCGATCGCATTGTCTTTTATACTCTGATACAGAGTTTTGAGCATGTCCCGCTTATAGGTGCACCCAGTGTGTCCAATGTTCGTGATGAAATCACGGGCGGTCATTTTTCGTCCGGTGTTCGGACCGTGAAGATCGGAATTCAGGAGAAGAAGGGCACATGTGAGGGTGTGAACATCGTCGAGACTCTCGAAAATGGACGGATTGCACTCGAGATATCGAGCCGAGAAGACTCGAAGAAGACGTTCCCTGGCGGATGATTCGCCTCGAAGTTCGACTCGACTCAGGAATTCCCGAAGAGCAGCGTCTATTCGAGTCGTCGAAAATTGGAACAACTCCAGATACTTGACAAGGACTAGGAACGAGAAGTCGTTTCTAAATGAGAATATGTCTTCAAGAACAGTTTTGGTCAAGAACTCACTGCTCATTTAATCGATCTGCCACGTCGTTCGCCGTGCACGTCTTCAATTCGTAGAGCCGCCGAGCAATCTGCGCAGCTTCCCGTTCTCCGCCCACCGAATTCATCGAAGTTGAGGCCACTTGATTGACGGCGAATGCCGAATTGGTGTCTGATCGGATCGATCCTCCGGTACCACGTTCTTCAAGAGTAAAATTTGGAATTCAAAATGAGGTCGGCTTTGCAATTTTTCAGAAAAGGTAGAAGAAATTCGAATGATGGTTGAGAACATTTTCGGGAAACATACTTTCGGAGGCAGCGTGAAGGGAAGGACTCGCCGAAGCGGAGCTGCTCGTGGCCTGCGTGTACTGAGGTGCCTTGCCGAACATCTGTTTCCTCAATGACGGGGATCCGTGCTTCGGTGTTGACTCGACGGTGCTGTAGTAGGCGGCTCGACTGATATCTTCTGTAGTGTCGTAGGAAGAATGCGCCGCGTCGATAGTCACTACTGAACGTTTTGAGGGAGTGTCTTTGTCCTGAAAAGGTGAAAGAATTGAGAGACGCGGGAGGAAGGAGGGAAGTGGGGTTGAATGGCCTGCTCTCCGCCTCTCTCACCAATTCTTTTCAAAACCAAAAGACAAAATACTCACAATGTACTTCTCAGAAGCAGGGGACCTAAAGCTATCCGAAATCTTGCTGTTCTCTCGAACATCCGATCCGTCCACATCATCGACATCGTCATAGATCGGAGATCGAGGAAAGTCTGCCCTTCCGTTGCTTTTGGGCGATTCGGCAGAAATGTGCGGAGAAGAGTAGGAAGGAGTACTGCTTCCGCCGGGCGGCATCGTGAACATAGCGCTGCGAAGACTCTTGTTCACGATCTCCTCGTTCGGAGATTTCATGTCCTCGTTGACTACTGCAAATAGATCGATAATCAAAGTGATTCAGTGATTCAGATGAACTAGACGGCAAGTGTGTGTCGCCTGGAGAGAGTAGACGCGTACAATATGTTAGTGCAGCGAGGTGAAAACAGCGGCTAACACAAACATGTAACGAAATATACAAGCGCCTTTTTCTTCTTTTTGTAACTCTCGCCGTGTTTGCATTTTGCTTTTTCGCACCGCGCCGCAGAAATTTAGATTGAATGCTCACACAGAAGTTTTCGACGTGGCACTAGCAAATAGAGAGGTAAATTATGGATTTTCGAAAAAAATTCAGACCAACTTGATTTTTTTTCAACTAGCGTTGTTAACTCTGAAGCAGTTTTGTTTTTCAAATCAGCAAAACCAAGAAAAGTTAGCTACAAACTTTGAGTTTCACAGAATTGCAACTCTTGCAGAATAGACTAGAAATTATAGCTCCAGTTGGAAATTGAATGAGTAAACAGAATCCCGTTACTGATGGAAACACAATGAGTCATATCAGAACTTGATAAATCAAGAGTGAGCGGTCAGAAAAAAAACAACCACCAGGCGAAAACGTAAAGACTCTTTCTCTCACTTTGTCACGAGAGAGGATGAAATCTTTTTCGAAGTATATCACTGCCGAGCTTTTTGCCAATTAAAACCAGATGTGCGAGAAAAAAGAAACGAACCAATCAACTGCTCATCCATCACCGATTTCTCGTTCTCCTTCTCGGCTACACCTGCATCGGAGTCATCCGAAGAAGACGACGTCTCCTCCACATCCGTGCTCTCCATCCTCTCGATCGGCGCTGTCTTGTGCATACGAATGGCCGACGGAGAGGCGGGCTCTTCGGAAGCTTTTCGAGGCAATCGGCGATCGATCTGACTGGTCGAAACGGGAAGCCGCGACGCCTTCTGGCTCCCGCTCCGTTGCATCGACGGGAACGCGACGCCAGCTGAGGCGGTGGCCCGTGTCAGCTGTTGCGGAGGAGTGCTCGAGGCGACCGTCGTAGTTGGTGGCAGTTGGTCGCCGAGCAGCTAGATACAAAGCGTGTCAAGAGGTGAGAAGAGGAAACCGACCTTGGCGTAAGTGCTCGATACATTTCGGTTCAGTGATATCAACACATCGCCCGACATCACGAATGCCTCCGACTTTTTTACATTCTTAAACTTTTCGGATATTATTGAGAGAAACTCTCCGAAGAATCTAACTGACCCTCCTTGGCTGCACATCGATGGTGGCGAGTGCCTCTTCTGCTCCGGATGACGCCACCTTCGCCATCCTTCTGAAAACGGGAAACATAGAAAAAAGGAGGGAAGCGTGTAGACGAAGAGGGAACGATTGATATAAAAACGAGAGAGAAGGGGAGAGGCTTGCTGCTAAAACATAAACAAATCGGGTGAATCGTCGGATTATTGTCCCTCGCAGTTACAGAAGGGCAGGCAACCAACAGGACACGGAAACGGCGGTTTGTTTAAAGGGTAAGTGGAAAACATTCTAAATGAAGTTACACCTTGAATTTTGGAAGATTTAACTGTACTGTGAATAATTGATCACAAATGTTTACGTTATAACTTTTTTCAAACTTCAGACCAGCGCTGGAAGAAAAACGGCGGGTTCTCATGAGACTTTCTCGTCTTCAAGCAAGATCATGCACTTTCTCCTCAAAAGTACGATCGAAAGAAGGATCGGCGGGACGACGTCACACCTCATTCGCTGCCCCTGGCCGTCCGCCTGTTTGCCTATCAGATTGTGTTGAATAATAAAATCGAAAGGTAGAAGGAAGGAAGGAGACAACTGGTCGCATCAAGGTGCGCTGAGCAAATCAGGGCTCTCTGATGACAGTTGCGGACCCCGCGCGGACGACAAACAAATGTCCAGAAACTCTCTCTCTCTCTGTGTCTGGGTGCTGATAAGGCGTTCGCGCTCGACCGTATCAATGACCTGCAGAGACTTTTGTTCGTAATAGAGAGGTTCTCGCGTCGCGGACGAGGGGAAGAAGAGTTTTACAACGAACTCCGAAACACGGCGGGCTTCCCGGGAAGATAATTGAGGGTCCGTCGGAGGAAGATAAATGAGTGGAGCTCGCAGAGACAGCTAACAAGTTGGGAGAAACAAAGAAACGACCGATTGAATGGGCGCATTTTATGAGAGGCACGAGGTGCGAGAAACACTTCTCAATGCATTCGGACTGATTTCGGTGTCAAAAAGAGACCCGATTGACCCTAATTCAGAAGAGAGTGGCTAATCGGATTCTGTGGAACTTGGGAGAGTTTCCAGCAAACTTCCGTTTTATCGGTGAAAAATATAATGTTCGAATGTTCGTTTTGCAGCAGGTGTGTAAAATGATAGAAAAAATAGGAAAGGGAGAAGCGGGCGGACGCAAAGTTTGCATGTTTAAACATATGTTGGGCGACACGAGAACGAAACGATATGAAAACTCGCTGAAAATCCAAAATTTCCCGAATGGCAGTCAGTTAGTTTCGAAATAGAAGAAGTTTAGAAACTGGAATATTGTCTTCTTCTCAACCACTTTCAGTGAGATATTCGATGAAACATATGTTCAAATATTAAAAAAAGTTAGCGAGAACGTGGGGGGATACTTTCGAAGAGGGAACTTCTCTAGAGATGGTTGGCGCAGAAACGGCAACAAGATGCGTAATGAGTGGGGGCGAGGAGTGATTCAACGGTCCGATAATGGCGAAACGCAAGCCGTCCTTCGAGTGTCAAGGCCGGTCAGCGATGCATGGCGAGCGCTATAGAAGCCTCCCCAAAATAGACGGCCGCAGCTCGGCGGTCCTTATCGATTTTCCAGTCGCCGGGGCCCTTACTACTAGTTTCTTTTTGTGCCTCTTCTGCATCGCTTCTTCTTTTTTTCTATCATCATCGACTCTCCGTGCTCTTTCTCCCATTCGCAATAACAATCTGCCCTCTAGAGTCTCAAATTACCGAGGACGAAATATGAAAAGAAGCAGAAAGGAAGCGTTTTGAGGTGACACGACCGCCGCACATGGAAAATTAGATTAGTTGTGATGGCAAAACGGTTGGAGGTGGAGGCGAGAACGAAGCATCGGCGTGCTAAAACAGTGAGAGAGAGAACAATGAGTGAGTGGCGGCGAGAGATCGGAGACGCAGGCGGACTGGGCATGCGCATCATTCCGACCGGACGCGCCGCGCAGCGTTTACACAGTAACTGACGAGGAGAAGCCCCGAAGGAGAAGAGAACACGACAGGTGTCTTCTCTTGAGTCTCGCATTTGAAACTTCCAAGCAAAAGCGAAGAACAGAATACTTCTGCGTTTCAAGAATAGAGAAGTCGTCGGTTGGTGGAGTGATATAAATTCGCTAACGACGGGTAAAGTGTCTGGTTTCCGATATAATCATCTTTTTTCTTTTCTTTCTTTTTTTCTCTTTTCTATTCATTGGATCGTTATGAAAAATGGTTTGCCTTGGGGGAATGAAAAATGAAAGTTAACGAGAAGGACAAAGGAAGATGAAAAAACGTCCCCCGAGAAAGTAGAAATGCGACAAAAATAAGTTATTAAAAACAACAAGATTACTGTAGATTTGAAGGGACATACACGACTCACAAGCATGGGTCTCGCAACGATTATTTAAATCACAGGTCTGCGATAAGGAAGTTTGTTGATTTTTGAGCTCTTGTGACCAGCAGCAAGCCACACAACATGATACATAAATTTCCTTCTCTTCCTCGTAACCGCGTAAATTAGCGATGCGCAGCAGTCAGAGCTTCTTGGCATCTGCTCGCGAGGAGAAGGAACAAATTGAACGAACGAGCAAAAGATGTTCGTTTTGAGAAGGTCTCGGAGGAGGGAGAGAAAGAGCAAAAAGGTCCCGGCTGTGCTCGAGTTTAAAGTGATAGAGGGAGCTGAGTGGGAAAAAGAGAAACACCAAGGTGAAACAGGTCGTTTCACGTGGAGAGAAAGAGGGCTGTCAGCGAGCAGGAGGAGCCGTGCACGAAAAATATGTTGTCAATAAAATGTTGGGAGGGTTAAGTGAGCGCCGCCAGTGCGGGAAAAGAAAGAAAAAGAGAATAGATTCGTGTTGTTGTTGTGATGATACCCTGTGGCTCCTCCAGATGAGATGCGCGCGCGTGGGGCAAGGGCGGCGCGTCTTCTTCTTCTTCTTCTCACAAAGAGTGCACTTCACAACAAGCGACGAGAGAGTGTGCGGGACGAAGAGACGCACACAACTCGCGTGTGTCGACGTTCCAATGATGAATTGGAAAGGCGAGTGCGCGATCCGGAGAGATTGAAAGGTACTGCGGGAGGGAGACCACTGGTCATTCCGACCCGATTTCCCAGAGGAAAAAGCAGCACATATCACGAGAGAAAAGAGCGCCTTTCTCGTAGATTGAAATCTGAAGAGACTCTGGCGGGAGGGACTAGAAAAACCAAACTGGCCGAAGAATTGAGGGATCAAGAAATGTTCATTGGAATATACAAAGAACCCGTGCGAAATACACGTAATAGTCATATCAGAAACTGTGGCCTCGCGTCTCAAACAATCGAACTGCTCGCCCGATCGAATTGCCGGTTTTCAATGTCAAACTCGTCGTCGTATCTGGAAATTCGTTTTGTGTTCCCACTGATTCATTCCGCCTCACCCCATAATCTTCCTGTCACGAATCAAGACGAACGTCATCGAGACAATGGTCAGGAACCAGAGATAGAGGAGAGAAGCGCCGGTGGATCCGATGAGGAGGAGAGGAACGACCGAGTTGGGCAGGTCGTGGCGACGGACGACGGCCCACGAGCAGAGAACGACGAGCGCGAGCAGGTTGGCAGTCTGCGAAAAAGGGGAATAGAGAGGTCGAGGATGTCTGAAGAGCGCTTACACAAGTGAGCATGAAGGGGATGAGCAGGTAGTGGAAACTCGTCAGCACCGCCACGATCATGATCATGGCGGTGGCGAACTGAAGGAGCGAGAGGACGATCGGAGTGGTCAGGAAGGACTGCGCGTCGGAAGTCATTGTGGTGGACACGGAGAGCAGCGAGCAGAGGGCTGAAAGTCGATTTGCGGAGAGTTCGCTGCGATCAAGAGAACACACACACACATCCTTTTCGCACCGAGCGGCAGCTGTCAACTTACAGAGGATGGAGATGAGAATGCACGCGATTCCGATGACGCACGCGCCGACACGCAGACGACACGTCCCGAAGCAGCAGCGATAGCGGACCATCTGGTTCGGAAGGCTCGATTGGGAGGGCGGCGCCGAGATGACGGAGAAGAAGCTGCTGGAAGGCGTGAGCGCGGAGACTTCGGAGAGTTTCGAATCGTCGATCGGCTGGAACGGCGCCGGATTGTGAAGGGACGAGGAGCGCCGGACCTGAAAACGGGACGAGATGGGGGGGAAAACAAACGGAAGGAGGAGGAAGAGGTGTCTCTCTCTCTCTCTCTCTCTGAATTCGACACCCTTGTCGAACTCATTAGAAAATGAGCTTTCCCGGCGATCAACGAGCACAACAACACACTTCTGGACCGGTTCCAGGACTGAAATAGAAGAACAAAGACAGAGAGAATAACAAGAGAAACGAGAAGGTTCGTTTTTTTGCCGTCTAGACCCATCTTCTTTTCAGTCTCATCGTGCGTCACAACACAGTTTGGACGGAGACACCCGCGGGTGAGCGGGCGCAGAATTTCTGATTATTTTCCTCATTTTCAGAGAGTTTTGAATTGGGCGAGGTCAAAAGGCGAAATCCAGCTGACTGAGCGAGTGAAACGAGCTCTGAAAGGGGGCGGAGCCTGGCAGACGCACACGTGAAAAATCTCACTCGAGAATGAAAACAAGGTGAAAACAGGCGGAGAAAGGTTCGGACGGAGCAGAGCGATTTGAATGGCGAATGAGGGGAGAGCTCGCGGAGCACGAAACGGGCGGTGCGTCGTGTGTGACACACACTCCATTCATAGCCACTAATTCAATTCGAGAGGCTCGGATCATTAGAAGATGTCTGATCGAAAAAACGTGTTTACGCGAGAAGACGGTCTGAAAGAAGCGGAAGCGGAGAGCCGGAGTTCCGGTGACGAAGGAGCAGGTGAGACTTCAGAAGACAAACAACGCAGACGGCGGTGCCGTCGACTTGAAAACGAACTTCCGGGAGCACTTTTCTGGAAGGTTCGAAGAGATTAGGAAAAGAGCTCAGATGGGCGGCTCTGAGTCATCGGAACGTCTTCCAGAAGTGACTTCAGAAGACCTCCTTCTCACTTTTCCTCATGTTTTTTTCGCCGAAAACACATTCCTATCTACGTCAGTCTCTCGTGCTAGAAAACGGAAAACGGCCGTGAATATTTCAGTTTCCAAGTGCTTCGGAACTCTTCCGAACTCTCAGATTTCCGGATTTTCGCGAGCAAAACGACTGGAAGTTTGAGACGAAATTGTCGGGAAAAAACAGGATCGAAAGCAGGTGTTCGGGGGAAAACAAACGGTAATCCGATTGTATTCAGGAGACAGAAGACGTGACTGGAGGCGAAAAAACGGGGAAAAAACGGGAGGAAGACGTGCCCGTCCAATTCATCATGAAGCTATTTAAATCGAGAGAGAGAGAGAGAAAGCGAGAGCAGGAAGCTCTTTTTCTGCAAACAACTCTCTCTCTGGAAGTGACCGAAGAAGGCTGCAAAATCAGAAATCAAACGAAGACGTGACGCACGGGGGAAACGAAAAAACACGAAAAAAGGCTCGAGAATTCGATTTCCGAGTTCCGAATGCACCCGAAAAATGAAGAAAAAGTGCTTCGGAATTCACAAAAAGCTTCCTGTTTTCGATGGAACTGCGCAAGAAAAAGGTGTTTTTTGAAGAAGAGCGCTACTTTTTCTCTTGCATTCGAAGGAAACGCGCTCTACCGCATTTCCTCGTGGCCGAGTTTTATTTCTCGTCCATCAACACTGTTTTCTCGATTTCGAGCCGAAAATCAGATTCTTTTTTCGGCTCGAAAACGTCATTCTTGCACTTTGTTCTTCAATGAGCAATCGAATTATCGAATCAGGGTTTCGCTGAAAAAATGACGAAAAGCGGAAAGGAAACAAGGAAATGAAGTGGGTGGAAGAGACAGTTTTCTAGTCCCTCCTTTCAAATTACCTGCGCGATTCGGCGATTCAAATCGAAATCGGAAAAGTTATAGAATTTCACCGAATAGTACATCTTTTCTTTCAGTTTCAGTCTTTTTCAGCCGAAATGCCTTCTGAACCTTGTGATTTCGGCGAACGCGAAAACAGTGATTAGGAACGTTTCGTGAGAAATTATCGGGAAAAAAGAAGGGAAAGTTCATGGGAAAACACCGAAAAAAGAAGTAAAAAAGCACACGAAAACAGAGGGGGGACGGGGGAGAAACCCCTGTGTTTGAAGCCCCAAAAGGGGGACGGAACACACACCTCGATCCTCGGTATTTGGAGCTTATTTCCGCACGACGACTTGATCTTGCGCATCTTTCCGAAGCTGTTCATCGTCTCTCTTCTGAATCCGATTGACGTCTTCTGAAGAAAGTAGGGCTCAATGAGCAAACAGGCGGGCGGACGTGAGGGGGACCGGAAAGAGACAATTGTAGTCGTGAGGGAGGGGGGGGAGCTATTCAGAAGAAAGGACACGTCTTCTTTTGTTGCCAGGCAGTTTTCGGGCCGATTCCAGAAGACAGAGAAGAGAAATCTGGAAATGCGAAACAATGGGCGGCTCGAGGGAGACTTCACTTCACAAAGTGACTGCAAAAAGTAGAAAGGGAAAAGAAGAAAGTTTCGGAAATTAGCCATTCGATGATGATGACGAAGTGGCAGGAAATGACGAAGAAGAAAGAGAAATGAGATGGAGCAGCGAGACGTTTCTCTCCTAATTACTCAGTTAATTCCGGGTTCGAGTCGAGAGGAAACGCGCTCCGCTGTACACCAAACTTGTCGCGCTCTCGTCTCGGTGTGTCCAGTGGAGCGCACTTTCGATCTCGTCGCTCAGAACGCCGAAACCCGGAACGACTGGAGACGCGGCGTGATTGTTGGCAGCACAAAAACACTTGTCTCATCCAGACCGAACCCACTTTGGCGGAAATAATTTCGTTGAGGCGCGCCGCTGCTCGGAATTCCAGAAGGTCTCTTCTTACTGGACACGCACGGAAATCTGCAATTTCCAGCACAACAACTATTTGTATTCGTCTCTCGTTCTCTTTCTCTCTCTCTCTCTCTCTCTCTCTCTCTCTCTCTCTCTCTCTCTCTCTCTCTCTCTCTCGGTCTCTCTTTCGAGAAAACAATCGTGATAAGGGACGAGGGATAGTCTGAAGAAGAGCGGCATCCCGCGGGAAACTCGCCAGCGATGACGCTGATGGATGAGGTGTCGGCGGCGAAAACGAGAAAATGCGAGAGAATTGGAAGTAATTAGCCGAATGAACCGGTCAAAACAACGGAAATTTATGATGATTGGCGGCTCGAGCACGCCGCAATGATGCTCCAAAACAACGGGCTCGCCGAGCAACACAAATCACCGTCCGCAACTCTGCGACGCGAAAAATGACGGCCGCGAATCGAGATTACACAAGATAAAACGGCTCAAAAATCTGGCTGGAAGGCGATAAAAAACTGAAAGAAATCAAGGACAAAGAGCACAATTTTCCGGGTTTTCTCGTCGAAAAATGCTCACAAAAAGTGCGTTTTTCGACGAATTCGTCTCGTTTTTGTTCTACTTTTTCTCCGTCGAAACGCATGTTTTTGTGTGCAATTTCCAGAAATTTCCAAAGATTTTCGAAACCAAAGTCTTCCGGAATCGGACTCAAGGGAAACGGAAGAGAAAAACTCGTAAATTCTGACTGCAATTTCAGATTTCCGACTGAAATCCGCTGAAGTGAGGAGGAGAAGAAAAGGCGGTTGTAGTCGGTTGTACTGGGAATATCGAGGACTACGTTTTCACAGACACCGGAGGGACTAGGAAACCAAAAACCACTCGAAAACTGTTTTGGTCGAGTCGGCCGGAGGTTTCTAGTCCCTCCCGCAATCTATTCCAGAAGGCCTCCAATATTCAGAAGAAGAAGACGTGAGACGAGTGAAATCGGAAACTTTCTCGGGACGCGGGTGTAGGTGGAAAAACATGTGCTCACTGAGCTCTCCCCCCTCCTTTTCGTGCTCCTCGAATACAGAATGAACTCATTGAGCACCGTGAAAAAGAGCACAAACTGCGAGCTCATTCCGAGAGTGCTCCGAGGAGGTTTGTGGTCTCTGACGCAAGCGAGATCCGCTGAATCAATTTGCAATTCGAACTCCTTCTCCGCCACTAACACGACAACTAAGCTTTAAACTTATTCATTCACAAAACTTCTCTCTCGAATGACAAGTAATTTCACCGAAACTGAAAGCCACGCAAGTTGTGAATATAAGAAAATGTTACAAGAAAAGGAAACTGCAGCTTTTTGGAAAACGAGAAGAGAAGTGATGACCTGCGGATGGAAAAAAAAGAAGCCGGAAAGGAGGGAAGGCAAGACAAATAGAAAGTAAATGTCCAGTGGAAAAAAAGGAGACGGGGGAATAAGAAACATAGTGAAAATGGAATGGAAGAAGACGGGGAGGAGCGGGTGTGTCCGTCTAGAACTCAAAACAACGGGATAATCTTGTTATTTGACAGGGGCTACTCGAGTTGTCCGATCGGGGCGTTTCGTAGCCAAAGGGCATGTAGGAACTGGTAGAGGCGCTCGGAAACTGAGACCTGCAAAGGGTGACACTAGAGGAGTGTGAAGGAGGAGCTCAAAGGTTACTGTACCTTGTAGGGCGTCGGATTCAGATAGCGACGATGATCTTGGCGGAGAGTGCGGGTAACCGATTCATTCACATGGCTCTTGATCTCGTCGAGCGTCGGGAGCGATTCACAGATTGTTCCCTCTTTCCAGTACACGTGGTGCAGACGCTCGATCTTGCTCGCATTTACCAGGGCTCTCTTCGATTCCTGAAATCATATCTGCATCTTTATAGCAGACTTGATTGTCCCGATTACCTCGAATGGATGTCTGCAGAGGATTTGTTCGTTGAGCTTCGGCTCGGGCTCATCCTCGAGCATCATGAGATCGAGAATCGCGTAACCGTTCTTTCCGTAGATCCGGAAACACTTCTTCTTGCCCGGGATCGTGATCTTCGTTACATCCTGACTCAGCTTTATTTTCGGTTGTGCCGATTGCGCCACAAGCTACAACAGAGTCAAAATGAAGTGCCAGTGAGCGACGAAGTGAGTGGGAACTCATGCAATCCAGCAGGGCATCATGATGACTCACTTTGTACACGCATCCGAGCGCCGGCTGCTTCTGACACGTGACCAGGTGGGTTCCCACTCCAAAAGCATTGATTTCGTGTTGCTGCTCGTTAAGCGACATGATCGTTTCCTCGTTGATGTCGTTCGATGCGACGATAGACATCTTTTCGAAGAATTTGTACTCTTCCTTCCTGAAATTACACACTTTCAGCGAAAAATTTGAGAGCTACAGCTTACACTGCTGCGACCTTCGCGAAGACAGCTCTGAGCTCTTTCGAGAGATATGAGAGGTCTCCACTGTCGATTCGACATCCTAAAGATCGGTAACCGAGATCATGAAGAGCTAACGAAACGGCGACGAAATTGACCACACCACTGCGAAGGACGTCGTAAGTGTCGATGAGAGCGAGAAAGGTGTCCGGAAAGGCGATGGCGTAGGCGACGAACGCAGCCAACTCTCCATCAGAAACTTCCGAAGAAATGACGCCCCACGGAAACTGCTCGAGCATCCACGACCTTTTCTCCATGCTTCTCTCGAATAGATCCGCTGATTCTTTTGTGTTCTTATGCTCGATTGTTCGAATCTTGAGCTCGTCTGGAGTGGAAAAGGAACAGATGAAGCTGTGTGCTTGAGTTCCCTTCACAGGTATCCCGTAGAGTTTACCGGCAAGCACGTTGCTCGTCCCGTCGAATCCGCCAATGTAGCAGTACTTGCTGGCAGTTAATCCTCCATTCGGTCCCTGGGCTCTTCGGAGGCCGAACTCGAGAAGTTGCATCTTGGCTCCGGAAGCTTGACGGAACCGCGCTGCGTTTGTCGCCACGAGACTTGCGTAGTTGACTAGATTCAAAATAGATGTCTCCAGGAGTTGACACATTGCCAGCGGTCCAGAGAGAGTGAGCAATGGAACCTTCGGGAAGACGACGGATCCCTCGCGAACGGCTTCGATCGTCAAGCGAGAGCCATCGAGGGATTCCAAATACTCGAAGAACGACGGATCCGCATTCTCGGGCAGGATCTTTTTGAGATAATTAATGTCTAAAACAACCACAAGGGTCATGTTAACGGGGACCTTGAAAATCTTACCACTCTGAGAGAACTTGAAGTTCTCCACAAAACGGAGACAGTCTTCAAGTCCCGCGAAGACGGTGAACTCTCCATGGAAGGGGTTCTTGCGAAAGAAGACGTCGAACACGGCTGGCTCGTTGTGCGTGCCTGCTTTCCAGTAGGCGTAGCACATTGTGATCTGATAGAGATCCGTGAGCAGCGGCTGCACGAGAGAGTCCTGCCCGTTCATGTGTAGCCCGTTCCTCGTCGGAGAATTCTCAGTCGATTCTGCAGATATAAATTTTTGGAATGAAGAGACGAGACTGCATCTATGGATGTTTGTTTTGTTTCGCTCTTTGCAGACGATCGAGCTTCTTCATGTTACTTTCAGTTATCCGTTTTCTGTCGTTTTTTTGTTATTTCAGTTGAAAAGCAGAACGAGAGCGAAGACGAGATGGACGACACGAAGAGCATGCGAGTGCGAAAGAAGGGAAAACGGTGACACTGACAACGAACCTGATGGCAGAATAAACGCCATGTTGAAGGGAAAGAAGGAGGGGATTTAGTGTTTCTGAAAGATGTTAGTGGATAGAAGAAGTGGGAAAAAAAGGAGAAGAGTGCAGACGGATGAGAAGAGGAGGACACACAAATTTATAAACGCGGTCACTCGGAGCAAAGCTATTGCGGCTCCTGGCCAGCCTCGGGAAGAAGGGGAAGAAAGGCTGCTTGCCCGCCGTCTACTACACTCACTTCACACTACTATGTACTTGAGACGTGACAGCCGGCCAGAAAGAGTTAAATCGAGTCTTTTCGATATCACATTCATTCAATTCTGTTCCTAATTATAAATTGCTTCGATTTTAGGTGTGCTTGTGGCCGCGGCATTTTGTTTCCTTAAACTAATTTTTTTCAAACGTGACCCTAACAAGTCGCCGGACAGCTTTTTTTTTTGATAAAAATGTCCATTGTGAATGAACTCGAATGTGAACACCGAAATGAGCGATTTGGTGCATCATGCAAAGGAATGGACGGCTTCGAGCGGTCTGAATCGGGTGCCACAGGTTTCAATTGGAGAGCTCGAAACGCATCGAATTGGAAGACAGATTGTGACCCGGGCAGCATTTATGCTTCTGGAGAAAATGGGAATCAAGTCGGTCGAGGAATATCTGAGCAGATTCGGGGGAGCACCAAAAGAGGAAGAGCACGAGAAACCAATGTCGCCGGTGTCGCCGATGGGTACAGAAGAGTTTCAGGTGCGAAAAGAGAAAAGAATAGCAAACAAAGGAAAAGAGAGAGAAGACCGGTTGTTTATACGGTGTAGGGCTGCTGGCACAGGGAGAAAACAAAAGAGATAGGATTGAAAGAACACAACACTATCACTTCAATTCTGTATTATTGATGTTTGATGTTTGCAGAGCATTCTTAAAAACGGATGGCCGGGGCTTGACGAGCCACTGCCAAGCTCGCCTTTTGGATCGAAGCGTCGCACTTCGATGCTCACCGACCTAATTCCTCTGTCACCTATCGTCTCGGAAGCGAACGAGTTATCGCCGAAGAAGTTCAAGATGCCGAAAGCGGTGCCGAGGAGATTAGAAGGTAGAAAACCGGTGACTTCGACGCCAAGAGAGAAAACAACAATGATGAGAAGAGCCCAGTCGCTGCCAGGTAGTACTTCGAAAAAAGAGACGATGATGATGACGACGGTGAGTGCAGAAAGAACGGTCAGAAAGTGATAAGACAACTCTCATCTTATCTTCTAGCCACAAAAGGCCACAAGTACCACGAGGCTGGACCGTAATTCCCCGTTCCCGACAGAAGGAGAAACTCCATTGGAGAACCGGGCGAGCCGTCTGAGAAGACTGAAACTCGAAGAGGACAGAAGACGTTCCTCGTTCGGAGGAAACATGTCGATGAACTCTTCGTTTGGGGGGAAATGAAAGCGAATGATACATGCTCGTTCTCTCGACTATTTATGGTCACTTCTCGGACTATAATCGTCACAGAATCAGAGGATTATGGTATCACGGAGAGCGAGTTGTCACCCCATTTTAGAAAGTAAAAGTTGCCTTTTTTTTCTAAAATTCAATCAAGTTGAACGCTTTCTATTCAAGAAGATTATGACTTATTTTTCGAACTGAAAAACAGACTTGCGATTTGAAAAAGGCGACGGAAGTTCAGACCAGCGAGTTTCCGACGAGAAAATCGGTCAGAAGTCAGGTTTTCTGAGAAGAAACGTGTGAAAATACCTGGAAAATTGGAATGGAAGCGTGAAGTTATTCCGTTTGACTGACGATTGGGACCTTCTTGACGTTGACACAGAGCCTGAAAACCGGGAAACTGAGAAACGCGGGAATGCGGAGAATCACGAGATATGAAAAAACAGTAGAAAGTCTCGAGAAACGGTGTTTGGCAGTCATTTCGTGTGAAATATGAATTAATTTTAAAGAGTTTTTTGAGTGTGCTGATATGAGCTGGAAAAGAAATGTTTGTTTTGGAGTATGTATGCACGATGACGCAAATTTGCGGACACTGCCCTTGAACTTTTACATTCAATTTTATTTAAATACAATCATTTTTGAATAGATGATTGAACATTAGGACCGCTGAACTTTTATCCGAACCTGTCTAAACCTCTGTCGAAGTTTTGACGGATCAATTACAACTGCACATGTTTCACAATAAAACAGCTTCACGAATCATGGAAGTGGTCAAACTTTTATAGCCCAGTCTTATTACAAAAACAGACCAGTTCAATTAATAAAATCGTTCCAATGTTAATGAATAGCCAGCATTCCGTATAATTGCAACTTTCGCATTCATCCTGTTCACTTCATCTCTTCTCCGGTTTCTCCCGATTTTTAGCCGCTTTTTACTCAAACTTAATTATCTCATTTTTAATTAATTTTTAATGAGTGTCAGTCCCGATGGAACGAGTGTGAACGAAAAGAGAGAAAAGAGAGAAAGAAAAGGAATACGATGCTCCGCTATTCCGCCTCTTTGCCACCTTTTTATTGATCGTCATTTGGTTTTCGAAAGTCTTCTTTTTCTCGATTTCCTCTCTATTCTCATCAATTCCACTGTTTTTTTTGCAGAGTTTTGTTCTCGAAACCGTCTGAAACTAAACAACCATGTCGTACATGTTACCCCATTTGGAGAACGGCTGGCAGGTAAATTTCCTTTTCCATCTCATGAAAAAGCTTCATCAGGAGAACAACTGGGCTTTTTAGGCTTCAAAACAAAATTAAGTTTTCCTAGTTGCCTGGTACAAATAAAATTTTTTCAGGTGGACCAGGCCATTCTCGCCGAAGAGGACCGTGTGGTTGTGGTTCGTTTCGGTCACGATTGGGATCCGACGTGCATGCAGATGGACGAGACGCTCTTCAAAATCGCTCCAAAAGTGAAGAACTTTGCCGTCGTCTACCTCGTCGACATTACGAAAGTGCCAGATTTCAACAAGATGTACGAGCTGTACGATCCCTGCACCGCCATGTTCTTCTTCCGCAACAAGCACATCATGGTCGATCTGGGCACCGGAAACAACAACAAAATCAACTGGGCGGTGACGGATGGGCAGGAGCTCATCGACATCATCGAGACGGTCTACCGAGGCGCTCGCAAGGGACGCGGTCTCGTCATCTCGCCGAAAGACTACTCCACCAAGTACAAGTACTAATTTAGTCGATTCTCGAGAAGTCGAATGTGTATAGTCGACTTGCGGCAAATTACATCGCGCTGTACTGTAACAATCTTGTATAGACGGATGTAACGTGCTGTGAGGCTACAACATTTATAATTTCTCATTCCTTATTAAACAATGAACCATGCACATACGAAAAAATGTTCATTACTTCTACAGGCATTAGGAAACCATACAAATGAATTACAAAGCGAGAATGGAGCTAGATACAGTTGATCGTTCAGAGGCTTTCATCGTCTTCGACGGTAATCGGGAGCTTCTGATGACGTGGCGAGCTCTCGGTGCGGATGAAGAGCGCGTGTTGAGCGATCGAAGCGGCGAACAGGAAGAATACGCAGAACTTGAAGATGGCGATCATGGAGAAGTTTTGCCAGAGAATGAAGACGACGATGAGGTTGAGGGGAATTCTGAAGAGGTTGAGGGTCGTCGAGCGGGTCTCCTCGGAGACGTAGGTGCCACGGAGACAGCCCATCGACGGCCAGAAGATTCCGCAGCACATCTCAAACACGAGGAAGCCTCCGAACACGAGTGCGATGTTGTCCGGGGCGACGATGGGCATCGAGAGACAGACGGCGGCGAGCAGAAGCACGTAGCGCATAAAGCTCTCTGGACGTTCGTGCTGCTGGAGGAGCTTGAAGATCGAAGAGCCGATCATCGTGGAGACCATGAAAGCGGCGAAGATGTAGCCGTGCGGGATCGAGAGGTCTCCGGAAGCACGCGAGAGGGCCGGGGTCCACTCGAGAACGAACGTGTACATGGATCCTTCGAAGAGCGACTGGACGAGTCCGAGGCAGAGGATGTTCGGGTCTGCAAAGAGAGATGAGACCAATGAAACAACTACAGGATGTAGAGTTTTTTGAGTTCGGAGTTCGGTTCTCATCTGAACACAAAGGGAAGGTCGCTCTACCGATGATCTAATTAGATCCAGATCAAGAGAACCGGCTGGAACGCCGATTTTAATTCATACATCATCAGATATGAACGATGAAAAACGGTCCCCGGATCAAATGATCGCGCCTCTGAGTCGATCCGTATCTCGGACCGGTCTGCACTTTCGCTCACCTTCCTTGATACTCTTAACGGCCTTGTGGAACGATTCGCGGACCGGCGCCTTCTCGTTTCCGTAGTTTTCGGGCCACGTGTTCATGATGATCACCGCCATGATCAGAAGAATCGAAAGGGCCAGATCGAACGGCGCACTGCAAGAAACAGAGGGCTTTTCGGGCCGTTCTGGGCCGTCGCCTACACAAATCCGAATCGTTCGGCGACGAATTGTGCGGCGACTCCCGAGAGAATCGCGATGAGCGAATTGCCGAGAGCCGCGTTCGAGAACACCGTTCCGAGCAGATTCTCCGAGAATCCACGCTGAAATCAATCGATACGACTCAACTTTTTTGCCATCGTCCAAGTTTATTATGTTCCGAAACCAGAAACGCGATGCATTCGCAAGATTCGGGAGATTCGAATCTTGAGAGTGTCCCGAAAAAGATCCGGTTTTTCTTTTCGCCTCGATTCGATTCTCTCGATTTGAAACTGAACTAACCGTATTGTGCTCGAAAATGAGCCACGATTCGAAGGCCGAGTAGAGGATCGAGGTAGCGACTCCTCCGAGGAAACGGCCGATCATCAGGACGGGCATGTTTCCGAAGTGCTTTGTGATGCACGCGCCCCCGTAGAGAATCGCGTACATCAGACAGTTGTTCCGCCGGCCGCTGGAATGTTTTCAGTTGAGGGGAGGGGAAGTGCGCTCTACCGGAAATACTCACAACTTGTCAGCGATCGATCCGATGAACGTTCCGAAGAGGAGACTCGAGCCGAATCCGGCGATGAACAGGATCTCGATCTGGTGTTTCGACATGCCGTACGACTCGTACAAGGCGTAGACGTGCGGTCCTTGCAGCCAGTCTCCGGCTGAAATTAGAAGGTTGGAAAAGGGAAATGTTTCTGAAACTGACCAACTGCCATGAGATACACGATGAGGTAGGTCCTCTGGAAGCTCTTGAACTGCGGATCATCGTTCGACTCGGTCGTGGACCGAGTGTAAAAGTAGAGGAGTCCGCAGACGGACGCGAGGCCGTAGAACACGCCGACAAACATCGGAACTGCTTCGGATTCGGCGGATTCGAATGCGCGACTCTTGTGTCCTTCTCTCCTTCTCCGCCTTACAAAGATTCCGAATTTTAGATAAAGCCGTCGGGAGGGGATGAGAAGTGGGTGGGGCCAGAGACGACAGCAGAGAGAATGCCACGTGCAACCAAAAAGGCGGGTGGTTCCTATATGCAAGCGGAATAGGTTTTAGGGGCGAAAAGATGAAAAAGAGCGGCCAGGAGAGAGAAAGAGAACAACACAAACACACACGTAGCAGCGTCGGTTCGATTCTTTCGTCGCTTCGCATGAATCAAGAGAGTCTATTTGAACAGACGCCTGTTTTTATATGGCAATTGAGCCATAAACCGGGGGGGAGAAGATCAGGACGGCGGGAGAAGACGTCGGAACAAACCGGAGAGTCCCATTGTTGTTGCCACGTGGCATCTTTTCTCTCTCGTTTTCTTTCGAACTCTTTTCAGGTTGACATGTGGTTTCGACGTGAACTCTACGGACTTCCGATAACTAAACGCCCTTTTTGGCCTCGTTTCCCAGTGCGCGTGCATTATTCACACAGCGGCCACTTTTCCGTCCTCGAGCTCAGTCAGTCTCCAAAATGTGGTTAAGGCTCTGGCTTAATTTTAGAGTTTAACTAAAAAAAAACAGTATTTTTCCTTCTTCTTCTTGTTTCGCCTTCTTGTGATGACGTGGCACCAACGTTGTATTCCTTTAGGCCACGTCAGCTTATTCCCGTTTATAATCGCTAAGTTCTGCTGCATGTGCGCTCACTAAAGTATTTTGCTTTTGAGCATTTTGCGTGTTTTCTTCTATTTTTACGAGATAATACTCTCTATCCAAATTCTTATTTCGCGCGGAAGCGACTTTAGCGCCAGGGGCGTAGTTGACACGCACGCGAAACGCGCAAACACGTCAGCTCTATTTTTTCTCGAATTGGCGTTCCTCGTGTCTCTCTTCTCTCGCCGTTTCCTGCTCTCCGCGCAGTTCTTCTCATCCGAATTCCATTGAAATCACCGAGAAATGTTATTCACTTCAGATGATCGGTCGGCTCGCGCTTCTCGTCTCCTTGGCAATCGCCGTCGTTTCAGCACAGCAGTGTGAAGGTGAAAAAAGCGGGAAAAGCATCAAAATATCAGGGGAAAATTATCAAATTTCAGTTTGCAAAAAGGTGTTGGACGATGTGATGGCGAAAGTTCCATCCGCGGACAAATCGAATCCCGATGCGATCGGAAAACTCGTCCGTGAGCACTGCGAGTCCACCAAGAACAAGGAGCACAAATTCGTACGTTCAGAAGATCATTTTCTCTCTCGCTAGTTTTTTTTGGCATGAATCATATCCCGCTCAGCAACGCGACATAGCGCGAGTTTCCATAGTGATATTACGAAACTGAAGCCCCGTGGAGCACTCAGGCGGCTGCCCACACAGAATTATCGATCGATATCTCAACCAACAAAATGACGTTTTTTTTCAGTGCTTCTACATCGGAGCCCTTCCAGAGTCTGCCACGTCGATCATGAATGAGGTAACGAAGCCGCTCAGTTGGTCAATGCCAACCGAGAAGGTTTGTCTGGAGAAGCTGAAGTCCAAGGACGCCCAGATCTGCGAACTCAAATACGGTATGTCAACGGTAGAGTGGCTCCCTCTTAAAGATGGAATCGAATTTGCAGACAAGCCACTCGACTGGAAGACTATCGATCTCAAGAAGATGCGCGTCAAGGAGCTTAAGAACATCCTCGGCGAGTGGGGAGAGGCCTGCAAAGGATGCACCGAGAAGACCGAGTTCATCAAGAAGATCGAGGAGTTGAAGCCGAAGTACGTCAAGGAAGAGCTGTGAGCACTATGAAACTAGCGTTTTACTATTCGAAACCGAAACTTGTTAATAATTTATTTTTCTTGTTTCATCATCTTCGAACTGGTCGGCTTATTGTTTTATCCCCACTCCGTTTATCTTTTTACAAACTTTTCGTCCCTCGACAGGTATTTAAAATAAAGCTTTTTAAATTCTGACCCATATTTTTTTTGCTTCGTTTGTGCATCGGTTTCTCGACCGAATCATATTTTTGCTTCTCTTTGCTTTTTATTATTTTCATACATTTTTCTCGCAGAATGGCTGGACAGCTGCCAAGAAGAATTATCAAGGAGACTCAGCGACTTCTTGCCGACCCAGTGCCCGGAATATCGGCGAATCCGGACGAGAGTAACGCCAGATACTTTCATGTGATGATTGCCGGCCCAGACGACTCACCGTTTGCCGGAGGAGTCTTCAAGCTCGAATTGTTCCTGCCGGAGGAATATCCGATGGCCGCGCCGAAGGTCCGGTTCATGACCAAGATCTACCATCCAAATATCGATAAGCTTGGGAGAATTTGTCTCGATATTCTCAAGGGTTGGTCCTTTAGACTTGAGCGTTGCCGCCTTCGGGAACAGAAATATTTCAGACAAGTGGTCCCCAGCACTACAGATTCGCACCGTGCTCCTCTCGATTCAAGCCCTTCTCTCGGCACCAAACCCGGAGGATCCGCTGGCTACCGACGTTGCGGAGCAATGGAAAACCAACGAGGCGGAGGCGATCAAGACAGCCAAGCAATGGACGCTCGCTTATGCCCGTCAGTAATATTCGAACTTTCTTCCACACCTTTTCAGGAAAATTCCAAAAACACTATTTTCAGAAGCCTAACCGATCTGGGACAAAAAAAAAACAAGAACACGGACCTTTGAAAAGAAATAACTACATCAAATCGAATCATGTTTCCGATTCCCTTCTTCTTCTTCCTTTTCTTCTTCTGCGTCTCCTGCTCTATCGCCATCCAAACGAAACGGCCGAGAACGCTCTCTTCTTTGTTTCCCGAACTCCCAATTTATCGCTCCCCACTGTTCGTGAACTGCATCTTTTTTTCCTTCCTCCGGTATTCAACCTCCCTTCTACTTTTATACATCCATCCTAATTCTTTTCCGTTTGTTTCCTGTGGTCTCGTCACGTTTCCTTATTACTTCTTTTTCCCCTTTCCCCACTTCTTCTTCCACAAGCTTGTAAAAATGTGCTGGAAGCTTTTTCTCTTCATCTATAGTTTCGTCGGGAATCACCTTTCTTTCCGTGACGTTACTATTGGTTCCCAAAATAAACTCGTCAAAAAATACTCGGTTCAAAGATTTATCATCGGTCGAATTCCGTTTTTTTTCTACACTGAAATCCATTTTTCAGAAAAGTTTAACCTGAGCCAACCAGAACAAAGCTGTCCTGAATAGGCCTGCGTTTGGAAAATAACAATTCACTTTTTTTCGCAAACTGTTCTTTTCGGGTCATTCCGGTCTTTTTCTCCTCCGATTTTGTCGGAATCGGCGTTTCTGGTCAAGGCCAGCCCTCCCTGTCCTCCTCGTTTCTCTTCTATTTTATGATGTGCAAGCATTCCTACTCGAAGAAGTTCTTATGCCACGTCATCTCATGACTCACCCCGTCTTTCTCTTTTTCTCTCTCTCCGGTTTGTTTAGTCATTCGTTCTCCGTTCTGTCCGCCCACTGTTTCGCAACCTTCCAACACTTGCAAAGACACGTCGCCAAAAGCCGTCACACTCTTCCCGCGGAGCCTTTATAACTGCTGCATTTTCTCGTCTTCTCTCTCTCTCTCGAATATGAAGAAGAAAGTAAACGATCATCACCAGCAGGCGTCTGTTTTTTGGTTTCTTGTTTTGTTTTCTCTCGCCTCTCACTCTTTCTTCCCGATCGATTCTCGTGCCGCTCCCTCCGCTCTCTTAGTTGTTTATTTCGTTTCTTCGTTTTCTTATCACTCTCCATTTTGGTTCATCATATTTATTTCTCTGTTTCAGTTTCAGATTATGACTCTCCAATGGACGATTGTGGCCGGTGTGCTTTACGCCGAAATCGCCGCCACCTTCATCCTCCTCCTCCCGTGGATCAGACCTTCTCTGTAAGTCATTTTTCCTTCGTCGGGCTTCCAATCTTGGAACCTTTCAGGTGGAGCAAGCTTTTCAAGAGCCGTCTCTTCACCGCCCTTTCCAAACATGCCCAGATCTACTCGATGGCGTTCGGGTTCGTCCTGTTCATTCTGTTCGCCGACGGTGTCCGTGAGACGATGAAGTACAACAGTCTCGAGGAAAAGATGACCCGTACGGCCGAATCGGATGCCACTCACCACATGCGCCTCTTCCGTGCCCAGAGAAACCTCTACATCTCTGGATTCGCCCTTCTTCTCTTCATGGTCATTCAGCGCATCATGGCTCTTTTGGGCCGTGCCGCTCAGCTCGAAGCTGCTGGAGAAGCCGCCATGCGTCAGGCTGAGTCCGCCACCAAGACTGCCAAGACTCTCATGAACGCGGTAAGAGTTCAACGATTCAGTTCTGTTCATAATGGTCTCTTTTTCAGACCGAGACGAGCGACGAGGTGGCTGACCTGAACAAGCAGATCGAGAAGCTCAGATCCGAGCTCAAGTCGGCCACTACCGACCGTGATACCCTGAAGAAGCAATCGGAGGGACTCCAGAAAGAGTTCGATCGCGTCTCGGACCTGCTCGCCGCCGAGGGAAACTCGAAGGGAGACAAGAAGAAGGATTGAACCGATTCTCATCTCATGACTCATACAAAGTTTTCGTTTTCTCAACAATTTTGTGAATAGATTTTCGCGCCATCAATAAATAAAGTTGTAATTTCTCTGCACTCCAATCATTTCAGCAGGTGTCGCCTAGATTCGATTTCAGAAGACGTGCCTTCCGTGCTTGTTTTCGTACAATGGCCGTGGGAGAATCGCAGTACGGTCCGCCGCCGAAGCGAAGGCTCCAGACAGTACCCTAATTGGATGATTCGATCATAAAGTCATCCCGCCCACGGAAGGAGCCATCCCTCCCGATCTCTTTCTTATTCATTCGTATCGTTTCGAATCTACCGCCGATTCGTCTTCTCGAAATGGGACAAGGACTGTCTTGTATCGGCGAGCCGCAGCCCGAGTACCACTCCCGATACGACGATCACGCGATCAAGCTCGCCAACGTAAACTTCTCTCTTCGATTCGTTCGTCCAATTCTTCTCGTATTTCCAGTGCCGTGCTGCGACGAAAGACGCCTCCACGAACAGCTACATCTTCGTCCGCTACACGGCTGGCATCGAGAATATCGTCGCCGAGTCGCACGCGCTGTCTGCCAAGTTCCTGGCGCTTCACAGGACTCATTCCGAAGGGAAACCGCTGATGGACAACGTCATGGTGAGGGTGCTTCAGAAGACGTCAGAGGAGAAAGGGGGGTGCTTCAGAAGTTGTGAATACCGAGTGGAATGTCAAGTCGCTTTTCAGCAAATCCGCTTCACGATCGACTCGATCCGTCGCGGATACGAGAACTTTTTCCGTGACTCCGCGTACAAAGTGGACAGGTTGGTTCCGGAGAGAAAGAATCTCGCAAAGACCGGATACTTTGATCTCGAGTGGATGAAGGACGACGTCGTCGCCACCGCCGAGGACTCAAACCCGAACTTCGAGGTCGTCGAGTGGCGCATCGGGAAGCAGATCAAGGCGGCCGAGGACCTCTACGACCACTTCCGTCGCTCCCATCCGTCGTACATCTCGAACATGCCCGAGGCTGACTTGACCGATATTAGACTCTAACCGTTCTTTTTTTCTTGTTCTTCTTTTCTGATAGACATTAGAAATCGAGTGCTATTTTCAGATTCTGAATGTGTCAGCCGCTCTTTCTCTCTTACACTGTACTGATATGCATTTTTATGTTTACCAATAAATATATTTCTCTTTGAATAAGAGGCAAAGTGTCTTCGTTGCACAGGAAAAGAAGTTTTATGCGCCCCGCTGAACTAAGTACTGTTCCACCATCTAGATCTCTCGTCATCTCGTGATGTCTCCTTTCCAGACTTGTACATTCAAACGACGCCTTCTTCTTCCTCCACATCATGATGGAGAGTTCCAGACGACGTTCTTCAGAGTCTTCTCCTGAATTGTTATTGTATAGTCGCTCGTGAGATTGTCACGGTACTGTACACATATTCTTGTTTTCGTCGCCCGAGTACAGTACTCTAATTGGATAATCCGATCTTGTTTTCGTCCCGCCCCTTCTCGGAATTCAAAAGAGCCCTCGACTCGCTCCGAATCGCTCATTCTTCGTTTTCTTCTCGTCGAGATGGGACAAACGCTCTGTTGCCACAAGAAGCCTCACTTCCACGAGCGATACCAGAAGCCATTCATCAAGCTCGCCACCGTTCGTTTTCCTCTTCTCACTCCTTTTCTCATTCATTTTCCACTTCCAGGACCGTGCCGGAACCAAGGGAGAGCCCCTTTCACTAGCGGTTTTCAAACGCTACACCACTTTTCTCCACGAAACTCCCGACATTTTGGAGCGTCTTTCGAAGGAGCTCTCGGCGGTTTGCGGCGCTTACTACGACAAGAAACCGACGGATGCCCACTTCCAAGTGAGCTCAGCAGGTGATTGTTCAGATGAAAGCGAACTTTTTGCAGGCCATGATGCGAATCACCCGGAACTTGTTCCACCACTACGAGAACTTCTTCCGTGACTCGTACTACAATCACGACGCGGGTGTGAACGAGAGAAAGGAAATCGTGAAAGAGTCGTACTTCGACCTCGCGTACCTGCTCGATGATCTCGAGACGGCAAACTGCAACAGCAAGTTCGACCTTCGGATCATCGAGTCTCGCATCGATGACCAGAAGGCGATCATCGCGAAGGCGATCGCCAACTTCGCCCGTTACCACAAGCGCTACATTCATTCGGAGACTTACTCTCTTCTCAAGAATCTTGCCTGAACTGTTCGGAAGCCTCGACTTCCCTGTTAAAACCTAGAAAACGAGTGCTGAATTTCAATTCGAGTTCAGAGTAGTCACTTGTTAACAAGATGTTCATTCCAGTAATAAACCGTTCTGTTAAGAAACATCCACAAGCATCATTGAGTCTTTCTCATTGTTCTTCCATCCACGTGGCGTGCTCTCTTCAGAATTCGATTCCACTGACATCTTCTTCGTCTGTTTCAGGTTCAGACGGCGATGACGATCCGAGTGTGAAACACCGGGACGACGGGTTTACGGGCTCGGCGAACAGAATGCTCCTTCTTAGTTTCAGAATCGAGCAGTCTCTTTTCAGCAGGATTCTTCTCCTGCGCTCTTTGCTCTTTCGAGCCGTCCCGAGTCTTCGAAGCACTTCTTCTCGCGGCGGCCTTCAGAAGTCTCTTCTCGGCACGTTTCTCCTTCTGAATCCGTTTCTCTTCCGATCTCTTCTCCCGATCTTGCGACGATCCTCGAGCGATTCCCTTCGAACGATCCGCCGAAGAGCCATTGCATCTCTTCTCCGAATTCATTTCCCTCTTAGCTCTTCTCTCCTCCGAAGTTCTCCGATCCTTCGAAGTACCTCTTCTCGCCGCCGCTTCCAGAAGCCTCTTTTCAGCCGACTCCTGCTTCCGGACTCGTCTCTCCTCCGATCTTTCCCGACGGATCCGATCCTTGGACGGGTTTCTCGAAGCCGCCTTCCCCTTCATCGGCTCGTCCCTCTTCCCAGAACGACTTCCCTCCGATCTCTCCCTCGCCTCCGCCTTCAGAAGCCTCTTCTCCGCCATCATTTCCTTCCGAACCCGTCTCGCCTCCGATCCTTCCCTCTCCTTCTTCTTTCCCGAATTCCGGTCGTCTCTTCTCCGTCCCTTCTCCACGTCTTCATCCAACTTCTCGAACTCCACCTTTTTCATCGGCATATTCACACAATCTCACTGCAATCTGAACTGAAAGTGTTTTGGAAACGCGTAAAAACTGACCAGACTCTTCAGCAGAATACTCTCACAAATGTGCTCATTTCTCCTCTGCAACGGGCACTTTTTGTACTGTTTCCTTATCAATGACGTTGCTCGTTTCGAAAAAGAAGACCCGCCTAAAAATGGAAAACATGTTAGAGTTATGACTAAATTCGAAAATGTCATGTTGACTTTATAACTGATTACTCGTTTTTAAACATTTCGAAACACCCTCGAGAACGTTCCATTCAATCATCGCTCATTGTTTGAAAACGTCGCATCCATCCTGGTTTGTGTGCGCACCTGTTCAGGAAACGGGGGAACAGCTAATTGGACGAGGGAGCACGCGGAACGAGGAGAGGCAGACACGTTTCGGACATAATCAGATCAAGTGGATAAGCTGTGAGTAATCCCGAGTCTCGAATGTAAATACGATGGGAGGGGAGGTGAAGAGCGGATCGAGTTCTTCGAATCCTTTCTGAAAAGAAGTCGACAGGACTCGCATAGTTAACCCATCTCGTTCTCACGGTTCGTTTCCGTTGTTCGGTTCACGCGGGCGTTAGCACTCGAGTGCCAGCAGGCCTGGAACTGGCTCTCGCTGGCTCTGCTGCTCGTGTTTGTTCCGTCTGAACTTTCGCCCTTCTTAGCACCCATCCGGACAACGAGTGACAGTCCCAATCTGCTCTGGTTTCCCATACCTTCTCTCGTTTCGTACCTGGCACCTAAAACAGTGACTTTTAATAAATAACGAGTCGCAAATTGTGTGTTCCTATCGTTGGTTAGCCCAAGACGTCTTCTTCGTCTTCTTCTGGGCGCCTACGTCTTCTGATTTTATCGTCAGGGACCTGTCAATTAGGAGAAGACGAAAAATGGGGCGAGAGAGTGTTCGGATCGAGGAGACGCAGACAGTATTTTGTTTCGAGGCCAATCGCTGAGTGACTGTTCACGAGTTCACTTCAAAAATACGTCGAGATTTTATCGCGAATTGAGAATCCCTCGCGTTTTGCGAACGGAAAACTGACGCCAACTTTCGAATTGAGACAAATCTTCCGAAAGAAAAAAAGAGAAGAATCTGCAATTCCGTTCCATCGCCCCCTCGACCCGCAGTGTTCAATAAAAAAAAGGGCGCAGGTGTTTGAATTCCGGCGGATGGCACGGCGCCGCTCAAAAGGACTGACTAACGACCCAATTCGGAGGGGGAGGCGGTGATAAGTCATCAGTGGTTCGTTTGCGGAGGGAACTCGGCAAACAGAAAACGGAAACGGCGTTTGAATTTTCGAGTGTACAAAGCACAGGAGAGGACGGAGAAGTTGAGGAGGAAAAGAGAGAGAGAATATGGTGATTCAAGGAGTTTCTCTCTTCTGATAAGAGGGCGAATTCTGATGAGTGGGAAGCAGGGCATTCAAATCTGGAAGAGAGTGGACTCTGATGAACTCGGACACTTCCGGGTATCTACAATTTCTGTCACTTCCGCATCCACTCGTGCATCTCGAATCTACACGTGTCTGCACCTGGACTCTGAAACAGTAACTAGACGGACGACGTGTGTAGATATGTCAGGGAGGTCAATTCGGGTCATCCTAAAGACTGGAAGAGGGATTCGTGATCTTCGGACACAAGCTTCCCCTGTTCTCGTTCCGTGACATTGTATTCATCGACGCTCTCGAGGTGGTTGCATGTCCTCGAGGTGTGAAAGATGTCATCTGAGCCAACAATGGCTCGCCCGGCTTCCTTCCGTTCGTGTCCCGTTTTATCACTTCTCCCTCCCTCTCAAATACCCTTCTGGGACTACGGAAACTCTGATGCCATCTCTCCCGTTCCTTCTGTTTTCGCACCTCTGGCCATCCTCGTTACTTTAATGGGAATTGAAATGGACTTGAAGAGATATGGGGGTTGAAAGAACAACTGAATGTTCCTCTCTCTCTCTCTCTTTTTTGAATTCGAATCGAGTCGGATCCCCCCGGCTGCACGTGGCAGACTGTTACGCAATCAGGTCCCGATTGTTCGCCCTCTCAAGGCCTAGCACGCAACAACCATTTGCGGGTCGCGAGGCGCAATTAAAACATTGGCACATGAAAGTTTTCGGAGAGAGGCCACACGAACACGAGACCGGCGGGAATCGAAATGAGCAGAGAATCTTCCGATCTACAGCTGAAAACCTTCGAAGACGCATTTCAAATCTCTCGATTTCACCTTCGCTCCGTCAAACACATGGCGCTTTCTGAGACCGCCCGGTTCCGTGCCGCCCGTTTAGTCGTCGTTCAAACTGTTGCAAATCCTCTCGCCTCTTTGTGTCTCGCCTCTTACTACAAATGGACTGCTCGTTAAAAAAAAGAGCGAGTGATTGGATACGAGTGCACTTCTATTCTCTCTTCTGGATGCATTCTGATGCACACATTGTCATGCGCGCCCCGTTTTTATTCAAGAGCGCTTGACCCACACTCCTCCGGTCTATGCGTTTTTTCGAACTAGAGATTGTATAATACAGTGGATTATAACACCATCCGAGGGCAGATTAGTGTCAAGTGAAAGTGTTCCGACTCTCTTGCGTCACTGCTCTCTCTCTTGTTCGATTGTAATGTTTGGATAGGGATTCTCAAAAAGAAGAAGAAGAAGACGTCGATTGCGAATTCCATGGGGAGACTCTCGGAAGTTGTAATCGTCTTCCGCTCCTCCACCAACTCACTTCATCATTTTGTTAGCAGTATCGTGTTTCATCTCTCCTCGCGAACAAGATTTTGATGGATGAGGTGGTGAGAACTGTAGCTCCCGCGTGTCTCCTCGCTTCTAGGCACCTTCTCCTGCCCGTAACCTCGGATTACTCAATGCGGTCCGTCTCAGTCTTGATATTCCCCCCTTCTAAAGTGTCCAAACGTTTACCAGTTGCGCGTGCCCTCCGAGTGCTTTTTAATTGTCGGTTCTTCGGGCCATTTGAACGTGCCGCTCGGGTAATTGGTGGAAACCGCGTGGCCTGTCAACTTGCATCTTATTCACGCCTCCTCCTCCTCCGAATCGCCGCAATCTCTGAGGAAAGTCGTCGCCTCCTCGCCCTCTCCTCGTCCAAATTGACTGTCAATTCGAGATGTGCGAAAAGCTCCGACAGATGTTTTCGTGTTCTGCGGCGGAGCACGTGCAGTCCTCCTCTTCTCCTCCCGAATTCTTCTTCTTTTTCTTGATCTTGTCCCATGTCCAAGGACCGTATGTCACTATGCCGGAACGTCGACAATCCGCGAGAACATCTTTTATCTCGCATCTAAATTACCCTCCGGACTTTCGTTGCTTCCCAAAAAAGAACCGCATGCTCTGGCGAGCAATTATTCCGTCCGCGACGATGCGATATGCTGCTTTTTCTCTCCTGAAAACGGAGACGAGTGTTTGTGGTAGAGTTGCGCAACTTGCTGCAGATATCGTTCTAATTGAGTGGTAAGTGTGTATTCTTTGCGTGCGTGTTGACACGGAATCGCGCAATCCACAGCGGATGCTTTCATCTCGGAGCATCCCGAAAGAGCCGAAAGCAGATGGCGATGGTGCTCTGTGATACAGTAATCCGAGTCCGGAATCTCACAAATTGGTGACCGTATCTACCTGCCTTCGTGTCACACTCGCCTCCAATTCATCAATTGCTCGGATGTTCTGCTAATTTCCATGTCCGACTCGTTCCTCATAGATCACCTTTTCGAGTTCACGACCCCATCCATCAAAACAAGGCATTGCCACGTCATCTCGAGAGGGTGCCTCCTTTCCTACTCCAAGACTCCTGCTCCGAGAGCCCTGCCCACTTTTCGATTCGTTTTCCCAGACACAAACCTCTTATGAAAAGTGAAGGGAGCCGAGTTAGTTCAAAAGTAGTCGACACAAGTGACAGTTGTCGTCTGACACGGGCGGTCCAAGTGCATTGAGCCATAATTCAAAAATATGGACGTGTTTCGTTTCGAAGCCACCCCTCCGACTTCGACACGCAAACCCTTCCGGATGGAAAATTAACTCGTCAGCCGCTGGCCAGCGCGTCAAAATGTGAAGAGAGAGAGAGAATGTCAAAACGTTTCGTTTCGAAATGGCTAGGTTGCAATTTCGCATAGTATCTCGCAATCTCGGAAAGGTGCGACTAGACCATCATAAATTTGGGAAAGTGGGTGAAATCTCTGGGAGTTGAGGGGGGCGAAGGCGTCTCAATTCATTGCCTCGCCGGGGGCCGATAGGCACCATCTGAAGATGTGTATCTCGCCGGTTCACATCGACAAAGAAATCTTGAATTTGGAGGTCGACCCCCCAGACACACGCTCTTTGTCATGCACTTTTACTCGCTTTCGCAACCATTCCAGTTGTTTTTCGCCCCTCTTTCCGTTTCATCCTCGCTTATTCCCACCGTCTCATGTTTCATCCGAACCACCTGTTCCATGCTCCGGAGCAGATGGTCCAAAGCGGCAAAGATTGCAAGAATCGCCACTGGCTGGGTGGTAAAGTTTCTTTGATTTGTCCATGATAACTTGTGCATACAAAAAGACATATGGTGCACGCGAGTTGTAAATCTCGAGGTGCGCGGAATGTGCCGTCAGATGGCACTTCCGTCCTTTCGGCCGGAAGCAGCACACCTTCGCAGATAAATATTTGGGGTTCTGACCGTGTGGAAGTAGAAGAAGAAGGTGAGCAGAAGGTGTGCATACTGGCCACTTTTGAAAGAGAGCTCGCTCGGATTGCTCACGGCACCCGCAAAAGTCACATCGTACAGTGGCTCCCCGGAGTGTACCCGGGTATCCTGAAATGTTACCGACACTTGACAAACAATGACGTGGCACTACCAACTTGTCGGCGGCTTCTGTTCTCATTACTACTGTCACACCTCCTTTGTTCATTATATCTGGAATGGTTCCGTTTTCTTGACTCCGAGGCAGTACGAAAGACTTTAATTGTTTCCATTCCGAGTAATCATCAACACCTCTAATCTGTTCGGTTCTTTTTGTTTTCTCTTTTTCGGAGTGTTTCTTCTCACCTCTCATTGTCTCATCTCGCCGCTTCCATTGTCCCACAAAGCTCCCTTTCCTTTTTCAGACAATCCTCGACACCTCCCTTCATTCCCACCCTCGTTCGTCTCCACAGCCAGCCGCTCTCCCTCACCCGCCTTCCTCGCCGCCGTCCACTGGCCCCGCCCACCGCAGTCCGCCAGGGTGTCCGCCCCGATAGTCCCCGCCCCTTGTGCATACGAACCTCTAGTCAGTTTTACTTTCCGACGTCGACCAGTCGAGTCATTCATCATTCAATCATGACCTACCTTGCTATTGTTCTCAACGGTCCGAAAGCCAAGAATGGACGCAAAGTGTTCGATAGCTTCCTCCATCAAAACAGACAAATGTTCTGGAACCGGTAAGAGCCCCCCTCTTCTTGACAGCTTTTTATCTTCTGATTTCCAGAGAACTAATGACCGCCTGTGACTCTCTCATTTACATGGGCTTCATGCGCCCCGGCACTCTTTTCGTCTCGGGAGCCCCGTCTCAACTGGCAGTGCTCAAGGATGCATGGGCACGACGCATTCTGAAGCCAGCAATGGGCTACACAATCACTTCTTTGGGTGAGCATCTTTTGTCTTTTTCATGAATAGGAAGCTTCTTAGTCATCTCCTCCCCTACTCTAAAACACTGTAAGCTGCGTTTCCTATGAGCTAGGGGGTCCTTTTGTGAGCGTATTTGCACCGGTACCTGCTCGGATGACTAATCGTCGGCACCTGCTTCTCGTGAAATGCGATCGAACAGGAGATGGATTATCGTGAATTGCAGGAGATCTCGGAGCCATCCAGCAAGTCGAGCAGATGCATTTTGTGCCGCTCGGCGATGTGATCTGCGACGCCGTCGCGCAACTCAACAGAAACGGCCAACCAGCCACAGAGCAAGCAATTCGTCAGTACGTGGCTCGGCATTGTCCGCATGTGGCTCCGCCAGGAATCGAGATGGTAGGTCTAGGACTCTGGCGTCGAATGGCGGGCAGTAAAGTGATTTACAATCTTTTGCAGGTTCGCCAGACGATCGGCTCTCTCCTCGCCACTGGATTCGTCTATAAAATGGCCGAGCACTACTTTGTCTCCGTGCCCACCAACTCGCCGATGCGTCCGAAAGTCCAGGGAAACACGGTCGAATGTCAGACGGGCGCATCGATGATGCAACCAAAGGACTCCTCTTCCTCGGACGACAATCAGCCGACTGGCAAGAAGGCCGCCAACAGACGCAGCATCTTCGCGCGGCTCTTCTCGCGCGGACTCAAGTCCTCGAACCAGATGCCGTCGTCGTCGGCTTCTCCGGCAGTCATCGGATTTGTCCAGAAGACGTCGTTCCCATCGCCTCCGATGCCGTCTGCCGTACTGCCAGCCAAGAATAAGTGAGTTTTACGGGCGCATTGCGCAGCGATTGCTTCTGGGAAGGAAGGCGAGAGAGGTCCCCCCCTTTGTTCTCGCCTTCCCACCAAAAGGGGATTCTCTTCATTGTCCACTCAAATCCCTCTTGATCCCCCTTCGGCTGCGTTTACCGCAAAGGTTTGACATGCTGGAATTGAATGTGACACGTGGGACAATGAGCGGGCTAGAAGGCGATCCGCCATACCTAACAACCATTTGAGGCGGTAGTTGCGTCAGAATAATTGGCTTGCCACGGAAACTCGATACGGTGGGGGGCCTCTTCCTCTCGCGAATCAGAATATTGCGCGGAAGAGTGTCGGCAACAACGGGTCCCTATAATTAGAATCATATGGTCAGAGAGCCTCTTTGCCACACACTCACTTCCTTCCACCTTAATTAACGTTCTGCAGGTACCCGACTTATCATCACGATCTCAACGAGGAGTGTCAACCGACGAGACGGGCAGGCAAGGAAGAGCAGCAGACGATGCAGAACCAGCGCAACCGTCGTCGCCGTCGTCGCGAGGAGAAGAAGAAGCTGTTGAGCTCTAGCTCCGAGTGCCTCAAGTACTACCCGGTCGACATGCCGCAGGTCTTCGCTCCGCCACCGCCGTGCGTCGACGAGCAGCGCCCGACGAGAAGACGTGCTCGTCTCGCGTCGCCGCTCAGAAGCTCCACTCCCAACGAGTCCGACTCGGCCTACTCGATCTCGCCGCCACACACCGATTCGAACGAAGACGCGGCGAGCATCTCGGACCCCGAGATCAACCACACTTACATCAATTTGAACCAGTTCCGCGACAACTACGACTCCACCCAATTCGAGGATCTGACCGCGGCGACGACGACGACGGCCTCCGAAGAGCCGCACATTCTGGCGCATCAGATGCGAGGCGTCCTCATCTCGAACCTCTGATTCGAGAAACCGAAAGAAGCCGTTGCTTGTCGAGTCCGAGCCCAGTGTCTAGTTGTCCCCCATCATCCTTCCGAGATGAGATGTTTAGTAGTTGTCAAAACGTGTCTCCCTGTTTCTGTTTCCTCGCGCGTGCGCATTCTCTTTGTTGCGAGAAAAGAAGAAGAAGAAGCCACTTGCGAAATTTCCCCTCGCTCTCTGTGTCTCCCGAATACACAATATTTGTGTCGTTTTCCCTCGTTTTTCCTCCCCTTTTTCCGCCTTTTCTCGTCAATCCTTCTTTTTTTTTGTAAAACTTTCCCATTTCCCCTCTCCCCCTCCCGTCTTTTTTGTGGTATCTATCTGCAGTTTTCCGTTGTTATCTAGATATTCTAGAGATTTTTCAAATAAACCTGAAACGTTTCATTCGGAACTCGAGAATTGCATTCAAATGCAAATTCAAACGGAGAGAACGCGCACACGCGATGTTTACGGCGGATGTGAGGTTCTTTCCGGAGCAGGTGTTGTGGGAGCTCTTCGGGAAGCTTTTGAATAGCCTGTAAACGGCAGGCAGCGCCTCACAATCAGCGCGCGTTACACAAGAGATGCTCGCCGTTTTAATTGAATCCCGTCATCGTTGCGTAATTAGTTATCGCCTCGGATAATAGAAATCCATAAAAAAAAAGATATTGGATGGGATTAGGACGGGGCAGGGCCTTGTTTTTGAAGGAAAATGTCCGGTGGAGCACGTTTGCATCGTCTCGAACGGATTGCGTTGTGTCGCATTTCCAACAAGCCCCATTGCTTTGAGAACATAAAACGGAGACAAATGTATAGTCTCGCTTGCTTTTTGTCCATTCCGATTTCCGCTTCGTGTCTTCTTTTCGCCACCATTTTATTGTTTTTGCCCCTCCCTGACACCTACGCAGAACTGAAAACTGATAAGAAGAGGGTTCGTTTCGAGTATAAATTTGAACTTCCTCCCCTAATTTTGTGGCAATGTGTCACGGCTTGTACCTTCTGCCACACCTTCTTCCGATTAATAACACGTTGCGCGAGAGTTGGACGGTCCGAACATGTGTGCTCGGGTCGATTTCACACGTGCTCATCTCGCGGCTTGCACCCTCTTCGCTCCGTATCCGGCGAGGCTCATGACGAATCGGGTGTGATTGGTTATCTTTCAGAGGATGGACGCCGTGTCGAACGAGGGCCTTCCGGACGAGTATCAGTGGTTCTCGGACCAGATCGCCGGCCATCATCCGTCGGTGATCAAGAACGGGAAGCGAGAGATCGGTGAGGACCCATTTCGAATTCCCCCCATCCTTTCGGTTCCAGTGTGTTTGCCGATTAGCATAATAATGTGCGATTAGCTGAGAAGCGACTTGTTGTCTCGCTTTTGTTTTTGGTGCAGAGCCCTCGTGTTTGCTCAGCTGCAAGCCACACCTCTCTTTCAAATGGGTCCCTAAAGCAGATCGCTTCTTGCAGGCATCCTCAAAGTTCCGGGATCTCGCGAGATCTTGAAGCCGAAGCAAGACGCGAGCCGAGGAGAGAAAGAGGTATGTGTGTGTGTGTCGTTGGTCGTCTTCGTCTTCTTGCGAGAAGACAGCTAGGATGGGGGGTGATTATGACGTCATCAAGGCGGATGACACGGAAACGAGAGGTGTGACGCAAGCTGAAAAGGAACAAGTTGAGGAAACCACCTGCGAGGACCGTAAAACCGGAGGGCGACATATGGTTAGGGTGGCATCACACGTCGGGCTTAGATTTCAGAGTTCCCATAACAATTTTATGGGTCAGCGTGGCGCAATGATACTAATTGGCACTAATTCAGGGGGCGAATCTCGTCATGCTGCTTCTTTTCTTTCCTATAATAAACAAGGAAACGGAGTCGGATGTCAAGAGTTCTCCCACTGTTTAGATGCCACTCCGGGGACCTTCTACAGTTGCTCTTCTCATGGTTTATGCAGTTGAGTAGCCACTCTTGCCTTCTTCAAAATGACACCCTCCTTCAACGGCCAGTGTTTGTGGACTCGGAAAACGAGAAGATGAGGGGGAAAGGGGAAGTTGAGGCAGTATGATTGATTGGTTACGTAAGAGAAGCGACGATAGTACCGGATAAGAGTGCGGATGAGAGCGCAATGAACGGACAAACATAGCCAGAACAAGCAGAGAGTGAAAGGGGGATTTCCGGAAAAGAGAGGGTTACGGTGGATCGAGGGATGGGACCAGTACGGGGCTGGCGACACTATCCTATAATGAAATGATAGTTCACACTATCGCCTTTAGTTTATTGAGGAGTGGCTGCTCACTCGGCTCTCTTATCAGTTCAAACGAGAGTTTTAATAATAATTCCAGTTCGCCTAGTTACCTTCCTGCTGCATTTCATGACGTGGTAGTGCCATTTCCGTTTGTCAGCTTTCCCACGCGATAGTTCCCTGAATCCTGAAACTAGACCCATCCACTATATCCGATCCTCTGCTTCTCGACAGTATCCTTCTTGTTCCACTTCCCACTTTCCCTATTCTCTATGACACGTGTCACTTATACCGGTATTACCCAACATCCTTCCGTTTCTGCCAACTCACCCGGAAACGAAGGTCACCTCGAAACTCGATCTGATAAACATGCTCGTCATGTATGCCCCCTGACGCAACCAACTATTCTTCGTTTTTGCCAGGTTGCCATCTACAAACTGCTCTCGAAAACGTCTTCAGACGGATTGCGTAACGGGTTAGTGATTGACACGAGTCAAACAAGAAGACCACCGGATATCACATACGCTTCCGTTTTTTCAGACGACTCGACGAGGATGTTCAGGCGCTTCGCCCGCTCACCGCCAACTTTTACGGCATCCGGAAGCTGTTCGTGGACGACGAAGGTACGCAGCACCGATTCGATTTGATTTCGAAATTCCGATTTCCAAAAGGAATATCCAAATGATTGGGGGGCCGATGAATTGCGTTTTTTGGCGGGCGTCACAGAAGCGCCAGCCGTGCCTGCCAGATGTTTTTTCGGAAGAAGATGTCACGCTTGTTTTCACTTTCGACCTGATAAAAAGGGGGGTCTTCTTCTTCATCCAAATGGAGGCAGGGGATGCAATTTGAATGAAAACGATTCAAATCGAAAAGAAAACAGCTTCGTCGCGCCTCCTCATCTGCATCTTTATGACGTGCCAAATTGCATTGGGGAATTGAGTCCTCCGCGACGAAATAGAAACCGAATGGGGCGATGCGAGACCAGCGGGACGGCGACCCGCGAATCATTCGAATTCCAGCGAGAGCGTCTCCTTAAAGCTGTCCACATTTGCAGACCGCGAGTTCCTGGTGCTCGAAGACGTCACGACGGATTTCAGTCGTCCGGCGATTCTCGATCTGAAAATGGGCCTTGTCACGTCGGATCCGCTCGCGAAACCGGACAAAATCGAGAAGGAGCGAGTCAAGTATCCGCCGCAAGCCGTCATGGGATGCCGCATTCTCGGCTACCGGGTAATCTAAAATTCAAAATCTCTTTGTGTAGCGGAATGATCGCGTATAATCGGACCGATTCTTGACTCCGACCCGCAAATCTCTTTTCGGTCTTTGATCGTTTTCCGGCCCGACACTGTCCGCGTCTCGCCGATTCGCACACTATTTCGTCGGTGTCGGCTGGCAAGTGTTGCGATTTGGGTGCGACGAATGCTCACAGATGGACGGGCAATTATGAGCTCAATGACGGCGACATTGACACTCTCGAACAAGTTCGGAACGGAAAAGAGACATCTGGAGACAGATTCCGCCTCCAGCCATCCGGCTTGTGTGGCTTTTTTGAATGAGAAATGAGCGGGCAGAGTGTGTTACACCGACGCATGTGTCGGGGGGAACTTCCTCGCTCTCTCTTGACCTGCCGACGTTTACAAGCAATGATGAGAGCGGTGCTAATCTGGTGCACAAGTGGTGTCTTCTTCTTCTTCTTCTCCTTCTCCTTCGTCCCTCTTCATTCGCCGCCTTTACAGCCGCGCGACAAACTCTCCGGTTACCTAATCAGAAAGGCAACCGATGCGGGGAAGAGAACTGGTGTCGCATTTCATCCGGCCCAAGAGGACTGTCACACCTGTTCGCGTTTGAAAGTGAGCGAGGAACAGAGAACGCTGCTTGAGAGAGAGAGA
The DNA here is from genome assembly GCA_963966605.1 of Caenorhabditis sulstoni. NCBI lineage: Eukaryota > Metazoa > Nematoda > Chromadorea > Rhabditida > Rhabditidae > Caenorhabditis > Caenorhabditis sulstoni. The sequence continues at coordinate 3,796,953 of OZ016478.1, read as the reverse complement.
GAAAAGGGACCAGCTGAATGGAAGCGGGAAGCTTTGGTTTCAGGGCAGTCATAACGAGCGGGTCAGTGTGGCGCAACCCTCGATGATTGGCTCTGATTCTACGCTTCGTTCTGCTTTCTCGTAATGTTTGTCGAAAAAGAGTCGTATATAAAGAGTTCTGGTTTGCTGCCACTCTGGGAGCCTTTTATCATTGACCCCCCGCGCGCTTAGTCTGCAGCTTGGAAAAGAGTTTGGAAAAGGCTTGCCGCTGGAGCAAACAACCTTAGCCATGGCCTAGAACACTGCAGACTTCATTTAAAGTCCAGTGAAGTGCGTTGGACCGACTGTACAGTAGTTCTCAATCAGCACGATCGCTTCTCAAACTAATGAAGCATCAGTTCCAGATTCATCGCCCTGAAAAAGTTGAAGTTCGTGGCAAGGACTGGGGCAAATCGTTCGACGAAAACACCATCCAAAACGGCCTCCGCGAGTTCTTTTCCGCGAGAGAAGGCGACATGAAAGCGGTGCTCGAGAAGGCGCTGGAAGAGCTGAAAAGGATCCGGAGGTTCTTCGAGACGCAGAGATCCTTCCAATTCTTCGCTTCGTCCCTTCTCTTCGTCTACGAGGTCGACAAGAGTCTGCCGCTCAATCTCCGAATCGTCATGATCGGTGTGTGACCGGTCTTCCCGTTCCCTCGAGCATTTCGAGTTCTTCCAGACTTCTCGCACGCCTTCTTCTCGGACGACCAGCCGGACGAAGGGTACCTCGTGGGCGTGCAACACCTTCAGAAGTTCCTCCAGTCCATCCACGACACGTGCTGAAATCATTCCCGACATAATAACATTCATATCTCTTGTAAGCGCATCTCGCAAAAATCCATTTCGCTTCAAACCGCCTGACAAATTCCGATACATCGTTCCATTTCGTTTCTCGAAACAAAAATTATGAATCCAATTCGAAGAGCTTACGGCTATTAATTCAATAAAAAAAGTTTTAAAGCATGAAATGAAGATCTTTTTTTGGGACGATTCCCGGAAGATTCCCGGATTGGAAGACAATGTTCAAAAGTGAACTGCTCTCGAAACGCTTTCAAAACTCTTTCACATGAATTTAAGTTTCGGCTATGCAGAGAGCATTCAAACGTTATTCCGATCGCCAGATTATATGTTTCCATCTCGCTCAGAAACACGTTTCCTAGAAATTAGCGGATTAGGTGCTAATGAATGCGACGATGAAAGGGACGTTCCGAAGCTTTCTCCGCTCGTCTCCATAGTATCCGATCCCTCTTTTCAACCGCTTTCTAGACGTTGTTATTGAAATGGCGACCCCTCGGAGAGCTGTCCGTGCCGCCCGTGCAACATCTCATATCAACACCAAGAGACGTGGGCACCTGTCGGCCGGAATCAAACCAACAGGTGTGATAATGCGCGTCTTCTCGTCGCGAGGCAGGAGTCGCAAGAGGAGAAGAGAGCGGGAGAAGCTTCTCTTCGCCCCGCGTGTCCCTCCCCTTTTCATCAACCAATCAGTCTTCAGGGGATCCGTTTTGTTGTCGACGAGAGCAGCGTCTTGCAGTCGGTGGTAGACCCAACTGGAAGATCTTGCGATCTGTGATCGAGTATCAGGTTGGTCGGCTTCGCATTCCACTATCAGAACAGAGATCTGCAGAATGAGCACGAAACGGAAGAGCATCTTCGAGACGATCGACGATCTTCTGTCTCCGGATGCGTCTTCTTCATCTTCGGCTAGTTGCTCATCCGACAATCCAAAGCTTACTGTAAGTAACCGAAAGGAACTATTCTCTGAAAGCTCGTTTCAGTGTCAATTCTGCAAAAAGACCTACTTGACATACTTCGGTCTCAGGAGACATCTTCAGTTCCACAAAGAAGGCAAACTGCAGCAGAGTTGTCCGCATTGCAAGAAAGTGTACAGGTTAGCAATTGAAATTATTCGTAGAGTGGACGAATTTGAATCAAGGGAGATGTAGCCAAATGCCCAGATTCTAAAGGCTTCCGCCCCAGTTAGCTAAGCTTTCTTGATCCTCTGCCAATCAGTCGGTAGCTGAGAGATCTTAGATTGTTATCCTCGAACAGCGGTCGCTTTCCTGTTTCTGAAGCTCATCAAGGTTCTTCTTCTTCTTCTTCCAATTTTCATCCGAATCTCTGTATCGGAGCCAATTCCACATTCCTTCCGGAGTCAACTGACTCCCGGATTCTCGAGTCGGGTGGCGGCAGACAGGTGTCACAATCAGGTATATAAATTGGGAGAGGAAGCGCAGCGAGCGGGAGGAGGTGTGAGGTGCCGACACCTTGCTCGAGTCGGCTCCGCGGAAAGAGCAAGACGGATTGATCGCTTCCGCTGTAAAACTGATGACCTTGCGGAGAGGCTTCCGGCCGGAGTCCCGCGCGCTGGCGAGAGAGATCACTCGCTTTCTCCGGCCTGAAACTGACTTTGAGCAGGTAGAGTTGGAATGAATCAGGTGGAGGCAGCTGACCGGCTCGAGAGAAAGAGTCGAATTACCCAATTTAACGAGAGATGCTCTCGGAGCACACGAGAAGCAGAAAGGCACTCGTACCTGTTGCTTGTTGATAGCGGATACGCAAACACACCTGTGTCATTTGGCTGAGGGGGAGAAGGAGAAGAGGAAGAAGAAGAAGAAGCGGAGATTTCAGAAACAGATAAGCACGGAGGTACGGGGGAGCAAAAGTATCGGGATGCTTTCTGAGAGTATCGATTCGAAACAAATGATGACACTTTCAGATCGCCCGGAGCGCTGAAAATGCATCTGAAGACGCACTCCCTGCCATGCGTTTGTGGAGACTGCGGGAAGTCGTTCTCGAGGCCATGGCTCCTCAAAGGACACTTGAGGACTCACACAGGTACCACGGTGAACCTTCGGAACTTCTTCTGAGCTACTCGTCTTGCAGGTGAAAAGCCGTTTGAATGCGAGTTCTGTGGGCGGTGTTTCGCGGATCGATCGAACCTTCGAGCTCACTTGCAGACGCACTCTGGCGAGAAGAAACACAGATGCGCGCGATGCGGACAGTCTTTCGCTCGAGTTCAAGTGCGGCAACGACACGAGCAATGCTGCAGAATCGATTTGAACTGTTTCGAAAAGAGAGACGGAGAGTGAACGAAGAGTTGATCCGATTGAAAGCAATAAATTAACAAAGAGAAAGGCAGCTAGAGTCTGAACTGTTCGAGATATGAGTTGCATTGTCTGATTGTGGAGTCGTCCAACCGATAGGTGACTCCCGGATGCGTCCGCTTCCTCTCGATCGTCTTCTTGTGCTTCTTCCCAACACTGCTCTCGATCACTGTCTTCTGACTGATTCGCACGTCTCCTTGAGAAGACTTCAGACAGAAATCGTAGGGAAGAGCCTCGAAAATAGCACGAGTGTCAGTTGTGAACTCGCTAAGAGCCGAGATCGTCGACTCGATGTGACGGACAGGTTCGAGATTGTAAAGGAGAGAAGCGGTCAGGTGGAGTGAGCCGGAAGTGCTGGAAACGAGGGCTCTTTGAGCAGTATGACAATGTGCCCGTTACTCACAATGCGTCCGCCTTCGCATTCGATCTCTGGTTCCAGAGCGAGACCTCTGCAGAAGCGAGAACGCGCAGACTCATCGCTCCGACCGAGCTGACTTCGACGCTCATTCCGGAGAGAAGCGGCACTGCGACTCGAGAGTCCCTCAGCGGAACGTGCCCTTCGAACACCTTGTGAGTCCGACCGTCTGCCTCCCAAACTGTCGACAGAAGATCCGTGCTTCCCTTGAAAATGTGTCGGACGGGAAGTTTGTGGCCAGCGATTCCGAGGCGCACTGACGCTTCTGGAGCTCCGGAGCGCGAGGAAGAGGATCCGGTCACGAACTGGTCCAGGTTCTCGGTGTCGATGGAGAGCTGGAAATCAGAGTCGAAGAGGGAAATGAGAAATATCTCACCGAGAAGAGACTCTCTTCTCTTCTTCCTTTTTTGACAGACAGCTCAAAGTTGGATCTCTTGAAGGATTTGTGCAGGAATTCGGCAGAGGCAGAAGAGAACAGACGGAATCCAGATGCGTCTTCAAAGAAGGAAAGTGAACTATCGACTCTTCGCTGAACCAACCTGCGATCTCTTGCCAGTGCACATGCGAATCTGCTTGCAGTGCTCTGTGCAGGAAGTTCGGCCGGAACACCTTGAACTTCCTCATCCGCTGCCAGAATTCCGCTTTCAGCTCGTCTTTTTCGCCGCTCGCCGCGATCGCCTTGTACAGATACTGCCACTTTTCTTGATTCTCTGGAGTCAGCGACTCCGTTCTCAAGATGAGCGTCGCCACATTCTGATGATCGAGCACGCACTTGAGAAGGATGTCGATGGCGATTTGAGAGTGAGAAGTCGGCGTCTCGCGGGGACACGTGTCACGGAACAGACGTATCAGTTTGTGGGTTAGCTGCGTCTCGTAGAGATTCTTGTTCGCCGCGGCGATCACATTCAGCGCCGCCTTCTGCACGTCTTCCGATTCGTGCCCGCAGATGTACTTCTTGGCGAGTGTGTAGGAGGCGAAGATCGGAATGTTCTCCAGCACCTCGAGGACTTTCTCGCTGACTCCCGGAGTCGTCAGATCATTGATGAACTTGTTCACGATCGTTTCTTTGCCCTTGTTGCAAGAGTTCAGACTGCTTGGCGTCGCCTCGCATCGCTTGTTGAGCACGGTGGCGATGGTGTTGGCGAGCTTCCAGTAGTCGTCGGATGCTCGATTGAGGGAAGCGAGCCAGTACTAAACACTGAAGATTCAGAAGTTTTAAGCTGACGAACACTACCATAAGCTGTTTGTGCCACTTTTCACTGCTAGACGCGGATTGGGCGATTCCGAAAAGAACGTCGTCGAGGTGATCGGGAGACTCAGAGAGGAGCACTTCGCGAGCAATCGAAACAGATTCTGCAGTTCCGACGCTGCCGAGAGCACTTCCGATCACTGATCTGAATGGGAGGACAGTCAAAGTGTCTGGCATACCCTCGAACTCACAGCACGTGATCGTTCTCCGGATAATGGACGAGGGCTTCCCAGTCCTCTCTCTTCGCCAGCCTCGCTTCCTGCACGATCTGTCCGTAGAGCAGCGAGTGCTTCTCGCAGATGTGCGAGTCGCCCATTTCATTCAGATGCCGACGGTAGGTTCCGATCAGTTTCGTCAACTTGTTCTGGTGCTTCCTTCCGATCTGCACGTCTTCGTACAGCTTCCCTCCGACCTTCACCGCCCCGAAAGCCTCCTCGGCACACTTCGACGAAGGAACAGTGTCCTCGCAGTACTTGGTCACGAACACGCGCGTTCTGTTTGTGATCTCGACGTGAGTCCTCGATTCGACCTGGAATCCGTGCTTCTCGTGCAGTGCACTTCTGAACGCCAGCAGTTCGACGGCGTCGATCATGATGATGTCCGCGTCGACTTTCGTGTTCTGTCTGAAACTCCGCTCTGTCTCCTCGAATTGATTCCGAAACTCACGTGTACCAAACGTCCTGCTCGTACTGCACATGCTCGACTCCTTCGAACTTTGTGAAGTTCAGTCCGTGACCCAGTTCGCACTTGTCGATGATTCTGCGGAATCGCTTGTCCTCGGGCCGGCCGAAGTTGACTCGACACCTTCCGTAGACGGTGTCCACCGTCTGCAAGTCGCCTTCTCCGTACTCGGCCGGCGTGTAAATCGTGTTGGCGATGGCGTAGAGGAAGTTCCACGTGGCGTCCGAATCGTCGCCGGTTCGCAGCACATGGTCCACATTGTTGCCTCCCTGTCGGAACGAGATGTACACCGGAGACGGCTCGCCACAGTTGTCAGTGTTGCATTGTGTCAGCTGGAAACATACAAACATAGATGGAATCACGAAAAGGAGGGGACTGACTGTGAATCTGCCCAACATTCCTCCCTCAAAGTCGTGGTGCAGAGTCTCGAAACTGAAGTTTCCCGCGATGACCGTCGACGGATCCTTCTCCTTGCTGTTCAAATCGTCGTAAATCATCGATTCCGTCCGGAACCAGTAGTCCACTTTCAGCAGTCTTACTGTATTCTCGTCCATCTCTGGACCCGTTTTGTAGTAGTCCGCCCCATGTTTCTTGATGTTTTTCTTGATTTCCGCAAGATCCGGAACTCCCTGACAAACTGAAAACTGGAAACTGTTGAGATCCTTGAACTAGTGCCTCACCAACTAAAAAGACGGCTATCAGTATAGTCAGCCGGAAGTACATTTCCGGTCGCACAGAAACTAGTTACGGAGGAATTGGTGCAGTTTTGATTCGGCTGGAAGTAGGGGGGAAGAAAGAGGCAACTGGCAGAGAGTGATAGCGAACCGAGCGGGTTATGGGTTTGTGTGCTGATAAGGGACGGAGAGAGGAGAGAGAGTCGGTCAGTAGTACACGTTTCATTACGAAGACATCACGACCGAAGATGACGGGAGGACCACTGGAGGGTCGAGAAAGAGCTGGAAAGTGGAGCCGACGAGTCACAGAGGGGGGATCCGGAGCGAATCTGAAACTATCTGGAAAAGACATCATGGCTCCCTCTTCTTTTCATTTTGGACGGGGATGAAATTGGAATCGAGACGTCGGTCGGCATCGAATTACATCGGAAACACGCATCTCTCTCGTTTTCTCTCCCCCCAACTAATCACTTTCCTTCTTGCCTCTCTTTCAACACTTTTTACACTTTTTATATTCGAAAGCCTCTTCCTCTCTCTCTTTCTGCATGCAGATCTGTTTGAACATGTGGCTTCATTGGTATGAATCTATAGATTGTTTGCTGAAAAGAAATGAGAAGAGGCGCGAGGAAATGAACCGAACCCATGCAGCTGCCACACACCATTGCGTCCTTTTTCGAGATCCGATCGTTAGGTTGATGGGAGAGACTAGGAAGAATTGTCGATGTTCCATGCCAGAAATCATCGTTGGCATAGTCCATTCTGATGGATCCGTCGAGTCTTCCGACGGCTCCAACCTGCTCCAGAATGTCCTTTTGCTTCTCCATTTGTCACCTGTCACCTTCATCTTCTTGCTCCCTTTCACTCGTCCCATCGCTGCTTATCTCCAGCTCGTCATCTCTTTCCGGGCTCCCCAGGCGGACCTCCAATTATCAAGATAAGAGAAGATAGGGTCCGAAACGGAGAGGCAATTCAATTCGATGGGCCCCTTCCTCTCCGGTTGACTCATCGTCGGCTCATCCATCACTTTGTCAGAGAGCACGGCGAGCCGGGAGACGCAGGCATCGCATGGAACGACGCGGGTCGACAGTTGTTCGAGTACGTTCGCACCCTCTTCACCCGCTTCTTCTCTCCGCGGATGATGACCAATTGGCTAAACGCTCCTCTCTCCCGTTTCCATCCAGTTACATAATGTTTATTCCTTCGCCTCAATTGTTTTTGAAAGTGTGTTTCTGGAAGCGAAAGTATCCGGTGCGTTCCTACGAATGTTTACCCGGGGAATTAGGTCTAAGAAGACACCTACCTCCTTCGCCTCCTCGGCCCGATTCTTCATTCGTTTCGCTCTCTCTCTATTGGTCAGTCGGTGAACCCAAAGGAAACTGCCCACATCTGCTCGTCAAGAAGAAGAAGGAGCTGCGTTTTTATGGCTCCTGAGAGAAGCCTTCTTCTTTTCTTCTTTCCGAAACACGAATCGTCGTTGACACGTCGTAAATTCGACGGCAGATGGGCCGACCCTCGGATTGTAATATTGTTCATGACTCAGGCGTGTCCAAACTGACCTCAAATCTGCTCCATTGCACATAGAGCTAAAACCTGTATCATCGCTACCCAGAACTTCTTCTTCTTCTTCTTGTCGAAGAACCCAACGGTCATCTGGCACTCCACTTTATAGCCCTCTAGTCACCTGCCACGCGTCGTTTCGTCTGTCCACCGGATGTTGTTCTCTCGATCGATCCTTGCCGCACCCTCGCTTTCTCTTTTCCTCCGATTACTGTCAGGATGTCACAAACCAAACCATTTTTCGTTTCCAACCCTCCAAAAACAAGGCCATTAAACGCGAAGAGGCGGGTGCCGAAAGCGAACAATGAATGACAAGTAATTGTCGGTAGACCCCTCTCCTTCCTCTTCCAATTATATTTACGTCTCTATTTTCCTTGGAAACGTTTGTTTGATTGTTTTCTCGGTGTCTCGGAGCTTCACAAATTTGATTTTCTTGTGCTGTCGTAGAATAAGACGCCTGGTCTGCATCTCTGATAACGTCAAACTTGACGAGCTTGGAGGGAAAACAAGTTTCTCGGAAAAATTTGAATAAATTCAATTCAAATTCATGGGAAAATCGTACACTTTTCCGACTGTTTATGCTTTCGATTTTCTCTCGCCGAATCCGCCCGAACACATGATACAATTCGCGCCCCCGAACGGATATATCTTCTTCGTTTCAACGTTTTGAATATGATAAGTGGTTGAGGTGAAGACGGCGACGAGAGAGTGTGCCCTAGAAGGAGAAGTAGACACTGCGCGTGGTCGAAAGAGAGATGATTCATGTTTGCCCAGAGATTCTTCTTCTTCGCCTTCTTCCACCCAGTTGAGGAGTATTATTGTGTTTGTGTCTGTCGGTATCTTTTTAGTCGTCATCGTCTGAACGGCTGCGTCTCCACGGGCTCGCTCGATCTCTCGCTTCTTTCTGATTGTAACCTTTCGTTATAGTCTTTTCATACTCATTAGCCTAATGTGACGACCTTCTCTGCGTCGCCCCATTCCAGATTCGAAGAGTGTACTACAAGATATTCGCCTTCTTCTTCTTCGCCTCCTCTCCCATTTGATTGATGGTCTTCCCCTTTTCTCTCCCTTTTCGGACCTCTTCTCTCTCTTTCTCTCTCACGCACTCTCCTCAATTCGTGTTGAAATTCCAAATTCCAAATGAAAAAGAGAGGATCCGCTGCTGCTTCAGAAATAAATGAATTTTTGTCGCTTCGATGAACATGGCCACAAACTTTCCCCTCAATCTCTCCACCCTCTCCACTTTTCGCACTATTTCGATAGGGCGCGGTGTCCCCCTCTCCGCGCCAAAAAAGTTTTGAAATCCGTCTCGACACACACTTTTCCCGCTCTTCTTAATCCCCGTTTGAGTTTAATTTTTTCTTTGTTTCGAGAAAAAAAGAAAAGAGATCCGTTTTCCCTCGACCGACCGTCCTGGTCTCGCCGCCCCCGATACCAATAAATTCGCAATTTCCTTAATTGCCATTCTTCTCCTTCTTCTTTCTTCGCCTGCTGACATCATCGTCTTTCTCTGGAATTCCAGAATTTCAGACGGAAACGTGCACGAGAAAGAGAGACCGAAAGCGCGAAGAATGCGGGAGGAGCCGACGGCGAACGCCGACGCCACCCTCAACAAACTGCTGCAAGCCGCCGACCTGAGCGGGTAATCTGAAATTTTGAACTGAATCTCGGCTGAAACTAGAAGTTTCAGATACGAATCAGATTTGCGTCGGAAGCTCAAATTGCGGAATGCCGCCGATTTGCAGTACGTCGAAGAGGTCGATTTCCTCTCAATCGGTAAGATTTTCGAAAGCTTCGACCCAGAAAGAAACAAATCACTCGTAAAAACAGAAAGAGCACAATTTCCAACCACTGTTTGCTCAGCGATTCGAAATAGTTCACATGTTTGTCTTGTGACACGATTTCCTCCCCCATTCTCGTTGCTTTTCAGCACAAATCTTGCTTTCTTAATTCTAGGAATGAGCCGTCCGGAGCAAAAACGGCTACGGAAAGAATACACGAAGATGTATCCAAGTGGAATATTCGGAAAAGTGAAGAAGGCGTTCAAGCGCAGCGAAAGCCTCGATCGCAAGAATTCGAGTTCTACAGCAGGAAGGGAAGACGACGATCATCACGTGATTCCGATTGAGAAGTAAGGTTTAATTCGGGAATACAGGGATATCCAACTAGTGCGATTGCAGAATCACATTGTGCAAAGAGCTCGGACAGGGAGAGTTCGGATCGGTGTGGCAAGCCTCGTGGAAGAACTCGAACGAAGTGACACAGGTTTGCGAGACCGTTGCTTCGGCTGAACGTACCTAACGGATTTCAGGTGGCAGTAAAGTGCGTTGGCTCCGACAAACTGCTTGCCACGTCATCTTCATTCCTACAAGAAGCCGCCATCATGACCCGAATGCGACACGAACACGTCGTCCGGCTATACGGAGTCGTTCTCGATACGAAGAAGATCATGATGGTCTCCGAGCTGGCTACATGTGGATCTCTTCTCGAATGTCTCCACAAACCGGCTCTTCGCGACAGCTTCCCGGTTCATGTGCTCTGCGATTATGCCGAACAAATCGCTATGGGAATGGCTTATCTCGAGTCGCAGCGATTGATTCATCGTGATCTCGCCGCTCGAAATGTGCTCGTTTTCAGTCCGAAACTCGTTAAAATCTCGGACTTTGGACTTTCGCGGAGTCTTGGAGTCGGCGAGGACTACTATCGAAGTGAGTTCACTCCGAACCTCAAACTTCCGATCGCTTGGTGTGCTCCTGAATGCATCAATTTTCTGAAGTTCACTTCGAAATCCGATGTTTGGGCGTATGGTGTGACGATATGGGAGATGTTCTCGTATGGCGAAATGCCATGGAAAGGAAAAACCGGAGCACAAATCCTCGAGCTCGTCGACAGAAAGAAAGAGCTGTTGCCGCGACCCGTGGCTTGTCCGGAAGACATGTACGACATGCTGAAAGAGGCATGGACTCATCAGGTTCAAGACCGTCCCACGTTTTCCGACATCGTTGCGCAGTTCCCCGAACGACGGGCTCAGTCAGTGCGAGCCGTCGTCGATTGCCGCGATTCGGCCGAAGATCATCTCCACTTCAAAAAAGACGATCTGATTGTGGTGATAAGTCGATCGCCAGCTCAGTATCCTGATGGATACTACTGGTTCGGGTCACTTCGAAACGGGAAGCTTGGTTTGTTCCGACCAACGGACACCGTCGCCCACCTCGGATCGGAGCCTCCGTGCTCTAACGGGAGTCTCGAGAACGGCTTCAACGGGGAGAAGCCGGAGAAGAAAAAGAGCAAGAAGGTCGATAAGGAGGGAGAGCGGGAACGGAAGAAACTACTGATCAGTGAGCCCGTCGGAGAGGTCAGACACACTTGTCACGTGGGAATCGATGGAACAGCATTCGGACTGCTTCAACTGGACAAAAAGGCGATGTGTCCGACGTCTTCTTCGCCGTCCACATCTAGAGGATCTGCTACGACGTCGCAAGCGTCTCCAGCACCGTCTCATGTGAGTTTTCGTGCTACGGTTCGAAGAAAAACTGTTCCCGTTTGCAGACATCTTCTTCCACAACATCCTCTGTTCAAATGCGAGATAATGTAGCGAGAAACGGAGTGAATCTGAAAGAAACCATGTCTCTCCGAGACGTCGGACCACTCAGTCGCGAAGCCATCAACCTCCGCGAGACGATCTCGCCTCCGATCGCCCGTGCTCCTTCCCAGCCGCCCTCGTATTCACAACCCCGCCCTCCTCCGAGAAGCATATCGACTTTGCCTCACTCCTCTTCTCATGCGATCCACAACAACAATCAGACCTCGGATCCGTTCGCTTCTCTCGATCGGACGACACGTGGATCCGTAACTCCGACTGCTCCGCCACTGACCGCGTCGGCTGCCAACTCGCTCAAAAATCAACTGAACGGAATCTCGCTCTCGATTCCTCCCTCCACCAACACAACTGTCATTTCGTATGCGGACGAGGAAGAGGATCGGTGGATCAGCTCTCCTAAGTCTCCCGCCAGCTGTGTCTCCGCTTCCACCACAATGACTACAATATCTTCAGCGCGGAAGGATCCTGTCCCTGCGCCGAGAGGTCCCGTAGCAGCTATTTATGCGAGAGGGTTAGTCCTGACTGAATCAACTCAGTCTTAAAATAGTTGGGTCTTTCAGAAAAGATATCCCGACACCTGCTTCGAAGGCTGACGTTGCACTTTGTGAAGAGCTCGAGCACCTGAACCGTGATCTGACAAACTACTCGATCGGAACCATCTGTGATTACTCTGAAGATCGACCGCTCCTCGATTCGTTCAACCGCCGCGACGCGCATCATATTCCCTCCACCTCCACCGCTATCCAACCACCCGCAGAAGCTCGACTCAGATACATGACAGAGGACGAGGCACGCAAAATGAACGAGAAGTCGGCGCGAGAGCACCGAAAAGCAGAGGATATTCTGAGAGAGGAGAGAATGAAGGAGAGGAAAGGAGCCGGTGATGCCCCGGATCCCATGGAGTCTGTGCCGGAGAGTCTGTTCTCTGCGCGGACACGACAGCCTGAGGGATGGTCTTCTGCTGCTCAAGAGGCGTACAAGTTGCTCGTCGAGTGCGGAACTAACCTCAAGCAAGCGTCCGTCTCGCCACCTCCATCGAAGGCCATGTCTCCGATCAGTTCCCGCTTCCAGACTCTCGAGAGACCCACTTCTTCCGCTACAGACCGTTCGAGCGTCTCCCCAGCCCCGCCTCGTCCCGCCACTCCACCCATTTCCATCTCGATGAGGAAGCCGTACACGGAAGATGACGTTGAGCAAGTCACAGTGGAAGAAAACTCTCCGAAGCGAGTGCACATCATCGAGACGAAGCTCATCGACGGTCCCGCCCGCGGAATGAGTCCAATTCAAGAGCACCGCCATGTACCAGCCTTCACGACGCCGATGTCGAGCGCATTCCGAAAGCCGCCAGCACCTACCCCTTCCGATCAGAAGCCGCCACCGTGTCGTCCACCGAAGACCCGCCAGTTCCCGTTGGAAATCGACGAACGCAATCTCGCTTACGACAACTTAAACGGATTCGGAGCCGGCGCTCGGGTGGCTCCCCCAGTTCCACCTAAACCGAAAGTCAGGTAATGTAGAAAACTTTGCGAATCCGAGATTCTACGCCGATCAGAACAATTTTCAGTTTTGCCGACGATCGAGTCGCCACGTCACCACCACCGGTTCAGAAGGAGATTGCCAACTAGACCTTGTTTTGTTTTTAAAAAGATAATGTATTTAAAAGAGAAATCCATGTTGTTTTGCCCGCTCAATTTTTCAGTCTACCGGTGTGAAAATGCCTTTTCTTTTGTTTCCTCGCACTGTTTTCCCCCTTCTTCTTCGTGTATTTTGACTATTCTCTCCAAACCCCCACCCCTCTCATCGTCTTGCTCTTATCAGTATTGTTCTATTTGCATAATTATTCCCGCCTGAGATTCATTTCATTTTTCGTGTCAAACTGTCATTGCTCAACGAATTGCGACACAATTATTCAAGATTTTCTATAGGTTTTCTTTCTGTTCTTCCGAGTTCTTTTCTAGTCACCAATAAAAAAATAACATTTGGCCAGAAATCATTAATTTACAATAAGGGTTTTCTCAATCATTTCAAGTATCCTTCACATCTCATTTCTTCTTCTCCGCGATGCTCTCATCGAGAATGTTGCTGGCCTGGCGAGCAATAGTTTTCGTCTGAAAACCAATCGATAACAGTCCATAAACATTCGAGGCTCACTTGACTGGTCGAGTTGGCACTCGAGATGCTCCACTCGGAGCTCTTCTCCCACAGCTTCTGACCGCGAAACGAGAATCCGAGCACTTCGACTTCCGGGCGTTTTTCAGCCAAGAGAACGCACTTCATATTGAGAACCAATCGTTTCCCGTCAATGAGCATGTCGAGTTGGACTGGCTCCTCAAACGATTTTTGCGATGAAGTCGAGCTCCTCTCGTCCGAACTGCTCACTTTGATCGGAGTGATTTCCAGAGATTGATGAGTCGTTTTGACTGCAAAAATGAGGAATCACAAGAGTCACAGTCACGCTTCCTTGTCCCATCCAATCTTCGAAAAAGAGACAGAACGAACCGGCGCTGAGAATGACCACATTCCTCTCCTGCGTCTTCTGCTCGAAGATTTTCGCGGTCGGCGTGGCTGGCGACTTGGATCTTCCGCGAACGGCCGACAGCTTCACCTTCTCCTCCTTCACCGTCTCCTCCTTCTTCTCGCTGATTTCAGCCGGTTTCCCGTCCTCCTGGCGCACTTCGCGAGTCACTTTCGTCTCTTTCACGCGAAGAGTTCCCTGCGGCGACGGAATCGTCGGCGTCGACGTCGAAGCCGGAGACTTGTTGGCCGAGGCTACACGGTCCTTGTACAACTCGCCGGCAGTCATAGACAGAGACGAACCCGACAGGGATGCCGGCTTGCTGACGAGTACGGACGGCGTCTCGTGTTGCTTCCTCACTCCCTCCTTCTTTTCCATGGTTTCGACCAGACTCGACAGATTCTTCGACGCCTCCTTCTTCTTCGAGTTCAGACTCTTATCCAGATCCACTTCATTCTCAATCGGACTAAGTCTGTGCTCACGGATCGTGACGCTTCCGCGCTTCTTCTTATGCTCATCGGGAGTCACTTGTTTCACCGTCGACTTCTCGAGAACCGAGCTGTTCGGGGTCGAAGTGGCCAGTGGCAGCGAGTGATACAACGACTCGTCCTGTCGTGCAGGGTTCAGCTTGAGTGGCGCCTCGTCCGGTCGCTTCATCTTCGAAGATTGTCGGTCGGGGCTGGAGGAACGAGCGTTCGTGTCGGAACGAGTCGCTGAGACGCTTCGTTTTGCTGAACGGCTTCGTTTCGAACGGGAACGAGATCTTCTCGGTGGAACAGAAGAGGGGGCAGCTCCTGGAGCAGAAATGATGGCTCGCAGAGCTGGAATCGGGGCGACTCGGCCAGGAGTCACTAAAGCCTTGTGAACTGGAATTGGGGTAACCGGGGGTGGAACTTTCGGAGTTGGAGCAGCAGCTGGCAGTGCTGAAGCGATCGCCTGACGAGTTGGAGCAGGAGAGATCGCGGACGAGGTGGCGTTCGGGCTGGGAATCGTGAGAACTGAGAGACTCTCCGCCGTTTTCTCGATCATCTCGTGCTCGTTGAAGAAGAATCGGAGCTCCCGGTACTCGGACTGCTCTTCTCCAAATGACCCCATCGAGTGATTCCACATGTTCTTCATTTCAGCCGACGCATCGTGACGGATCAGGACTCTGAAATCAAATTGGTTTGAGTATGAGTCTGAAAAAAGTGCTGACCCGATATTTTTATTGTCAAACATGATTTGCTCGTTGAAGTGGACAGTTTTCGTCGGATCGAAAGTGGACTTCATCGAACTGATCCGGACGTTTCTGAAACCAACAAATATATAAGATTGCCGAATCGGGATCTTCAGAAATCAGTTGTGCATTCATTTCCCTACCCATCAACTTTGAAATCTCTGAGCCCGATCTTGAACTGTTCAGTGCGCGTGTACAACTGATCGACCACGGAGACGGTCTCGGAACAGACGACGTTCAGCCATCCGTCGGCCGCCTTCCCGTGCTCTCCGATAACCTTCGTCTTGCAGATGTTCGAGTAGCACTTCTCCTCGCTCACTGTCGACTTCTTGCCCGATCGGATCTTCTGGACGTTCTGCACCGTGTGAATGTAGATGCCCTTGTCGGAATAGTAGATCCTGCTCTGGAACTCTTCTTCCGACTCGTCATCTCTTTCGCCACTCAAGTCAGACGAGGAACGGCTCGTTCCCACGTATTCTGCCTCGATCATTTCAGCGTACAGCGACTTTCGTTCATCCAGAGACAACTTCTTTCTGGTGAGAAGGATCTTTGTCACGAACTGAACGATCTTCTTTTCGCTGGCTCCGGTGACCTGTTGTTCGGTAAGAATGTAGAGTGGCGAAGGCAGTTCGATGCACTCGTGCGGATTCTTCGGCGCCCTCGATCCGAGCACACTTTTGTTGCACAAATCGGTCGGCAGACGAAGAGCCACATCAGACGGGACAGATGGCTCGATCGGAATCGACGGAACAACGGATCGAGAGCGACGGGATTCTCTGAGGTGCTCGCCGCTTCTGGAGCGAGTGCGAGTCAAAGAGCGGTGACGTGACACCGACCGTCCGCGGCTTCTGGAGCGAGAACGGGAGCGAGACGTCGAAGAGGCCTGACTGCGGATCGCATTGTTCACGAGCGCCTGTCGACGGAGATCCGTGATGTCACGACGGCGACCTTGGGGAGTCGAGGTGATCGGCCTCTTTTCCGAAGGCTCGCACTCGCTGATGATCGTGATCTTCCGCTTTCTCTCCTGCTCCAGACGGATCGTGATCTCGGCCGGATTCTCGAGTGCCGACACGTACACCGTCTCATCGTCCTCCATCGGATCGTTCTCGTCGTCGTTGCTCTTTTTTACGGTCTGACGATCGTTCTCCATCTTATTGATTGATTCTAGTAGCCGACGACTATTTGCAAGAACTGAACAGAGGCGAGTTCTGACCTTTCGGAGTAACAGTAACGCGGGGGGACATGTCACGTTTCCACATCAACTTGAGACTTTCGAATGGTACTTCCATCAAAAAGACGATTCAGTCCCCGTTAACAATTCAAAATCTCCCGTGTTCGCACCATTTTCTCCTCCCGCTTCCTGTTATTTGATTGTGTCTCTCGAAACGCGATCCACTCATCAAATGTACTGTATCGGCCCTCCGGTAGTTGCAATGTGTGCGCACTGTATTGATAGAGATAAGAAGCGGGCGAGAGACTGCAGGCATAGAACATGTGTAAACACAGCACTCTCAACCTCATTCAATCTTAACACTTGTACGGTAGGAGAGGAGGAGGTGTCGATCGGGAGAACGAGAGCAGTTGACATAGCCTAGTTTGCACAAAACATGATCGAAGTCTTTCTTGTCAGAGTGTGTGCACACCCGAATACAATACACTTCGCGCGGCGGAGAAGGGCTCCCGCAGCATCCCTCGTCGAGAGAGAGAGAGAGGGAGTGTTAACTCCACAAAGTCTGTTTTGTAATCGATGCGCAGAGATTAAGAGGGGGCGGAAGGGAGTACGGTAGCGGCGCGAACTTTTGATTTTCCGGTTTCGGCGGCTTCGATTGTTTTTGTGAAAGAAGAAGAAGAAGCAGCCGTGTCGCTCTGGATTCGGAATCCGCTTCCAGATTGTCTTATCGACCCCGGTGAGTCTCATCTTCTGTTCCTGCGCGACGGGCCTAATGGACGTTCGGCGGGTGCCTTCCATTCACACTCTCTTCCCGCCGATTCCATTGTTCTTTCTCTCTCTTCCTCCCCTCTCTATCATTTGTTTATTCGGTAATCCTGAGGTCCCTCAGAAACCCCCCGGTTTCCTTTTCTTTCCATCATCAACCTTCCTGTCACCTCAAATCACACTTTGAGAGGTCCCGCGTAAAAACGCTCGGGTCCCCTCCATTTCACACCATTTAACTTCCACTTTGCGCGGATAATCTGTCGGTGTGAATGAGAACCGATTTGGGTTCGAACAGAAGCTTTTTGAGCCTGATGCACGTTGATGGGAAAATGGGTTTGGGAGAACGATTTGGGCTGAGTGATGCGTGAAAAACGGAAATGGGACAGCTGAAGTAATGGGCTCGAAGGAGACGAAAAACGGCTCGGATTCAGCTTCGGAGACCTGAAGATCTGTCATTGAAGATGTATTTCAGAGAACTATGCTGAGAAGTGACAAGGCGGCGGAAAGATTGAGCCAAAAAGATCGGGGGGTCGAGTCGGAACTGTGATTGTCAGTCCCTCTCGGGTATCCGTCCCTTCTTCTTCTTCTTCTTTTCGTTCCATTCAACCGAGCTTTGTCCCCTCCCCGTGTACCTACTCGTAATTTATTTGCACTGGCAATCTGCCAGATTGTTGTCATCACCCCCCAGCCAGTCAGTCAGTGCATTCACTCCGAAATCATCATATCGAATATCGTACAACACATGTCAAACATCGGGTCGGTCTCTGTCTCCCCTCCCACCCCCCCACCTACCTTCTTCTTTTCGATGCTTCCCGCCAACACCTGCCAGATCACGGTGTGTACCTAATTGAGAGCCTTCCGCCCTCTGCGTCTCGTCACTCCGCACGCTGCCTCGTCGATTGTTGTGGTTGCCAGCCCAACGGGTGTCCTTCCGGCCCAGTGTCCCCAATATGTTGATAGGTCGGATTGGATTCGAAAGTGTTTCGGTGCGAAAAGAAGGAGAGAACGGAATGATATGTTTGGGAAAAGCGGCCAGCTGCGACAGGTGTTTGAATTCGGAGAAGTTGGGAAGGGAGAACAAGTTGGAGCGAGAGGTGATATGACACATCAAGGTCGTCTTTGTTCTTTGTCTCCCCCTCCCCTCTACCGTACCCGCGACTGCTCCCCCTTAAAGCTCTCGCCTCGTTTCCTGCTGCTTCTCTCTCCCTTTTTCGTGTTCACATGCCAACCCGATTCGTCCTCTTCGCTTCGTTTTCCTTCCGTTTTTGCCTATCGTCATGGTAATCGGTGTCTCGTATAGTCGATAAATCCTTTATTTTCGGCCACACACTTCCGATTCGATTCGGTAGCTTTCTTCCGGAGTACTTACTACGATTACTTTCCAAATTTATTCTTCTTCCCCTTCAAAACCACCGATTTCCTGCTCTCTGTCAGTCAATTTTCAGAAGAGTGAGGCGACGAAAATAAAGTGGGCGGGGCTTATCAGTGAATGATAACGGGCGCTGATTGGCTGGTGGGAGGATGGAATCCCTTTCAGTTTATCGATGGGAAGAGAGGCTGGGAGAGGGCGTGGGGGGAGGCAGTTTGTATATCTAACTATAAACATAACAATTCTGTAGGATTAGAGATCATCAGAGAAATAATCAAAGAGTCCAGAAGAAGCACCTAATCCTCCTCACCGTCCGTATAAACTTCTTCCTCTTCTTCTTCTTCTCTTCTCCTTCACCCCCCAGAGTGTTTATATTCTTGCTCGTTCCTCCCCTGCTCAAATCTTCGAAAGAGAGAGAGAGAGAGAGAGAGAGAGTAATGTATATTTTCGTGATAGGACCCCCAATGGGGCAAGAAGCCCAATGAATAATTAGTGTGCTGACTGACTGCAATTACCTTCTCTCCGGACCGGCCGCGGTTTTTGACAAACACAATTGATAGAGAGAATAGGGAATCGGGGGGCGAAAGAGAATGAAAAGAAAGCCAGCGACGATTAATATTT
Organism: Caenorhabditis sulstoni; assembly: GCA_963966605.1. NCBI lineage: Eukaryota > Metazoa > Nematoda > Chromadorea > Rhabditida > Rhabditidae > Caenorhabditis > Caenorhabditis sulstoni. The sequence continues at coordinate 3,777,995 of OZ016478.1, read as the reverse complement.
GATGAACTTTTGCTTCTGTCTCGTTTTGGTAAACCGAGAGGAGAAGCGGACGCTGATTTTGACTTTTCGACGCGAAGGTAAGACGACTGTCCCGGCCGGGACTTCCCGTTTGCTCTTCTGCTATATCCTCCTTGACCCTTGCTTCCTTTTCGATCTGTTTCTTTCTTTCCAACTTTGCATTGTGTTTTTTATCTGTGCCCCCTCGTGTATCCTGCGTTCGTCCATCACCATCAAATCCCCTCGGTCCCAATCGAATCATCATCGTCCGCCGTCGCCCGCTGTGTGTGTGTGTGTCGCAGTGTTAGTGAATAGTCGTCAGGCAGCAGCGGATCGGCCCGGGCCGATCAAATTTAGCCGATTATCGTTTATCTGTGCCTCGTCGCTACCTGAAGGCTGTTGTCCGGACGAGGCAGTGGCAAAAACGGTGGGCGCCTTTGTCACTCCTCCTCCTCCTTCTCTCCCTCTTCCTCCCGCTACAAACATGTCTTTTCCCTCTTTGTCAGCCTCTGCGGTGGTGTGTTTTCTTGCCTCTCTTACTACTACTCTACAATCAATCAATCGCGATTGATTCAATTGAGACGACTCGATTTCGTTCGCCGATTCCCATTGTTACAGTAACCCCCACTCCTCCTCCTTTCAACCTTCTCCTTCAATCATCTCTTAACAAAACCATAACCGACATAAGAAGTTTCAAGGTGGTTCACTCTCTTTCGAATTCGCCCTCCTCTTCCACCATGTGTGTGTGTGTCGAAGGAGAAGGAGAAGAAGAAGAAGAAGACACAGGTGGCCGCCCGGATTTATGAGGCGTTGTGTTTCTGCCGCTTTCGCCCCGTCCGAGGGTGCCGACTTCTATCTTTTGCAACTTCCACGCATGGAAGGAATACCCGTTCCCAGCCCCCTGTTGTTTTATGACGTGGCAATAGCCTCCCTACCGAGTCTGCTCGAGAGAGAGAGAGAGAGCCAACCAATTCGATTGGATGGGATGGAGAGGCAGTAGTGAGTGTAATTACATGTGTGATATGCATGCCACATGTGGGGCCCCCCTCACTGACCTCCCTCCCAGGACCCCTACCATCTGGTGATTAGTTCTTCGTGTGTGTGAGGGCCTCCTGCTGCTATCCGTCTCGTTCCCTCCTCACTGACTCTTCTTCGCCTCCTTCTCCCTCTCGCTCTTCCCTATCTGCTTATCGTATGTGTGCAGCTGGTGGCAGCCTACCACACACACACATCCCCTTTCATTCTCATCACCAGTCCCCCCCTCATCATTATCCACATCACCACCACCATACTCTTCTCTCCCTCTTCCTCTCGACGTACGAGTTGGTTACATGATAGAAAAGAGACACGGCCAACCAAATATCCCCCCTCTCTCTTTCCTTTTCCCTCCCCCCATTTTCCAATTTTCCTGTTTTGTTGATAAATTGTGCGGCGTCCATCCACCCCTCGTTTTTTTTCTCTTGTGTTCTCCTTCTATTGACTGCCCGTCTCGCCTCGATTACTATTTCGGGAAGACGCGAATCATCTGACACCCTCACCTGATTAGACTCGAAATCTGGAATCATGTTGTTCGGTTGCGTATCACCGATGCGCACCCAATTCATCATCGCCCGCTTCTTTCTTTCGGAAACCTTGAGAGACTTGAGACAAAAGTAAACGAAGAAGAAGAAGAAGAAAAGGTCGTCGTCAGTTTGTTTGTTTTTGTTCAAAAAAGGGGGAACACGGAATCTGTATGCCGCCCGCGCGAGTAATCACCTCTCTTTCGCAACAGTCTCGCGCTCTAACCTCGACGGGACCATCTCATTGATAATTCCACTTCCTCGTTCTCTAATCTCTCGCCCGTTTCCCAATTCGAGATTAGTCCCTCGCAAAGAGCGATATGAACCGAAATCTTGTGTCATTTTTCAAGTACCTCTCGAAAATCTAATTAGGATTCCCTGCCTCCCCCTCGTCCTGCCGCCTTCTTCTCTCCTCTTCTATCACAAGAATGTCCCCCCGTCCCTTCACTTTTTCGCTTCTCTTCATCTAATCTCCGCTCGCTTTTTCTCACCAAACTTTTCGCAAATTTGAATATGATTTGATATGACACTCGCGCGCCGCTTTTTCCTTTTTTTCAAAAAGTGGGCGGAGCTTGAGAGGGTGGGCGCCCGCTTGTCGCGTGTCCTTTCGTTTCACACACCATTTGTGCATCATCGGCAGGCAGCACGGAGAAGAAGAAGAAGAAGGAGAAGGACCAACCTTGTCCGTTAAGTGGTTTCGAGTAAGACGTGACCCGCCTTTCTCTCTCTCTCTCTCTCTGATCAATCCATCATTGTCTTTGTGTTCGCAGAAGGGCACTCTGTTGGTGACGTCACGCGGGACTGCGTAATTACAGATGTTCTCTTGCTCGTGGCCTCCCTCGCCTCGGTGGTTCTATTGTGTTTATCCAGAGATGATTAGATCTCCTCCCGCCATCCTTTGAGATGTTTCCCCTCCGAAAACTGATAACCCTCTTGTAGCAGTTCCCGTCCCATTCCGTCTCGGTCCCCCCACCTCGTTCAGCAACTTGTCACGGCCTCCTCCTCCTCCTCGCTCGTCCTCCTAATCTCCCTATCCGGCCCCCTCCTGTCCTGATTCCCTGACAAGCGCGTCCCGCGTCTCCTCATCCACGGCCACACCAATTTCCATGTCAGGCAGCAACTATTATCGGATTGTGCGATCGATCTCCTTGGAGCGTCGTCGACCTCTATCCGCGACTAATTGCCACCTAATTGGGGGAACCAGAAGTGTGCCCCTGGATCTCAGGATCTCGCCCCCCACTCCGCTGATCTGTATCGATTGGACGGAGAGGCTCTCTGAGTCTGCGCGAGACAAAGGAGGTCCTCGTTGTCCTCCTCACCCAAGTGATGAGTGTGTCCTCCCCTCCGTGTCTCCCAACCCGTTGTCAGTCATGGTCGGCCATCGGCAGAGTCTCCTGCTGTGCCTGCCTTCCCTTTCTTCCCCCATCCTCCTTCTTCGTTTTCTTCGACAATCAATCACCGTCGACAATCACGTCGAATTCGCAATTATCATAAAGTTACGAGCAGTCCCTCCTCTGGTTCTATTCTCGCTCTCCTCGGGTGGCCGAGTAAAGTGATAAGTCAAATATTTGTTCGCGAGATGTACCTCTTCTCTTAATCCGCAGTAGTGGAGTCCATTCGACACCTGCTGTCCTGGTACCTTTTACAGTAGAATACATACCAATTACAATCACCATATGCCCCCCTAATCTCACCATTGATATGATGTAACGCCAATTAGCATGTTGTGTCATATTTCACACGTTCACTCTCAAAACTCATTAGGCTCGTGGACAGAGATCCATCACGACCATATCCATTTCCCCGCCGCCAAAGAGACCTGTCCAGCTGTGCAGGTGTTCTTAACATCAATCCGAGGAGGACTACTAGGGTTCATTAGTCGAGATAATGCCACGTGATTGAGGAGGAGAGCAGATGGTGCGCACTGATTCGGAGGCGGATTACAATCAGCCGAGAGCTCTTGTCACATTCGAATCCGCACACTCCCAGTCCCTCCTTCCCTCGGTTTTTTCGCGCATCCATCAAAATGATACCTCCTTCGGCGCCCTTGAAATCGTCGTTTCGAGAAGAAATGTTGCGATCACGCTCTCAGTGTCCATCATCATCATCATCTTTTTTCGGTCGTCTCTCCCTCCGGTGTCTCCGTGATTATTAAACAACCCACTTGAAAACACTCCGTCCCGCGTCCCTCTATAACCTCATTGCAAATGGAAGGAGAAGAAGGACACCAGCAGAAAAGGAAGCGAATCTCCTCTGTTTGTGGAATACAACACTGTGTGATGGTGATGGTCATCATCATCATCATCGTGTGTACACATATACTTGTCTGTCATGAAACTGAGAAGATGTTTCATTCCGTTAGTCTCAGTCACGATCCACAGTCTTGTCTCAAGGCTACCATCCCCCCGTACTTTATCACGACCCCCAAAGCCTCTCGCTTCCGATTCAAATCTTCATTGGCTTCTCGCCCTCGAAGTTGCCAAAGTCTAACGGGTCACAGGTCGTTTTGTTCTAGTTCCGCTGTCCTTCTGTGTCTCGCGCGATATTCAAATTCAAACTTGGCGCCGCCTCGCCGACGGCACTCCTCTATCAGAAGAATGCGAGAAGCGACCTCGAGCCCCGGGGCGGGACACGGGCGGATCAAACTATTTTATCGGTTTCCTTCTCTTCTTTTCTTTGCTGGCGTTTTGCAATTCACAAAGACATGGAGACGAAAAGAGACACATCTGGCATCCATCCAATCAACGTTTTTAACACCACCGTCCCTCTCCTCCTTGTCTCCTCTCCTCGTTTCTTCTTCCTCTTCGTCTTCTGATGATACTTGTCTCTCGTTGTCTAGGACACCCTCCTCTATCACCACACTCTCTTGTTCGCGATCCTCCAGGGCCCTTCGGAGACCGCTCGATAACCTTGAATTTCGTGTTGTGTGGGCCTTCTGTGTTGTTTGAGACGGGGCAAGAGGGTGAACGAGACAAGTGATGATTCGCTCGCTCTCAATCCTCGTCGTCGTCGGCCTGCTCTTTCATTGCTCGCCGGATTAGACCTCGCCTCTGGGAAAAGTGTGGGAGAGCGACGTGGCACTCGGACTGTTCATTCGGTTGACAACGCTCGAAACATGTTTCGTCCCCCCCGGCCCCTTCTGCGTCTCTTTTGATCTTGTCAAGTTATCGTATATCTTAGATCTGAGTGTGAATGTGTTTACATCCTGTAGATCACAATCATCTCTTTTCCCTCCCACTTCTAGACGCGCGACAACTGATTTCCGTCCGACCTTTCCTTGAACTTGAACTCGAACCCCTCCTTCTTCTTCTTTTTTTTTGAAATGAATTTTCTTTCCAGATCCGTATCACCTCGTCAGTCTACTCTCCTCCTCCTCCTCTTCTACTTCTTATCAAGTGAGTCCCACTTCTCTTTCTGCCCCTCATCTCGGCTGTTTTCGTCACTTAGCGCCTTTCGGCCGTCGGTTATGCTCTCTCCGGATATATGATGTGTTCAATGGAGCACGAAATCATTCGCGGCATATTACCTGTCCATGACATACACAAATCAGTGAACACATCACTAAACCCCCAATTTTCACTTCCCTCCTTTCGGGCTTTCGAATTTCACTCGCTCACTTCGGGAGTCGCTCAAAAACAAGGCCTACTGTAGATGGATGGAAGGGGGATCCATCAAAACGGAAGAAGACGAAGGAGAAGCTCGCTCGCTTGCTCTCTATCTGGAAAACGTCGTCAAATTGATAGGTTGGCACTCACTCATCCGGGGGGCGACTCGTTGCTCTCAGATTGGAGCGAGAGCTTCCTGTTGAAAACAGAGATAATGGATGAGTTTTGGCGAGAAGAAGGCAGATGTTTTGAGATGAGGAAAGGCGACGAAATCTTGAAAAATGACCGCGAATTTCGGAAAGAAAGGAGTGGATTAAAGAGGAGAAGAAGAGGGCCTCTCCTGACTGATTGACATGCAAATTGGCGGTTCTCCGCCCGTCTCCCAGTACTCCTTTGTGCCTCCGTCCCTTTGTTTGTGGTAGAACCCACTACCTCATGTGGCAAAGTACCAGTTTCACACTCGTATGTCAAGAACGTCGACTGTGGAGCTGGAGGCTCCTCGCCGACAGAAGAAAGGTGACAGATGCGATAATTGGTTGTGGACAGATGCCACGTCATAATGGAGTTCTGATGGAAATCTCGTTATCCTCTCCTCGACTCGCTTTCTTTGTTGGTCCTCTGCTTTCGCTTTTCCGAGAGAGAGAGAGAGGCTCCTCTTCTCTCGAAATCATGATAATTCAATGATTCTTCCTCTCAGCTCTTCCCGCCAGAAATGGCATTGTTGTTATGTGCTTCTCTCCCTCCCGGCTCTCCTATTCTTTCTTTTGCTCAGAGAAGCCTATTATCTCGGGGACTGGTCTCGCTCGTGCGGGCTCCATCAACGAATAGAGCACAATAAATGGGTGATAGAGGAGACCCTAAACGAGATTGGATAATATATATATATTTGGAGGGCGGGCGGCGCGCCTTCTCTTCTTTCGAGGGAGAGAGAGAGGGGTCACAGAAGGGTCGCTTCGAGTCTGCGTCTCCACTCTTACCTCTTCTTATCAGAAGACGTGAAAAGCATGTGAGAGCTCTTTTGAGCAGCCCTCCCCCCCCCCCGTGCTTACAAATCGATTGCCTTTCGCTCGACGGCCCGCTCACCATATGTTTTGAATGGAGGTCCGCTTCCTTCCTTCCTTCCTTCCGACTGACTGATTTGATATCTCCCTTCCTCCCCTCCTCCTCCTTCTCTTGCCTCCTCGAGCCGCCCCCATCTGGTCTCTTCTTCTCTCGCCGTCCCTCCCTTACCTCTTCTTCTGCTTCTAGCCCCTTCTTTATCTTTTTGCTCTCCTCCCTCATGTGATGCTCGATTCGATGTTAATTACCAACAGACTTCACTCGCGGAAGCATCTCTTTCCTTGAATTTCGTCCTTTTTCTCCTCATTTCCTCTCCAATTCTCGCAAGATAGAGGACACTGATAAGAGATATCGATTGACTGATAAGCGCCGCCCCTCGCTCGCTGATTGGTTGTCCGGGGGGGAAGAGACGAGACGCAGGTGAGCGAGAGAGAAAGTCACTGATAAGAAGGGGGCGGGAGGAGGAGGAGGAGCGACTCGCTGATTGGTCGGCGACGGATTGGGCTTTGATCGGAAGTTGTCACTTGATAGAACTTCGCTCGACCGCGCTCTCTTGCCGTTTCCACTCGCCTGCCCCTTAGTTTCGCCCGCTCCCCTCCTCCTCCTGCTCCTCGATATTCCATATCTCGCATTGTTGTCATTTCTCCCATGCCTATATCAAATTTCCCCCCTCCATACTCCTCACCGAAACAGAAAGAGCTCTCGCGGGGGCTCTCTCGGCGCCTCTTTGCTCCCCGGGACGACCGAGTGTCCTCCTCGGCTCGCCATGGCAACTTCTTCTTCTTCTTCTTCTAAACTTGCAAACGGTCACACCGCGCGTCTTCTTCTTTCCCTCTCACCAGTCATCATCATCATCATTGTCGTCGTCGTCGTCATCATCTCCCTCCCTTCCTCGTCGTGCCTTGAAATGGGAAATGGAACAAAACGGTGTGTGTCTCTCTCCCTGATCACGTCTCACTCCCAACTTTGCCCACTATCTCGCAGATAACAATGCCCCGAGTATGGGCAATTATGGGAGAGTGGGAGGGGGGACAGAGAGGCATGTTATTCAATGTTTTCACCCGCCCCTTGCTTGCCTTCTTTAACAGGGGAGGCGACCGAATACTAGACCCGGAGCGAGTAGAAGCGAGATCAAAGCGTATGATAAGTGACGGTGATGACGGAGTGTCTGCGTCTCTGCGACTCTCTTTGTCACTCTTTGTCTTCTTCGTCCCCCCTCGATAATTATGGTAATTATCTTTGGAAAGAGAGAAGACGGACGGGCGAGAATGCACACAGAGCCCTCTTCTCTCTCTCTCTCTCTCACCCCACCAACACACTCTCGTCGTCTTCTTCTTCTTCTTCGTGCTCCGAGGAGCCGAGACGAGCGGCGGCGGCGGCACAACATCTCATCAACTGATATGCATCGCGCGCATGTCAGTCGCTGCTCGGTCGGCGCTTCTTTCTCTCTATCTCTGTGCTTCTGCGCGTCTACTATCTCAATCACTATCAGAAGAAGAAAAAGAAGAAGAAGAAGAAGAAGGCGTGTAGTCGTCGTCGTCGTCGTCGGTGGGAGGCAGCGGGAAGAGGAGGGGCTCCAATTCGAGTCCCTTATTTGTTCTTCGTCGTCTCGTCTCTTGTGCGCACTCCCCCCACATCATCTTCATCATCATCATCACCACTACCACCACCACCGTCATCCAGCTTCCTCTTTTGGACGGACCTATTTCATTTTCCATCACCATCAGGCGGCTTCTCTCCTGGTTGCCGCTGGCTATATTTGCACAACTCTATCCATTCCTCTTCATTGCTCTCTTCAAAATTGCGAAATTTGCTCCCGAGGAGAGTAGACCTGTATTATCATTTGGTTCTCCCAGAGGGTACTGTAGCATCCGAATGCACAAGAACTTTGGCTTTTCTGCCGTTTCCTTCCAAAATGGTGGCACCCCACTGTGACGGCCCAAGTGCACGATTGACAAATTGACGATAATTTCGCGCGCCCCCTCCATCCCCGCTTTTTCATTGTTATGATTTCGAAGTGGCCCCCCTGGCGGGGGACAATGGTTCCCAAGGAAACCAGAGCCCCCAATGATAGAATATTCAATAGACCCTCTCCGCTTTCTAAAACGGACGTCCACCCCACTCGACAAAGGTCCATTATCTCCACTCGCTCTCTCCCCCTTATGGTGCTCGCAGAGCAGGTGAGTCGAAAGGGAGGCGGGGCATCATCACCCGCATCCGGCCATATACCTTTTCGAGTAGTGGTGGTGCCTCCGCCCAGCACCGCCCGCCCAGTCCTCCTTCCCTCCCCTTGGCTGGCCAGTCACACACTGATCTATTGTTCGAGTGGCGAGGCCCCCGTTGTCCACGACCACACACAACCTCCACTACGCTCCTACTCATGGAAGATAATCACACACACACACACTGAGTGAAGGGACACAATGCGCTCCTTTTTCTTCGTCCTCTTCTCCTTCTTCTTCTTCGCCTCCACTTTTTTTCCTTTTTCGCATCTGAAGTTCTCCAACTCTTTCCTCGGCTCTCGGATGATTACTGTAGACAATCTCTCGCGACCCGACGCAATCGTAAAATCCAGCTGATTATCCCAGGGACCCGTCTATAAAAGGAGCAATTTGCGGGAAATTGCGCGCACCGCAAACTTTTATGACCATCGCTCCCTCTCTCGGTCTCGTTGCTGTTTTCGGTTGTTTCTCGTATAGAAATAGAGCAGATGTCCTTCTTTCTCCGCACCATATCAAGCGATAAATTATCGGTTTGGCGATAGGAGGTGTGTGTGTAGATAATCCGTCCGGGTGGGGGAGACAAATCCGCTATCGCCTATCCATCCCTCCTCAGAAGAGACCCGTATCCTCCTTCGCCTCCTCTTCTTTTTGCGCCTCTTCTCCCATTCGACAAAAGATACGATCGTTCTGCGATCGCGCGCAACTGATTCGGTGTTAACACGCGTGTTAGAGGGAGAGAAGAATGTCGTCGCCAAAACGAAGAAGACGAGGCGCGCTCGTCGTAGATCGCTATCATCCAACGGGGTCCCTCTTCTCTTCTCTGATCAACCCGGCACCGAATCGATAAGCAGATCACTATCGGAGCGCCCTCCACCCCTCCTCTTTACATTCCTTTGTTCAACTTCTGTGTCGTCTCCCTGTCCAATCCCCCTGTTTCCTTTTCTGATGACTTCTGGTTCACTCTCGCTTAACAGATGCGCTCGTCTGGACTAATCGATAACCAGGATGAGGGTGAGAGGCGGAGCTGATGCGCGGGAGGACGCTCGCGCGCGCGCGCGACGCACCTGACCCCGCCCCTTTGCGTCGTCGTTGTTCAACCCGACGACAGACGTCCTCATCCGTATTCGTCGCGCTCATTATTTACTCTTTTGAAACTCCCTCGCTCACTTATCTGGTTTGATCTCCTTCTTCTCCACCTCCTCCTCCTTCTCTTTCTTCTTCTCATTTCCTCCGCGTCGACACACATTTCCACCGTTCTCTTTTTCAGTTCATATGTCGATCATAATGATGACGGAACAGTTGAGTCAAGAGCCGCCGCAAGAGCTCGAATCTCTCGCACAGGAGCAACAGAAGCCGGCGTCCGAGTCAGCACCGGAGACTCCGCAGCTGCCCACGCAGGATCCTAAGCAGGACCAGCCGTGCGTCGGATGCAAGTCGCTCCAACTTGAACTCGCCAACGTAAGAGCCTCTTTTGTTTCGATTCCCGAGCCTCACATTATCCGTTTGCAGACAGTCAGTTTGATGTTGACCAGAATGGATCAGATGCAGACGAAGATCGAAGAATTGCTCACCGAGCGCGAGATCAAAAACATAGAGGAATCGCCTGGATCCTCGCGAAAGATTACTCCATCGTCGACTCGCTCTCGCAACTCACCGAAGCTTGATGTGCCGTCTGCCTCGAGCCCCGTCGCCTCGGCTTCCACGTCGGCTCCGACGATCGCTGCAGTCTCGGCCCCGCCAGCCGCCAACGGAGTAGCTTCCAGAAAGCGGAAGACGAAGGTTCGTTCGCCGACGCTCACCACGGCCGCCTCGCCGCTGCCCGACTTTTCGAACTTTGTCAACGGATTCATGTTCGATCCGATGAACACGGCTATGAACATGAACAATCAAGTCGGCATGATGCAGTTGCTCTCGTTCGTCCAGCAACAGCAGCAGCAGGCAGCTCCCCAGTCGCAGCAGAGTCAGCAGCCGGTGTCGCCCCCGGAGGCCAAGCAGGCGAAGATCGAAGAGCCAGCTGCTAAGATCACACCGAAGGAGGAGCCGACTGAGCTGAGTCCGGAGACGTCGACCGATTCGGAGATGATGACCAGCGAATCGATGGTCTCTCACGCTCAGCATCTACTCGACGCGATCAGCGCCCAATTCAACAACGGCCAGGCGGTGAGTGCATAAGAGATCAAAAGTGCCCCCGTTTCTTTCGTGCGCACTTTGTTGGGGAGGAGACAAAGGGAGATATATCACCATCGTAGGCGCCCCGCGCGGCGCGATGTTCTTTTCGAATCGCCTTTTCCTTCTAATCTCTTTCTTCATTTCCAGGCCACCTCGAACACTCCATCGTCCTCGTCGCCGGCCACTCCGCTCGTCGCTCAAGTCAAAGTCGAGGCGACGGCGACACCGTCGCGCAGCGAGAACGACGACTCGAACGACACGAACACGGCCCGCTGCTCGAACTGCAACACCGATAAGACGACGGCGTGGAGACGTGACGCTGACGGAAAGCTCGTTTGCAATCCGTGCGGACTCTACTACAGGCTGCACAAGGTTGGTTTCTTATAGATAGTTGGTGTGGGCGGAGGGATGTGTTCTTGTGTGTCTCCCCTTCCCGGAATGGAATGGGATCGAGCGCGTTATCTGATGCGTGGCAGTCGAGGGAAAACGGAGGGAAACAACCTAGTTAAGATAGCGGCAAGGCGCGAGCGGGCTGAGATTGAAATATGAGATTAGTTGCCTCTATCCGCTCCTTGACTTTTTCCTATTAGTGTTGATGCCCCTTGATGTGGATAGAGATGATGTCTGATATCTTCTCCACCACCCTCTACCCCCCCTTCAAGTCCCGCCTCCTCCTCTACAGTACCGATACGGTATCGTCGGCGCCTTCCTTCCTTCCTTCCTTCGTTTCCATCACCTCTCAACCATTATGTGGTCGCCTCTACCAGCAGCAGCATCTTCTTCCTCCTCCTCTTCTTCTTCTCTTCGAAGATAATTAGCGTATCGCGCGGCGCGCGCACGTCGTCGCGGTGAGGAGACAGTCAATGATTACCTGTAACTCCTCTTTTCCATCTTCGCCTCCGTCTTTGACGCCGAAAGATGGCGCATTGTTCAGAAGGCAGGCCCGGCCACCGACAATTAGGAGTGAAACTAGTGCACGCGCAAACAATCCCCCCCTCCCCTGTCATCATCTTCATCTTGGTTCAGCCATCCATATCTGGTAGGCGAAGAGAGAAAGAGATGAAGCCCTGTTTGAAGGGAGGACCAGAGGGTTTCCGGGACACCTGGATGGCGAGGGGATCCTAATCAGAGCCCCCTTCCGTCGGGCTGAGCCAGGTGGTGCCTCACTGCCGGGGGTCACTGTACCACCGATAATTATCATCGCATCGTCGTCGTCGTCGTCGTCGCCACCACTCTTTTGCGGACTCCTTTACCCAATTTCATAACCTTGGAGTACATCATCTAAAGGCGGAACGTCTTCTTCTCAATTTGCACATAACAATAGGCGACACAATAGGGCACGCTCTTTCTCTCACTGACTGTCTTCGGGGGGTAATTAGAAGTGAAAGACGCCGGTAGATACACACGCACACACAAAGTGGCCCAGATAGAGAGACAGGGATCTCCACTGCTGATCATTCATTTCTTCCCTCTTTCCAGGTTCGTCGACCGATCGAGATGCGCAAGAATCACATCCAGCAGCGCTACCGTCGCAAGAATAAGGATGTGAAGGTCGAGCTGCCCGGCTTCGGCGACGTCAAGCTGGAGCCCGGGTTCAACGACCAGGCGTTTCTGAATCAGCTCCTCACCTCGATCCCGAAGACGACCCAGCAGCAGCCGGCGGACGCGAAATGGGAGGCGCCGGCGGCGAACTCACTCAGCTTCCTGGAGCAAATCACCCAGTTCACGCAAGCTCAAGAGCCCATGAATAGCAGCGCTTTCTTCTAATTGTCGTGTCTCCCTTCGCCTCTCGCTGTGTGTCCTTTCACTCTCAGGGCTTCTCCTCTATTTTGATTAACTATCGCCTTGTTTTGATTTATAATTTGCCTAATAATTATCTGCCCCCCTCTCTCCTCCCGACCCCTCTTTCCATAGGAATCTTATCCGTTTGGTGTTGCCCTTCGTCTTCTTCTTCGTCTTCTCTCTCTCTCTCCCCCTCCCCCTCCCAATCCAATTATTTATTTCTTGTCATCATCACCACTTCCACTTCTTTCCGCGTGTTTCAGTATGACTGTGAGCTTTACTCGTCCCCCCTCCTCCTTCCCCCTTTTTCATTTCAATGTTCCCCTAATAACCACTCCCTCCTCCATCATATGACAGAAGCCCCCTCCCCCTTTCGACTGTGTATTCCGGATGAGACGGTGGCCCCGCCCACCGCCTTCCGCACTTCTTCTTCATCTCCTCCTCCTCAACTTCTTCTGCATGGTTGTGTTGTTCTGGTTTGCTCTCTTCCCTTTTACCCCTGCCTTCGTTGCATTTTCAACTCTCCATCATCTCCAGAACTCATCTCAATTCCAATTTCACTTTTACTTTTCATCTCCAACTCGTCGCTCGGATCGAACCTTTTCCCGTTTCTCCGCCCCCAAAAAACTCGATCCTCGGCTCCAAAGGAGCTCTTTTCTCCTCCATCTCCTCACTTTCTGTGTATGGTTTTTGACGGATAAATTGATTTCACCTGATATATTTTCTTTTTTCTCTCTCGCTCTTTTCTGTCTCGAATCCGTCAATGCCATCCGCATCCACACACACACACACCTGTTCCGCCTCCTCTTCCGCTCCTCGTTCCGCTCCTCGTTCCGCTTCTCGTTCCGCTCCTCGTTCCTCAGCCTCTCACACACACACGTGGTCTCGTAGTTTCAGATGACGCTCGTCGACGTCTCATGTAGTCCCGTGTTGTCGTCGGAGCAAACTGAGCAGCAGCAGCCGCCGCCGCCGCCGCAGCAGCAGAGTCCGGCGGAAGAGGAGCCGCGAGTGGTTGCTTCATCTGGAGCAGAAGCGGATGGAGAAGAAGAAGCCGTTGCAGTTGGGCCGTGCTCCGGATGTGTGCAGTTGCACAAAGATATCAAACAGGTTCGAATAGGAGAAAAACTCGAACCGGGGACGAAAACGGGAGGATATTCAGAACGTGGAGCAGATGATGAGCAAGTTCGATTCGTTCTGCGAGCGATTTGATGTGCTGATCGCGGCCGAGAAGGAGAGAGAGAAAGTGGGCTCTTCGAGCAACGGAGCACTGGGGCTCAGTGAGCACATGTCCGAGAGCGGAAGTGAAGAGAAGGTGGGCGGGTTTTGAATTCGCGCCAACTCATCTTCAAACGAGATTGCGAAAGAGCGCAGTTCTTGTGAGTCACACTCGTGTCTCTCGTTTCAGTATGCTCCATCCCCCACTGGAAGCCGTGGATCTCCATCGTCCAGTCATCATCTTCACAACGGAAAAGCCGGGTTGAACGGGGGATCCAGAAAGAGGAAACCGACAAAGGAGTCAGTGAATCGCATCAACTGTTTCCTCGAGAACGGCGGTTCTCCACTCGATGCGAGTGCTCTTTTGAGCCGGAGCAACGGGTCACCGGCCGAGAAGGTGTCGTCGAACTCGCGGCAGACTCCCGCCTCCGCGAGCTCGCCTTTCCCCGATTTCAATAATCTCAATCAGTTCATGTGTGAGTGCCCCTGAAACTTCCAACCGACCACGTTCCATGGTGTTTCGATTTCAGTCGACCCGATGTCGAATCCGCAGAACATGATGCAGTTGTTGAGTTTCGTTCAGCAACAGCAACAGCAACAAATTGCTCAGCAGCAGCAGCAGCAGAAGGCTGAGATGGTGAAAGCGATGAAAACTGAGGAGTCGGAACGACAGCAGCAGCAGCAGCAGACGGTGCAAGTGAAGCAGGAGCCCGTCGAGCAACAGGCCACGCCTCCCGTCGATCAACAGCAGCAGATTATCGATCATTGGACGGCACAGTTCATCGCGGTGAGTGAAGATCGTCGGTCTGCAAAAGATCGACCCCCCGTACAACTGGATAGTCACCCCGTTCCCTCTTTCCAGAAAGCGCCCTCCTCTCCGACAGTTCAAGCATCCGCGTCGACGGGCTCTCCGGATGACGACTCGGCGGGCTCGACAGTGTCGCGGTGCTCGAACTGCTCGACGACGAAAACGACGGCGTGGCGACGAGATCTGGCTGGAAAGCTGGTGTGCAACGCGTGCGGACTGTACTACAGATTGCATCGAGTGAGTGGAAAGGGAACCTTGGCCACGGGAAGTAGGGTTCGAAAAAGATAATTAGAAGATTGGGGGTGAAGGAAGACGGTCGATTACCTCTTCTTCTTCTTCTTCTCAGTTCGTTTCTTCTTCCTGTGCGTGTGTGTGTGTGGAAAGGTCGTTTCGGCTAATTATCGATGCGATCCGAATTGGCTGAGTGAGTGAGTGAGTGCCTCCTTCCGACGCATCGTCAATGATGATGATGATGGGGAAAAAAGAAGAAGAAGAAGAAGAAGAACGAATGAGATGAGTTCGGAGAAGAAAGAGATGAAGCAAACGTTAACGAGTTACCAGCATATTCGTTCGGGAAAAAAAGTGGAACGGAGGAGAAAGTAGAACGAGATTCGAGATTTATTGGGTGTCGAGAAGTATGATTGAAATGGGACGGAGAGAAAAGATGAACACCGGGGGACTATTGCTTCCTGGAAGTACGGATGTTTCAGACGCATCGACCAGTCCACATGCGGAAGGATTTCATTCAGCAGCGGTTCCGACGGAAGATCAAGGAGGAGGAGAACGTGAGTGATGGGATCCTCCTCGGGAAACTGGGCGAGAGCGCCCAGTTTGTGAGCTGGACCGCTCGGAGGGGAACATCTGGGACCGTCGGATCCTTCCAACCCTCTTCCCGCTTTCAGCCGGCTATCTCTCCGTCTCTGACGCTCGGTCAGCTCTTCGGCGTTCCTCCGAAGGCCAAAGAGGAGGAGAAAGTGAGTCAGCCGATTCTGGAATGATCCGTCGGCCTAGACTCTCCGGGACTTCTCCCGTTCCGCTCTCCGAACAATCCTCCGTTTTCAGCCGGCTCCCCCGCAATCGGCGATGCTCGGCCAGCTCTTCGGCATGTCTCCGATCAGCTCCGGATGCGCGACGAACGCGTTCCAGATCCTCGAGCAGTTCAATCAGCTCAACAGTCAGAACCAAGATCAGCTCAACTCGAGTGCTCCGCCCGTCTGAACTCTTTTCCCTCATTCCGCGTGCCCACTAGTTTCCCTTCTGTGCTTTACTTCCTATATTTCCCCAGCAGTTTTTTTTCGCATTTCCAGTATTGTCGACCCCGGCGGTGGTCTTCTCGATGTCCAGAATCTCATTTCACTTCATCTGTCAAAAGTATTCCCAGAAGAGCAGGTTTCCTCTGAACTATTTTTTCATTTCACTTGGCTCCGTCTCTCTTTACTCCTTTCTCTAAATATTGGTTTTGCATAATCATCCACACCTAATTGCAGTGTGCATATCGAAGTTTTAAAACAATAAAAACCGCATATTTAGGACCTCGCTTGAAAAAAGTTCGATCTGGAAGCGGATGGAACTGGAGTTCCAAGAAACGCGTTCTACCCCTATTCGAGTGCTCTTTTGAGCCGGAGCAACGGGAGTACTGAGAAGAACATCTCGAACTAGCTAGAGACTCCCATCGCAGCAAGTTTCTCCGATTTCAAGCGTTGAAAAAAATACTTGCCATGTACAAATTATAAAAAAGAGAAACGAAATGTTTTTGATGGATGAGGGAGAGACCGGAGAACATTGCGATAACTCAGGGGTAAACGTGGATCTTTCGAAAAGCAGAAAAATTTAAAGGGAGGTGGGAGATGGGACGTCAATGAAAAATAGAACAATAAGTGTGATAGGGGGCGGATTTCAATCACATTAGATCGATCGGTTTACCGTTTACGAATAAAATAGTAAATAAGCAACGAATTTGGTAATAATAATAATAAGAAGAAGAATAAAGGGGCGAGCGGAGAATCGAGCGTTAAGAAAAAAAATAGATAGTGATCACAATCATCGGAAAACAAAAAAAAGGGAGAAAACGAAAAAGGGGTTGTGTAGAGAATAGAATGGGTGCGGAATTCGAGACCCGACAAAGTCCAAAAACGGGGGAATTTAAAGAAACTGGCGGTAATTTGGTCACTAGGAAGGGGGAGAAGGAGGCGGGGATTGTTGCTGCGTGTTAGCTGATGACTTCTTGATAGAGTCAAGAAGACGAGAGGTACTCCGCTCGAGCCGGCTCTTCTGCTCGCGAAAGGCGCTGGAAGCACGAGTGACGAAAGAGTCAAGTGTGGAACGGAGAGCAGCAGTAGTGGTGGAGGAGGAGCCCGCTGAGCTGATCGACGAGATATCGGGCTGAAAGTAAGAGGGTTGAAGAGCGAAGAAGGCTAGAAGTGGATAACAAGGAAGTTAGTAGGGGAAGAGGTAGACGTGAGAAAAGGAAAGAGGGAGGTGAAAATCAAACGATTTCCAAACCTGAATATCAAACCAATCCAATTCGCTTCACTCACTCATTCTGTAACTCAAGAAAGAAATAATCCAAATTATTCCAGATATCCCAGCAGTCAAAACCTCATGAACCCGAATTTTTTTCAAGAGACTTCACTAGTTAATCTTCTAACTCACATTCAAAACGCCGCGCTGTTGCCAAGATCCTCCGGCCCCAGCGGGGCAGGCGGCTCGTCGGGAAAATCCGGCACACTGGTGGCGTCAGAGTCGTCTTCGAAGAATTGATCCGACGAGTCAGTCAATGCAGGCTGACGAACGGGACCCGATGAAGTCGCCTGATCGGAAGTCGTCGGGGTGGGCGGAGCGATGAGACGGACCGAGTCGCTCGTGTCAACTGGCAGCTGAGAGGAGAGCTTGTCGACCTTTGGTTCCTCAATTCCCAAGTATCGGCGGCAATATGATGCGATGCATCGGTGCACGAACTGGTACTGATCCTGTGTCTGCACCATGCTCGCTCTCTGCCTTCGCAGCGCTATCACGAGTCCGTAGACGTCGATGGAGGTCAACGTCTCCGCCTTCATCTGCTCTCTTATGAAGTTGACTGCGATGATCGTGCCTGTCCGTCCGACACCGGCACTGCAATGCACAAGGATCGGCGCTTCCGGCCCCGTCTCATCATGGATTGCCTCCATACGATCGATCATGTTCAGGAGCTGTTTGTCTCCAGAAGGGCACCCGTGATCTGGCCACTCCCGATAGTGCAGCTGATAGACCGTCCGGCTCTCTCCGGTTGTCTGATTCTGCATCTCCAGGACGCGCATCAGATACTCGTCGTCCTCCTCGAACGAGCGCTCTTCTTTCAACTTGATCTCGTAGTCTCCAAACAGCTCGCTTCCTCCAACCGCTTCTGGCCAGTATCGCTCGCATTTGATTTTGCTCAACTCGACTAACTTGCACAGAATCACAATTAGCCGCACTCCGTGCTCGTCGATCATCTTCCACCTGAAAATTTAAACCTTAAGGTTCAGAATTCATCTGTCTATTCGAACCATTCATCGAGAGTGGCTGGAAGTGGAGCCTGTGCTGCGATGAAGTTCGTTTTGCCTCCAGGAAGCTGAATCAATGAAGCATTCATGTATCCCTCTGGATTCTCCTCGTCTCTTCTAATTTCGACTCGATTGTGATCATCTGAAAGTATTTATCCAATAAGAGGCAGGTTAATTCAATCGGCTCACATGGGAGAATGTCACGATATCGGTTCCGGGCGTAGTGTTGCGGGGCGACGGCGCAATCCGTTCTGAACTCGGGCTCTGCTCGAATCTTCTCCTGTTCGATACGAACTTGCTGAAAATCCTTTGGAAATTTGCTATTTGACAACAAGAAACGGATGATTTCTCACATAGAACCGCTTCAAATAGTCTTGCTGCGTGTAGGACTCTTCTTCTGTCAGGAAATTGCGCAGAAGAGTCTCCATCGACGGATTTTTCTCAACAGGAGCCGCAGCAGAGGACACGGCGACTGGCATTGGAGTTCCGTTGCCGATCGTGGCCGCCCGCTCCTCCTCGTTTTCGAATTGAATCAGGTCGCCCGTCGGTACTGCTGAATATCGATTTCCCGGATGATCGCGGAAAAATAACACTTACCTTTGGTCACTCTTTCTACCTGATTGATATCCGTTCTCACGACGGGCTTCGAAGTGGGAATCGGGGGAGGACTCTTAGCCTTTGGCTCCGCCGACTGCGGCTCCATCTGCAATCAAAAACTCTATTGGTTTCCATCGATTCATCTGTTGAGCGGCTTTCTGAAGTAAACTGACCGATTCGGGGTTGTCATCGTTCCAGACGGACGCCGATGAAGCATCTGACATTCTGCAGATCCAAACGTTTGTGTTTCCTTACCTAAAAAAGAAAAAAATCGCGTTTTTTAATCGAAAGAAAGAGGAAAAGAAAACATGAAAGACACGAATCGGAGGGAATGAGTCATCGTTACTGCTTTCAATTAGAAGGGACTAGGAACTTTTTCGAGAAGGGCCGCAAATAAACGAAAGGAAAACTTGAAAACTCGCGCCACAAAAAAAAACTGTGACCAGACTCTTGCGAGGAGAGAGTCATGCGCCTTTGAAGTTTCTCATGGCTAGAATTTGAAAATTTCGAACCTATTTCACAAAAAAGGCATTTTCAAGTCTGGAAGCCTAGAAGTTTGAGAATGAGAATGAAAACATTGGACGTCTTTCCGGAAACGGCGCTATAATCAAGGCTCTCTTCGGGAGCGCGCGTCTCTCCCCTTCTCTAGTTTCTCTCGGTCACTAATCCGCGGAGCGTGTTGCATAAAAAGCACGCCGTTTCAGAGAAAAGAGTGCGTTTCTGCGAATCGCCGCCGTCGCGCCATGCTGCTGCTGGCTATGTGTGTCACGTTTTGAATGCCGAATGAACTCATTAGTTTGGAAGCCAGGAGAGGGAGACAATCTTGTGGAAGAGAAGAAGAAAAGAATTGGGAATCAGGTATTGTTGCGAAATTTCGCAGTAACCGGGAAAGCATTTGTTTCCGTGGAGAAGCTGATGAGTCATGTGAGAAAGTGTGAAAGGATGAATAAATGCTCGAATCGATAACGATTTCAAAAATGGCACAGCGCACACACACATTCCAATAGGCACACACAGAGAAAAGACACAAATAGCAGCCAGAGAGCGTCGTCCGTGCCTCGTTTTTTCGATCGTCTCCTCACTCGTCCTGCCTCGGTTTCTTCCTCCCAGGCACACAGGTATATGTGGCCGCTGGGGGGCCGACGCGCCGCGAAATAGGTGAAAAGTGACGCGGCCGCAAACACCGTCACATTAATTTGCACACTTTTCTTTACTGTCGACGACGCGCGCGCCCTTGGCTCTAATCTGATTGCGATGACACTGGGAGCGAAAGAGTGTGAGGAAAAGAGAGAAGCAGGCGGTGAGAGCGAAAGGAAGAGGAATACTGAGTATTACTTCTTCGCAGTCACTTTGAATATAATACTTGCGGTCGTTTCTCGTCTATCGACAGCCAACATCTGGCCCAGATTCCAGATTGACTTGTCGCGCTCTCTCTCTCTTTTTCTATGTCTCCTCATTCTCTCTCTCTCTCGATGTCTCACTCAATTCCAGGAACTCAGAGTACTAGGAAACAATTTTTAATTTCACCTGCCTCAGTCGGCGGAAGCAAGAAAAAGTCGCGACCGAGTGAAATGTCGATATGCGCACGAAAGGGCAGTAAAACGGAATTGCTTATCAGGAAGAAGGGAGGGGTCGCCTCGTTGTTTGAGAATCAGCAGAAGAGCTTTCTGACGGAGATATTCATTGAGGAAATTAATTTATTGCTTGGTCATGGCGCAACTCAAAATGCGTGCCACATCACAAACGGTCCTATCTTCCAATCGGTCTGCCATCACTTGAACTCCAATGGGAAGTCCTTCACTTTTCCCGACTGGAACCGAGATCGAAGGTATTCCTGCGAGATTAGCAGCCTGAGTGAAGTAATCGTCATCGTCTTCTTTCGAGAACAGTGTTTCACGCAGTTCAGAATACTTCGGAGCGGTCCCAGAAGCCGTCGGCGTCACAATCACATCGACTTCCTTGAATGCGTTCCTCAGCTCGTCACTGATGACTCTCCGAACTTTCAGAGCTTTCTCGTAGTACAGACTTCGATATTGTCGCATCAAAAAATAGTTGCCAGCAAAGATACGCCGTCTGACAACTGTATTCAAAGACTCGGATCTTGACGTAGCGTACATCTCATGAGTAGAAGAGTCACTCGAAGATCGGTGTCCATAGGCGACGCTGTCGTATCTGCAATGAATTTTGACTATTTTCAGTTTTTAGTGATGCTCACCTAGCCATATTCGAGGCGACATCAGTGGCAGCTATTACCGAATAGCACGAAAGCGAGAACTTCGTCGTCGGCAAACTAATCCGCTTTATCTCTGCCCCTTCTTTTCTCAAAATGCCTACTGCTCGATTCCAGAACTTCCACGCATCTTCCGAAAGGCATTCATTGTGATACTCTAGAGGCACTCCGACCGTCATCCCTTTCACCGAATCGATGCGTGTTCTTTCCGGAAGATCAATGGAAGTAGAGTCGGAAGGATCAACGCCTTTCGTAGATTCCAGAAACTGCCAGCATTCTTCGGCACTTCTAGCGAATATCGACGGAGAATCGAGAGAATTGACGAGTGGAATGAGCCCGTGTCGAGAGAGCACTCCGTACGTTGGTTTCAATCCGAATATTCCATTGAAAGCCGCCGGATTTCGTGTCGAGCCGCCCGTATCTGATCCCAAAGCTCTGAAAGTAGTGATTTTGGTACGGTTTCTCTTCCTGGATGGACTTACACATCGGCGATTCCCGTCTGTACAGCCACTGCGGATCCTCCCGAACTTCCTCCCGGAATTGTCCAATCATCGGGCGAAGTCTCTGTGATCGCACTCTTTACCGGCCCGAAGTGTCCGAGGGCCGAAGACGTTCCCATACAAAACTCGTCGAGATTCGTCTTCCCGATTACGCATCCGCCTTTTGAGACTATTCTCTCGACTACCGTCGATTCCACGGGTGGTACGTACTTTTCCAGCATCTGTGATGCACATGTCGTTGTTGTTTCTTTCGTTCTGAAATAAACATATGAACTTTCTCATTTTCCGACAAGATTCTCACAAAAAGCAGTCTTTAATTACGACTGGAAACGGAGTGAGACCTTTCTTGACGGCATTTCTAGCTTGCTGTCTTGCTAAATCGAACGATTCGCAGATAAAAATTCCGTGAGAACGGAATTTTACCGCTTTTTCAATTGCCGATTCGATCCGATGCATCAAGCGGAGAACGAAAAAGCAGCGTGAGTGTTGCAAACGCGCTCCATTGCGGCCTTCCGTGACGTCACCGTCTCTGGGTCTCCTTCCGCCGCACACTGTCTCGCATGCCACGTAAACTCTGCTGTTCGCTCTCGCTTCACCGTTTATCCTCGCATTTCGCGCTTCTCCCTCGATTTCCACGAACTTTTCGTCACTTTCATTGATTTCCATCTTGTTTACCCCGTATTTCATCACCTTGGCAACTACACCCACCCCTCCCCCTGATTCGGTCCCCGCTCTCGTACAAACAATCGATTTGCAGAAATGCGGGTACTGCTAAGCCTGTTGTTGCTAAGTACGCTCCTCGTCAAAGCCGACGAACATGATCACTTATACGAAGTTGACGAGGAGGTCGTGCTGTGGATGAACACGGTAACCTGAAATTTACGCCCGGAAAGGTTTCATTGAATTTGTGTTGAAATTTCAGGTGGGCCCGTACTCGAACCGGCAGGAGACATACACGTATTTCTCGTTGCCTTTCTGCAAAGGCGAAAAGAAAGAAATTGGGCATTATCACGAAACAATGGGCGAATCTCTTCTAGGTGTGGAGCTCGAGTTCTCCGGACTTGACATCAAGTTCAGAAGTAAGTTAGCGCCTCGATTTTTGCAACACATGCTCATTTTTAGCCAACACAAAGAAGACCATTGTTTGCCAGAAGAAATTGACCGAAACTGACTACAAGACACTTCTTTACGCGATTCAAAACAGCTACTACTACCAGATGTACCTGGACGACATGCCCATCTGGGGCATGGTCGGAGAAGTCGACAACACTGTCAGCCCGCCCGCCTATAAGTTGTACACTCACAAACGTCTCGATATTGGGTACAATGAAAAGCAAGTCGTAGATGTGAACTTGACTACGGACGGAAGAGTTGATATCCGACCAGGAGCAGAGATCACCTACACTTACGAGGTTCAATGGACCAAGTCGGAAATCGACTTCACCAAAAGATTCGACAAGTATCTCGATCCGAATTTTTTCCAGCACAGAGTACGATTTCGCTACAATTTGTTCATCACAGTTCTATTCCCTTGCAGATTCACTGGTTCTCGATTTTCAACAGCTTCATGATGGTCGTCTTCCTTGTCGGATTGGTGTGGATGATTCTCGTACGCACGTTGAGAAAGGACTACGCTCGTTACCAGAAAGAAGACAGTCTTGACGATCTTGACGCAGATCTGGGAGACGAATACGGATGGAAGCAAGTTCACGGAGACGTCTTCCGGCCGCCATCTATGCCGCTTCTATTCTCTTCGTGCATTGGAGCCGGCTATCACGTTTTCACGGTAGCCGTCATAACGACAATTCTTGCGATCGTCGGAGAGTTTTACACTGAGTGAGTAGTCTATTGCATTGAGAAATAAAAATATAAACCCTGGTTTTAGGCGTGGTTCCCTTCTCTCTGCTGCCATCTTCGTCTACGCGGCGTGCTCTCCAGTCAACGGATACGCTGGAGGTTCGATGTACGCTCGCTTCGGAGGTCGCCACTGGATCAAGCAAATGCTTCTCGGAGCTTTCCTTCTGCCGAGCATGGTTTGCGGAGTTGCCTTTTTGATCAACTTCATCGCCATATACTACCACGCCTCCCGAGCTATCCCCTTCACTATCATGCTCGCCGTCACTGCAATCTGTCTCTTCGTCATCCTGCCGCTGACCCTCGTCGGAACAGTCATTGGAAGAAATATGGCCGGAACTGCCGACTACCCTTGCCGTGTTAATGCCGTACCTCGCCCAATTCCGGACAAAAAGTGGTTCGTGCAGCCGTGGCTGATCACCCTGGCCGGAGGAGTCCTTCCATTCGGATCGATCTTCATCGAGATGTACTTCATCTTCACCTCGTTCTGGGCTTACAAGATCTACTACGTCTACGGATTCATGCTCCTCGTCACGATCATTCTTGCTATTGTGACTGTCTGCGTGACCATCGTCTGCTCGTACTTCCTTCTGAATGCCGAGGACTACAGATGGAGATGGACGAGCTTCGCATGCGGAGCTTCGACCGCATTCTACGTCTACTTGTATTCGATGTATTACTTTTTCTTCAAGACAAAGTGAGTTCCTCTTTAATTCACATTTATATTACGCGATGTGTTTGCTTTCAGGATGTACGGCCTCTTCCAAACCGTCTTCTACTTTGGATACATGGGAATTTTCGCAGCTGCTCTCGGACTTATGACAGGTACCATCGGATACGTCGGAACTGCCAAGTTTGTGCGCAAGATATACCAGACAGTGAAGATTGACTGATATCTCCCACAGTTAATTCTTCTTTTAATAAAATAATGACTTCCGAATCTCTCCACTTCCCTTCTATCCATTTCCGTCCTTTGCTTATAATACCCCGTCCTTTAACATCTTGGTGTTCTCGTTTTTTCCTCCCAACTTCCTGTGTAATACAACCGCAATTTTCCATTTTCTTCCTTCTTCTGGTGATTGGTAGTATCGACGCCTTCTCTTCTTTCCATTTATTATTTATTTATTGTGTGTACGTTTTCCTCCTCTTCCACTCGCTTTCCCTTCTTGTTCTTGCTCTCAGATATATAATGAAACCAACATTTGGCTGATGTACAGAATATTTATTTTCTCGAAAATCAATTTCAGATTACAAAAGGCACAAAGGATTGCGATTGAAAGTGAACAAAATATGTGGTGGTCGGGATTGTGAAAGAGTAGAGCGCAGAGATGAAACTAACGAAAACATGGATTCCCCCGTCATTCTAGGAACCCGTGTAATGAAGAAAAGAGGAGAATTGAGAAAGCAGGTCACTCGTCGAACCGAACGAGTCGAGGAGAAGCGGGTCGACTGCGGGACGCCTCGGGACCGTCGACGACGATCGTCGGGATGGTGAGCGTCACCTTCGGAGCCGAGGATTCGGAAGTGACGGCGGGCAAACTGACGGACACTTGCTGCAGCGATTCGGCCAGACTGCACACCTCCGCGTCCTCTTCGTTCTTCGCGTCGTCCAGAAGTTCAGAGCGTCGCGAAGGCGAGCAGTCCGTGTTGCGGCGCGACCGGAACGATGATCTGATCGATCCGCTGCTTCGACGTCGCTTGTAGAACTGATCGATCACAAAGTTTTCGAGCTTGATCACCTGCAAATCAGAAGTTTCGGGTGCCATGATAAATCTGCTGAAGTGTAACAAGGTGGAATCAAACTAAACTGACCTTATCGAGCGACTTGATGAACTCGGTTTCGTTGAGAATTTTGAAGTCAAAGTTCGTGGAATCCGACATCAGCTCCTTGAACTTCGGCACGGTGTCGTCGTTCTCCATGTCGCCGAATCGAACGCAGAGCATCGCGAGGTCGTAGAACACTCGCAGACGGGACGGATGGATCGCGCGACGCCAAATGCGACGGCCCATCATGAAGATCTCGGCGTACTCGTGCTTCACGTCGTGCCAGATTCGCTGCTTTTCGACGGGATCCACGAGGATCGGGGCGAGACGGTAGTAGCACGCGTAGATAGCCGACTCGTACCTGAAGGCAACGAATAGAAAGTTTCGATGGAGCCGGGGGCGTACCATGCGAGATAGCAGTACTTTTTGGAGATGTCGTGCAGTCTGTCGAGCCAATCATAGCACAACTGTTTTCTTTCCTCGGGCGTTCCCTCTTCGGGATCCGAATACTGGAACTTGAAGAGGTCGTTGGCTGTCCAGTCGTCGCCCTTCTTCCGAAGTCTCTCGATCTCGTTCGTCGGCTTTCGGTTCAGTTTCGAAGCGACTCTCCGTAACGGACGATCTGCAAAATCAGCAGTTCCCTCGTGTCGGCTCGTCTCAAAAGAAGATAAAGTAGAAGAAGATCAATCGCGTTTCGAGTGATAAAACGCGAGTGAAACGAGGAAGAGAGAGAGAGAGAGAGAGAGCGCGGAAAAAACGAAAGAAAAGCGGGCGGACATGTGTCATTCGTCACGGCGGTGGTACGTGGAAAGAGACAATCAGAGCGGAGAGCCGATCGGAAATCACGGTGACGTAGCCATCAGTTGCAAGCACGAAAGATGGATATGATTACGAAATTTCGATGCTTGCAACTTGACGAAACGCATGCTGATGGGAGCGAACTAATGGGAATTTTGAGAGCAATTTCAAGAGAGTTACAGACTGGTTTCGATGGCTTTGATCTGCTCTCAGAGTTCGGTTGGAACTCTTCCAACTTAGTTTTCAGAAGAACTTCCCTCTGCGAGACGCAGTTTTTAGTTGTAGCCGGATGGATTCTGATCAGCTATTCCGCGAGCCCTATAACAATTTGCGCTTCGAAACGAGGCCCTTAGTTCAACTGTTAAATCGGGTGTCTCGTATCTCTCCTTCAACCTTTTTTATCACCTACTTCTTCTTCTTCTTCTTCCCTCTCGTTTCCACCCAAGAACACCCTCACAAAACACAGAGAAGTCAGCTGTCAGTTCGTTGTCGATAACAAACCTGGCAACGGATGGAGTTTCGCCTGACTCTTGCGTCTCTGCTGCTCGACGTCGTTGTTCTCGCGGAGGCACCTCTTCATCCGGATCACGCATCGACGGTACTGGGCGAGCAGCGACGAGGAGAGCTCGCCCTTCACTTTTCGCCACTGACGACGGAAGAAGCCGGGCTTCGGGTTCATCTGGAAGAAGTCGATAATGAAGGGAGAGAAGAAGAAGGCGAATGAGGGATCTTTGGATGAAATCAGGGGACAACTTCCTAATCGCATCACGGGGCTTCTTCGACTATGGACTTTGAGAGAACCTGTCTGAACCATCGGAGCAGCTCACTCCGCTCGAAGCGACATCGTCGTTTCGTCTGAATTCCGGACGAGGGCATGCTGGTTGGAATCAAGGAGTGAAGTGGCTGGCGGGAGGGGCTTCGGGACACGGAGCTCGATCAATCAAGCAGCTCGCGAGGAGGGGGAGCCGGCTCCCGGGAGCCGAGAGCAGCGAAAGTAATCTACTGCACGCGCTCAAAGTCACGTTCCAGACCGAGGAAGAGCAAAGTAGAACAAAGTAGAGCAAGAAGTGGAAGAAGAAGAAGAAGAAGAATGGCGAGGAGGGAAGGAAAGGAGAATAGTAGTCGTCTTCGTTTGGAAGCGGCGGGAAAAGGAGCCTTTGGCGGGGCGGCACGTCACTTTGCGATGCCCAAATTTCTGGCGACGCAGGAGGTCTTCTTCGTGATGGAGCCAAAAAGAAGAGAAAGAAAAAGAAGGAAGGGCGGGAAGAAGCGAAACGTGTGCGTGGCGTAGCCGTGATTTATTGGCGGAGAGAGAGAGAGGTTTTGATAAAGAAAGGATGAGATCGAAATGTCAGATAAAGGACGCTTCAGATGACGTCACTTCTTCGAAACGGGTTACTGTACTCACGTTTTTGTTGATGTCCGACTCGGAGTCCACTATTTTCGATCGCATCAGTACATACGTTTCCAGTAGCAAGTAGGGGGATTGTCTGGAATCGAAAACAAAAACAATTTTTTGGAAAAGAGAGGAAAGGTCGATTTGTAGAGAGGGAGGAAGAGAAAGAAGAGCCGAAAAGACATGTGGGAAGATGATGATGATGATGAGGATGGGGCGGGGAAGGAGAACAACTGGCGAGCATGTGCTCGCGGGCTCCCGGCAGCGGAGACGCAGAGAACAGATAAAGATTGATTTGATCCGGGGGGAGAGGAGAAGCGAAAAACGTGTCTGGAGGTATAAATAGGTGCGACGAGAGAGAAGAGAAGAGAGCAGAGAGAGCAGAGAGGAGGTTTGCACCAAGTGGGCGGGGCTTCGGAGAAGTGCTCGTGCCACGTGTCAACCGGAGACTTTTTGAAGTGTGTAGTTTGCACACACTTCACGAATAGGAAAAGGATTACGGTATGGAACGTTCTCGACGGAAGTGGCCGCCGGAATTTTCTGGAATTTCATTTGACGAACGATGTTTGGTTCACTTCGAATCCACTTCCATCCCATCCAACCCGCCAATTTCGAAGATGGTCCCCCGGAAACCTAATTTGAAAGGAGCGAGTGACTCGCTTTCTCTCTCTCTCTCTCTTTTTTTATTTACCAGAGGATGGCCGAAAACCTTAGGAAGAACAAGTGTTCACTGTATGAAATTCGACACCTCTCCGCGAAAGTTTTCTTGCAGAGAAGGAGGAGGAAGAGGAGTAATCGGAATTTCAATTTGTTAGTAAAAATAGAAATTGGGTCGAGTTGGAAGAAAAAGAAGAGAAAGAAGAAGAAGAAGAGGGTCAGAGTGGAACGAGATGAACTTGACGGAGGGGACGAGGCGGCGGCACGTGCCGAGTGCAAGTCAGGTGGTTCATGGAACAAGTCCATCCGAATCATTTGCAGGGGGGACTAGGAAACCTCGCGGGGCAACCTAGTCCCTCCGCTCTCGTGCAAAAGTGGACGGGTTCCTCTTCTTTCGTGTGCCATATGAATACGGAATGTGTCGACGCGCTCCTTCCCAAACGAAGAAAAAACGTGGGGGGAAGAGAATCCGAAATGCGATTTTCCGGGCGAACGCGTACCAAATTGGCTCAGAACAAGTAAAACTCACTGAGACACACGGGCGGGAAACTCGAAAATAGACAAGATGACGAGAGTCGGTGGTGGGTCTCGGAAGAGCGAATGACCAGCTGAGAGACGAGATAAGAAGTGGACAGCTGGTGGTGGTGGTGGTGGAAGGAGCAGAATCCGGAGCGGGCTCCCATGGGGATGGTTACGTCATGAGAGGCGGGAAGGAGCTGCCGGGTTCGAGAGATCATCATGACCCCCGAGGAAGACATGTGGCGGCGAGAGAGCAAGGTCAGCGAGGGTTCAGGAATCGAACGGACCTTCGGAAACACGGGGGAGGAGTGATCGGAGAGCGAGAATATCTTGAACTTTTGCGAAGAATCGGAGTGCTCGGATGGACGGAGGATCAGTACACTTTGGAAGGAAGCAGTTGGAACCAGATCAAGAAAAGAGAGCCTTCAATGAGAGTTGAGCAGACTCCAGATGACAACGAATCGGAAGAGATTTCGAGCTTCCCGAAGCGGCCGGGACCTGCTCCTCGTCCTCCTCCTCCTCGTTCTTCTTCTTCTTCATCTTCTTCTTCTTCTTCTTGCAGCTCATCTGCCTCTTCGCGCCGCTCTTTCCCATCCTCTATTTTTATATACAAACGTAATGTGTCGGAAGCGCCCTCCCAAACAATGGCTCTTCGGCTCTCGTTTCGTCATCGCTCCACGGCTCTCTGGATTCAGAACGCAGGGAGAGCGAAAAACTTCTTCTTGACTCATACTCGAACGCAGGCGGACTTCATCTTCTCGCCGAGAGAGAGAGAGAGAACGTGCCGTTTCCGGAGGGAAACGAGACACCGGTCATCTGCTCTGTCCCTCTTTCTCTCTCTCCGGCTCGCTGTGTAATTAATGTTTTTTGTTGTCTGCGAAGGTCCGAAAGCAGTCTTCCCGGAGAAGAAAACGAAGTTTTTGTGACGCAAATAGCCGGTGACTAAAGGCGCGAGAAGGCACAAAGTTGGCGGGGGGAATTAGCTCAATTGCGAAACGTTTTCTCTGACGCAAATTGGGACCGAGAGGGCCGTACAGACAGAGCTTGACCTACTTTTCGAAAGAGTTGTTGTTGTTTAGCTCGAGCGAATGAGTCACTTTTGCGAATCGGAGGGGAGCGAAGAGGAGCCAGAAGAGCCAGAAGAGCGAGTGCGGGGGGAGCTCATCTGGGCTCCATATGTTTAGATCAAAAACTTTGCAGAAAAAGAGAATCAAAACACAAAGTGGGTCATGTTTATAAAAGAGAGCAGCTCAAAGGAGCTCGGCGAGCTCATTGAGCACACACAATAAAAGATAGATATATGTACAACATCGGGGGGTCGGGCCCCGAGAGGTGCATGCATATTTATGGGCGGCTTTCGGGCGGCGCTTCATCCCAAGGACCTTCTTCTTCTTCTTCTTTTTCTTCTCTTCTTCTCTGGCGAAGAGAAGAAGAACATTTTGAGCTGGAGACACGGAGCAGCTCAATTGCGGGTCGAGCAGAGTGACGCGAGAAGCGTTTGGGCACGCGATGGCAGAAGAGAAAATGAGGGGGGACGCGAAGACGGAGTGGCAGAAGAAGAAGGGTGTATATTTTTTGGAGAGGAAGAAGGAATGGAAGCGAAGAGAGGTGATTGATTTACGGTGTGAGCGAAAAAGATTCGAGAATTATTCAGGAGGAGAACGGATTGCAGATCGACACGTTCTCTGCAGAATTGAATAGGTCTGCGAGAAGACGACTCGCTCCGTTTCCGCGATTTCGGGTATTCTGGAGGCACCAGGAATTCAGAAGAGCCCTCGAGCACACCAGCAAAATTCGAAACGAAGAGTGAAGAGTCTTCTTCGGATCTCTTTCAGGAGACAATTCGAAGTTTGCACTCTCTTTCTCGAATTCAGTCTAGGGAGACCACGTAATTCAGTTGCCGTCTCGTCCTCCGTTCAACAAACAATCGGCATTGTGAGGTGGGACGAAATAAGACGACAGTTGTGTACAGAAAAGAGTCAGAAGCGGCGAGGATTCAGAAGAAAAGGACGACGAAAATAGGAAAATTGGAGACGATGTCGACGAAGTGAGGAGGAAGCTAACCGAATTACACATCCACAGAGAATCGAGTTATGCGTGTGCAAAGTAGGTCGGACGAAGAAAAGAAAAGGAAGCGAGAAGGGGGGCGAGGAAGTACGTCTTCAGCTCAGATTCATTTGGCGTGACGTCATCAATAACTCCTTCCGCTTTTGAAGATGACATTTCCGGAAGAAAGAAATGAGGAAACGTTTCTGGAAGCCAACGAAGAGACATCGAAAGTCAGAGTGTTTGAGAAGCGAAGGCGAATTTATTAAACCGATCGGAAAGGGTCAAACAAAACGAGCTTCGTTTCGCGAGAGAGCAAGTGAGGAGACCGTACTGTTTGACACTGTTTGTTCGCAAAAAAGAGCGCCCAAATGAATTTAGAAGGAGACAGTTTTGTGCGAGCGAAAGAGTTTGACCAAATCAATTGGGAGCAAGTCTTTACACTCGGGAGTGCATCATACAGATGACTTGAAGTTGAAACGGAACCCAGATGAGATTAGCTCTGAAACTTAAAACGGTATCACTTCCTCTTGGAACTGTCGATAGAAGATGCTTCGGTTAGATCGAGTTGACATTCTTCCAGAACTCTTCGTCTCTCTGAAAGTCTCCGAACTTTCCCTCTTGATCCTCGTTCGCTTCCCCATTCCGATTCCCGTCTCACTGTGCCTTTCCGAACACAATGCCTTTTCCCCTCATTTTCCCGTTCCTCTCTCTCTCTCTTTCTCCTTTTTTTGCTGCCGCCCGTTCGATAATGAGTGACGTCCATAAAAAGCGGTCCTTTCCGAACACAAACAATAACAGAATAATAGTTAGGTCATCTTGATTCCATCGCGTCTCTCCGTTTCCCGCACTGTTTCTCGTGCCCCTTCCGCTTCATTTTCACTGTTTCATTACCGAGTGTAACAGGGTGGCAAAGCAGAAAACGAAGAAGAAGGGAAGGAAGGGCCGCGAGGCAAACAATTTGAAAGGTAGAAGGAGTGCAATCAGATTACAAACGAGCTAAACACCTCTCCGACGCGCGGAGGTCATTCGGCATATTCGACCTTGGTAACGGAAATCGGGTTTCGCTTCTCATTTATTTTATCATTCGCAATAACGCTTCCTCGTCTTGTTCAAGGTGGTTTTCCGTCGGAAAACGGACGAGACACCGAAGAAAAACGGGAGAGACGAAGTGACATTGGAATTCCTTTCGTGAAACAGTTAATACCGCGAAGAAAACACGGCGATGGGGTGATGAGATAAGTGGTCGCTTGTGAAAAATTGAGAGAGAGACGAGAAGGCAGAAGACGGAATTGGCAGCGATTTTGGGCTGCAGATTCTTGAGATGAAGAAGATCTGAGAGTCGGAAAACTTCAGAGATGATCGAGAGGGAGCCAGCAGGACTCAGCACAACAGGCCGTTGTGAGACAGTGCTCACGCATCCA
The DNA here is from genome assembly GCA_963966605.1 of Caenorhabditis sulstoni. Classification (NCBI taxonomy): domain Eukaryota; kingdom Metazoa; phylum Nematoda; class Chromadorea; order Rhabditida; family Rhabditidae; genus Caenorhabditis; species Caenorhabditis sulstoni. Next base: position 3,746,273 of record OZ016478.1, on the reverse strand, counting down.
GGACTATCGGAGTTTGAGTGGTTTCGAACTTCAGAGTTCCAGTTTCAAACTATCAGATCACGTCAGATCGTTGAGAATCAAGCTGATTAGGATCGTATTTGAAGTTTTTCTGAAAACTTGACTTCTTCTGAAAACCACGCACAGTTTTCAGATCAACTCAACTACGAGTCTCGTTGATCTGATACGCGGGCAGGATCTGATTCCAGAATCATTTCAAAAACATTCCAGAATCATTTCAGAATCATTTCAGAATCATTCCAGAGTCATTTCAGAATCGTTCCAATGTCATTGTTCAGATTCCATCAGTCAAGTCCTTCCTGTCCTGTTTGTTCAGAACCTGCACTCTTCAACTGACATGCCTACTAATCCGGACGCACTTTTTACAAGGTGTTCAGATTATATCATCGAGGCTGTGTTGTAACAAAAGTTGCCAAAAGCCCTCTCTCTCCCCTTCCCTCTCAAAAAACACCAACATTACGACGGAAGAGATCGGCTGGTTGCGTCGTACCCGATCAAGTTTTTTGGCGCTGCCTCCTCCCCGTCTCGTAGCTGCTGCCACCTGCAGCCAGGTAGAAAATGGGCGGAGCCAGAAGAAGAAGAAGAAGAAGATGTCGGGTATAAAAGGATGGTCGGACGGAGGGATCTTCAGTGCCAACATGGACCTCGAACAACGCATCAAGGCTTACCGCTTCGTCGCCTACTCGGCCGTCGCCTTCTCGGTCGTCGCCGTCATCTCGGTGAGTTTACGATCCCCCGCCCCATCTGGACGTCTTCTGAATTGTGATGTTTCAGGTATGCGTCACCCTCCCGATGGTGTACAACTATGTGCACCACGTCAAGAGAACGATGCACTCGGAGATCAACTTCTGCAAGGGATCCGCCAAGGATATCTGGAGCGAGGTCAACCACCTGAAGGCCATCCCAGCCGGAAACCGTACCGCCCGTCAAGCTGGATATGATGCTGGAGTCACCGGAGGATCCGCCTCCGCCGGAGGATGCGACGCTTGCTGCCTTCCAGGAGCCGCCGGACCGGCCGGAACCCCAGGAAAGCCAGGACGCCCAGGAAAGCCAGGAGCCCCAGGACTCCCAGGAAACCCAGGACGCCCACCACAGCAGCCATGCGAGCCAATCACCCCACCACCATGCAAGCCATGCCCAGCCGGACCAGCTGGACCACCAGGACCACCAGGACCAGCCGGAGACGCCGGAGCCAACGGAAACCCAGGAGCCCCAGGAAACGACGGACAGCCAGGAGCCCCAGGAAACAAGGGACCATCTGGACCGAACGGAAACCCAGGAGCCCCAGGAGCCCCAGGACAGCCAGGACAGGACGCCCCATCGGAGCCAATCACCCCAGGAGCGCCAGGACCAGCCGGACCAGCCGGACCACAGGGACCACCAGGAGCCCCAGGACAGCCAGGACACGACGGACAGCCAGGAGCCCCAGGACCGAAGGGACCAAATGGAAACCCAGGAGCCCCAGGAGCCGACGGAAACCCAGGAGCCCCAGGACAGGCTGGAACCCCAGGAGGTGCCGGAGAGAAGGGAATCTGCCCGAAGTACTGCGCCATCGACGGAGGAGTCTTCTTCGAGGACGGAACCCGCCGTTAAGTCAGGCACTCTTTTCCGAAATAAATACTTTCATCATTCAAACGTTCCTTGCTTTCTTTCTCATTCAAGGCTACAGTCACCTTCAGCAAGATTCAGCGATTTGCTCCGAAGACGTCCCCGTTCGCCTTCTCATCTTATTCATCAATCGTACACTGACAGCTTCTTCCCCGATAGCCAATACTCTAGTTGAGACGCTCAACTCGAACTGTGAAACAACGTGAACTCATAATCCACATGGCACTGACAAGACTCGTTTCCGTGCATCATAGTTTCAGAAGGGAGGCATGCCGGACTCGAAATCCGCGTCGATAAGCGGCCGCGCAAGCGCCACGGTCTTCTTCTTCAAATGGGCCGTACGTCGTCTTCTTTCGCCTTCCAGAACTTTGTCGAATTCAGACGACTTCTCTCGACGCTTACACGAAAACAGTGAAGCACAACTATCTGAAAATGCTTGTGGCCAAGTGCACGAACGCTCGGGTCGGCGATACAGACGCGAGCAAGTCGTTCGATTTCAGCGAGCTCGGCGCCAATCCGAGAGTTGTGCGGGACGATCGGGAGGACATTCGGAGGAGGTTGCGGAACGCGAAGAACAACATCTGGACGAACGACGAGGCGAACGCGGATCAGGTGGGAGGGGAGCACGTCTTCTGACCGGACAGTCTGGAACGGTTTCAGTCGGTCACTCTCATCGAACTTTCGCTTCTTTTCCGTCTGAAAACGCTCGTGAGAATGTGCGAAATGCTCGCGATCACGATGTCAAAGATGGCGAAATGGCTGGATAGCAACGGAAAAGTGCTGTCCAAAATGCCGGGACGCAATCAGATATTCGATTACACGAAGAGAATGTTCGAGGCGGTGTGTGCGATGGGAGAGGTTTTCAAGCTGACTTCGGTGAACTGGACGACCTGCAAACACGCGAAGCATCTGAAGCCGTACGACAAGGAGTACTCGTGCGGAGAAGACACGAAGCTGGAGACGGGGAAGACGGACGACTACTGTCCTCTTCTGATGAGTCAGATCAACTACTACAGGTGACGGGTCCAGAAGACGTTCGGACGAAGACAGGCTTTCAGGACTCTCGTCTACATCTTCGCTTGCTCGTTCGACGGAGCTCTCGAGACGATCTTCATGACTGTCGATCAGGAGAGATGCGAAGTGCGCCAGAAGTACGGTTCTTCGTGGATTCTCCATAGAGCGCACTTGTTGCAGAGAGATCAAGACGATCCTGCAGATGCTGCCGCCGCAGTACCTCTTCGTCAAGGACACGATGAAGCTGTCCCTCCGAACTGCGGGTCTTCTGGAGCGTCCGCCGAAGAACGAGCACAGTTTTCCGATGAAAGGAGTCAGCGACAAGTCGGCGAAATCGGAAAAGTCGGCGAAGAAATCGCAGAAGAAGTCGGGAAAAGTGTTCTCGAGCAAGTATTATCACGCCAGAAATGCAGAGCTGTGAGCAAAAAGTACTCGAGTCCGGAGGGAAATTTCCAAAATTTCAGAAATAGTCTGAAATCGGAAGGAACTCAGCCATCGGAAAAGAGCAAGAGCAAGAGCAAAAGTAAGAGCAAGAGCAAGAGCAAAAAGAAGTCGGCCAAAAAGTACAGTAACCCTGTGCCCGCCCCCTTTCATTCGATTTTCGTTTTCAGAAGTGAGAGTCCAAAAAAGTCCGACAGAGAATAATTGCTCTTTTTTCCTCGCCGCCATCATCATTTTCGTGTGTTTTTATGTGTCAATCGTGTTTCCCAATACAAATTCGTCATTATTCTCGAATAAACCTACAAATAATGTCATCTCTGGAATCACCAAAAAAGCTGATCAAATACTCCGGAATGCGCGCGCAGAGGGGATAATTGTCAGCGAAACGCGCGCCACCCAAAATAATAAATGGTATTATGGGAAAGGCAAACGAACGGGGCGCACACTCTCGCGTGTTAGTCGGTGCTGCGACTATCAACTTGGCAGCCAAAATGCTCCCCTTCGAGAAGATGATCCTGCTCGCTTGTCTTCTGACGACTGCGGCCGAGGCGACGCATCGGACCAAAGGCATCAAGAACAGGGACATCGTGCCGCGTCTCAAGAGACAGCTCTACCTGTGCGGCCTTCAGCCCTATCAGTACTACTCAACGAATCGTAAGTGCTTGAATATCTTGATGATGTGGAGGCTTCCGAATCTTTTTGGATGGTTTCGATATGTATTGTTGAGTCTTTCGAGACGTGTTTTCTTCTTTCGGAGCTATCGCCATTGTGTTCGAAGAAACCGTTTCAACAGTTTCGAGTTGCTCTGATTCCTCCACGCTTCTCTTGACGTCTTCTGATTCTCCGCTCTTTCAGCGTGCCCGAGTTCGCAGTCGTGCCCGAACGGCGGTCTGTTCATGAACGTCGGCTGCCAGCAGTCCTACCAGTGCACTCCCTACTTCTCCGGCATCTCCTCCTGCATCAACGGCTTCTGCTGCACGTCTCCGAACACGCAGAACAACCCGATTCCCACGACACGAGCCCCCGTCGTTCCCAGTGGTTTCGGTGACTGCGCTGATTCGTGAAAGTGAAACGGTTCGGTGTTGCAGGAGTGTGTCCTTCGGGGCAACTTTCGGAAGTTCGCTGCACGACGCGCAGTCAGTGCGCATCCGGACAAACCTGTATCGGCGGACTGTGCTGTACGACGACGGGCAACGAGTGGAATGGTATGCAAATGCGCGCTGTTTTTGGGCGAGACGAATGGGTTTTGACGGGCGAAACGCTTTTTTCTCGATTTGATGAGAGGAGGGAGGGCGGTAATGCTACGATGTGTTTCAAATCGAATTCCGAGGTTGCGAAGGGTTTCAGTGAGGGGGGGATTGCATGAAGAAACGAAGAGGGCTTGTTACAGTTGCCTGTGGAGGTCAGACTGCTCTCGGCTCGTGCGATCCCTCGGGAAGGTGCTCGGCGATGTCGCAAGTGTGCACTTCAGCCAACTACTGCTGCGAGTGTCCGTACGGGCAGGCGTACGGTACCTGCGGGAATGCGAGTTTCCCATCGCATCCACTCAAACCGACTCTTTTCTCTGCAGGGAATCTGTCCGAACGGCTTCGTGTGCCAGCCGAACGGCAACTGCTGCCCGATGTGTCCGAACAATCAGACGCCGTTCGGCAGCTGCGTCGCCGGGCAATGCGGCGGCGGAAGGACGTGTCGGAGTGGAAACATCTGCTGCTGAACGTCTTCTATCTACTTCTGAATCTCTCTTTTTCTGTCAAACATTGCGATTTCCTGCCGATACCCTGTTATTATTGTTAGACGTCGAATGAACTGGAAAATCGAAAAGAAAACGATCGTTTGAATTGAATGTTGCGTAAGAGAATGCGTGAGAAAAGCGATGCGATAATGCGCGAATAGCAAAAAAGAGAAACGATTCGGAACGAGGAAGTCTGACGAAGGGGTAAGAAAGGCGATCATCCGGGGAGACGGTTCGGGAGCAGCACATTGTATCTCAAGAAGTATTCGGTAGGGCTTGCCGTGTGGGCAAGACTGCCGATGTGAGTGGCCGTTTGTAGGCCGGACCCGTGCCGATCCCGTGCCGATTACTCTTCCAGATCTTCTGGAACAGTGATTTGCAGAGAGTTGAGGAGGCAGCTGACTCCCCGCGAACATCTGAATCCGATGGGAATCCCTATCTCCGTTTCTTCCGACGTTTCCCAGCGATTCCCCTCTGTTCCCACGAGAGACCACCGTATAAATGAGCCCCTCTCTCTTCTTTCCCATTCACTTTCTCTCGAATGTTTCGTGTCGTTCTTCCGATTCTTCTCCTCGCTTCTTCGGCATTTTCTGCCGTCGAGCTCAACTTCAACGTGACTCTGATCTGTCGCGATGACGTCACTCACGGTCCGATCCAGACGAAGCGCGGCGAGTGGTGCTACGGCGTCAGAATCATCGAGAAGGGCATCAATCACTTGCTCGATGCTCAGGTCGCACAAACGAACTACTCTTGCCTACAAGATAACACATACGCGATTTCGTTTCCGATGAAGGGGGTCCTGAACAAGAAGTTCGAGATCGGACAGTACGACATCGCCACGGAGGTCATCCACTCGTGCAGCAACAGGGGAACGCTGTTGCTCAAGAGACCCTACTCGGACATTCCCAAAGACTCTAAGTGAGTCCCGGAAAGCACGAAACGGTCGAAAAAAGAATGGATTTCAGAAAGTACCACTTGAACATGCTCATCGATCTGTTCGATCAAGGAGACAAGACCAGCTAATTGGGGTCCTTATCGAAATGAACTGTTCGATTTGTTAGTTTAATCCGTGAACCCGTTGTTATCACCTTTTCACGTCCAACTCATTCTTCCATTTGCGTGTATTTTCAAGCGAATTCGACAACAAGAACGCAGTAAAATGGTGATATCTCTCTGAAATCGGCAGCCATCTGGAGTCTCGATTTCAGTTGTCAGTTCCATTTCTCGTCTTCACTTTAGTCTTGTTCCCTGTCGTTCCCGCGCAAAGTTCTCTGGAAGCATTCGGAATCCCGGACAAACTGTGGAACTGCGGCACCACGGACTTTATCAAACAGGGCACCATTCAAGAAATTGATAAATCATGCTCCGCAGCAGCTCGTGAGATTTCTGAAGAAGGAGAAGAAAAAGAAGAAGACGTTTCAGCTGAAATCAACCACTGCTGTTCGATTCACGACGACTGCTACAGTAATCAGAAGGGTCAGAAGCACTGCGACGACAAGCTCTGCGGGTGTCTCGAAGTCGGCGCGCCTCTCACTTTCAGACGAAATCCATCGATTTCCAGAACATTGTGAGAACCCACGAGGAAGCCTCCGAGTGCGATGTGCTCTCCCAGTTGGCTTGCACCCTCGTCCAAGAGTTCGGCGCGGACTCCTACTCCCAATCAGCCAAACCAAATTTTCCGTTTCCGCCACTCCCCGAGCAAGAACGGATAGTGCCGCGAATCGAGAAAATCACTTCGGAATACCTGAAAGTGTACGAAGAGTGCCGCAATCAGAATGGTATTCAGTGACGTCTTCTGGATAGAGTAGGTATTTTGTAGTGACTCTCGCCTCGTGTGCCGTCAACTACAACGTTTGCGATGAGAAAGAAGGAGAGAGCTGCATGATTCGATTGATTCGGTGTCTTCAAGAAACGAGGAGAGAACGGGAGAGAAACCAGACTTGCGATGCATCCGTCGAGAGGATCCTCGTGAAACTGCTTCATCAGCAGAATCCGAGCCAGAAGAGAGCCTTCCTCTCCGAAGCCGTAAGAGACGTTTTCTGATCTTGCCACCCACCCCTCGGGTTCTGTTTCAGTGGCGCAACTTCTCCCACCCTCCGAGAACGCTCTTCCTGTTCATGCTGCTCTTCGGCATTCTCTTCGTCGGCGGAATCCTCATCATCATTTGTATCACTCGCCACAACAACCTCGTCGATATCGACGAACCGCTGTCCACTTCCACCGTCGTTCCCCAAACCAATTCCCTCCGATCGCCGTCCGTGTCCTCTTCCGAATGAACTTTCAAGCTTCTTCATGTGATTAAATGAATTTGTTGTGTCGAGCATTAGATGATATCTTGCTGACCAGGGTTGGGCGGTCGGTCAAAAAATTCCGCAACTTTTGCCGGCAAAAAAATTCGGCGTACATGTTTCTCGTTTCCGGATTTTCCGACCTGTAACGCAGTAAGTAAGCCCGGGGTCCCACAGCGTGCGCGACGAAACAAAACTTAAAATTAGCGCGTTTCGCAAAATACCGTATCCGTGCTACCGTAGCCGGCTCAGTGCCCGCACATTTCCTTTAGGCGCGAAAATCAGTCGCGTCTCACTTTTCTGCTTTTTCTAAAAGTCGTATCTGTGGAATCTAATTCGACTCCATTCAGAGCACACTCGAGCTACCTGAGTCGATCTGTAACTCAGTGAGTAAGCCCGACCATTGTTGCGGACCCTTGCTGATGAACGGCTGGTTGCCGTTAAAAACCGATTTTCCCGTGATTAAATCTATAAGGTCGTCTCACGTGTTATCAAACATCCCTCAAGTCTCTATCATTGTATCAAATTTGACGGCAGCGATTAGCCGAAAAATGGTGAGTTCCTTCGAGAAAAGCCGCCGAACTTGTCCATGTTCAGTTGTCGATTCCATTGATATTGGCGACTCTTTTCGCATTCCTCGGAGCACAAAAGAATGGGTTAGACTCTCACGAGCTGTTCGGAATTCCTGCTGACATGTGGCACTGCGGATCGGAGGAGATGAGCGTCCAGCTCGCGCTCTCCTACGTCTCCAAGTGTCCCGAACACGCTGGTTCGTCTCGAAGATGAACGAATCACCCTTTGTCTTTTCAGAGCATTTCAATCATTGCTGCGCCGTCCACGACGACTGCTACACCAATCAGATGGGACAAGTGGAGTGCGACCAGAAGTTCTGTGACTGTAACAACGAGGTGATCGGGGAGGAGAAGAACAGCGTCTGCTCCGAATACAGTTTGTCGTCGTGCGTCGCAGTGCAGCTCTTCGGAGCGCCTGCCTACGGCGCCTCGCTCCACTCGAATCTCCCGTTGCCTCCGCTTCCGATCGGCAAGAGACGGATCCCGTCGATTAAGAAGATCGCGTGGAACTACGTGGATCTCTACGAGAAGTGTCCGTTCCAGAACGTCACTTTCGCTTCTTGTGCTCTCAATCACGATCTGTGTTTGAAAAAGAATCAGAGCTCGACGGAAGAGAAGTGTGCTCTGCGTCTGATCGAGTGTCTGGATGAGACGAAGAGCGGACGGGAAAGGGATTGCACGTGCGACGCGGCAATTGAGACTCTTCTCAGCAAACTGATCAGCACCGACGAAGAGACGGACCCTCACATCTCCATCGACAACGGAACGATCACGATGAAAAAGATCATGCAGATTGTGGCAAGCATCTGAGTTCCCTCTTCTCTGATCATCTTCCCTTTCATTTCAGCATGAGTATCGTGTGAGCCTTCCGGACGGAGCCGTAATTCTTCTCTTCGTCGCTGCCGGTCTTCTCACTCTGATCTCTTGCATCGGAATCTTCGCCGCAGCCAGTAAAAATCTCTTTGAAGAAGAACACGCTCAAGTGACGGCCACTTCTATGACTTCTGAAGTCGACAGCGCCAGTGGAACGTCTCCGAAATCAAACTGAAACCTCATTCAATGAAGACTAAACAACACTATTCGATTCATAAACTTGTTTTTTCTCAGTTTCCATGAAATTCATTCTCGATTCTCGAGACACATCCGAAAACAAACTTCCAATTTCCGTTTTCACTTTGGTGTCAAGTGTCTTTTGGTCCTTGTTTCACTCTTTTCTGCCCTCTTCCAGACGGAAAAAATCGAGGAGAAAAAGATGTGAATCGAATGAAGCGCGGCGAAAAAGATACGAATCTTCCGGAGATACCGATCGGCGAGTGCGAAAGGAAGAAGAATAAGAAGGCGCGGAACATCGAAACGTCATCAGAAGCAGAAGAAGAAGAATGCAATCGATCCGTCTCGCCAACCCGTACGCCTTCTTTCTGCTCCTCGCCGCCGCCGATCTCTCGTGCTTCCTCTTCCGAGTCGTCTTCATTTCCAGAGTGAGCTCGTCGTCCAACCCAACCTTCCCCTCGCAATTTCTCCTTTTTCAGCCACCTTCTTCGGTTCGAGAAGCGCGAGAATGTCTTCATTATCACACGGCGACCGTCGAAAACGACGATCAGTTCTTCCGAAGAGTGAGGCGGTTTCTCTTGCGATTCTCCACTCGGAAAGACACTTTCAGATGTGGTCCTCGTTGCATCAAGTCGTCGATAAATGCGCGTATCGTCATTTTCGAGACCGAATAAAAGTGATCGGATCGCCGAAAAGATCTATTCTCTGGCTCAATTGGCTCGTCGACGTGAGTTCGCTGCGTAGCTGTGATACGGAGTTGTGCGATAGAGCGCATTTGCAGACAGAGGATCACGTCTGCAATGCGATCTTCATTCACGACACGAAAAGTGTGGCGATGGAGCGAGAATTGAAGCGATTCACGAGAAAGTGCGTCGTTTATTCGCTGAGCGACAAACACAAAGTGGGAGTCTGAAAATGTTCCAGTTCCAGTTTCTTATTTCTCCAGGAATCTACTCGATACCAAGATCCCCGCTACAGTGTGCTCACTCTGAAGCAGAACGTGAGCTCGAAAGCGCGTCACTTGGCCTGGGGAGTGGATCATTGTGAGGGACTAGACTGCCAGGTCGCAAAACTAGGCCACACTCCCGAAACTTTTCAGACGCTCGAGACGCGAATGCAGTCGATCTGGCATATTTCACGGTTGTTCAAGTCCACAAACTGCGTTACGACTCGATCAATATCTTTTACGACGGCAGTCAACACATCAAGTCGCTTTTCACGAAATCGCCGTTCGATGAAGCGAATCTGGCGACGTGCCAAGTGCGCTCCATTGGAAGTCTCCTGATCAATCCTTTTGTTTTTTCAGTTCAATGTGATCTACACCCGTCCGAAAGGCCGCCTAGCTCGCCGCGAGTTCCGTGCTACGTGGAAGCGGCTACTGTACGATCGGCGATATTTGGTGGCCAGTGTGAGGAGGGTGAACGGAGGCGACACCTTGGCACTTTTCATTCTGAACATCAGCGAGCCGTACTGCTGGGCAAAATACATCAGCAATCAGCCATTCATCACTAAAAACATCTAGAGCTTTCTCGGGTTTCCCTCATGCGATCTATCATTCTGAATGTTGAATTTATGATGAAGCGATAAAAAATTGATGCCAAAAGAAAATGATGAGATGAAAAGGCGAAGCTACGAGAAAATCCTACAAGAAACGCGACCCGCGAAAACAAGAGAAAGAGAAAAAATTAACAGCGAGATGAACGAGAAGAGCCTAAAAGAACGAATGAAGAAGAAACATCTACTTGGGGAGAGATTCGACGGCCTTAGCGGCGGCTTCATCGAGGTTGTTGGCTGGAAGGATCTTAAGTCCTGACTTCTCCATGATCTCCTTCGCAGCGTCTACGTTTGTTCCCTCGAGACGCACGACCATCGGCACCTTCAGTCCGATTTTGTTCACAGCGTTGACGACTCCATTAGCGATCGTGGCGCAGTTGACAATGCCTCCAAAGATGTTGATCAGCACGCACTTAACACGTGGATCGGAAGTGATGATCCGGACCGCATTGAACACGGCATCCTCGGTAACGGCCCCTCCGACGTCGAGGAAGTTGGCGGGTTCTCCCCCGTGAAGCTTGATCAGGTCCATTGTAGCCATCGCGAGACCGGCTCCGTTCACGAGGCAAGCGATGTTTCCGTCCATTCCGATGTAGTTCAGGTTGAACTGATGGGCGTCAACCTCACGAGGATCGTGCTCCTCGAATGTCTCGTACGCGAAGATGTCCTTTTGGCGGTACGAGGCACTGTCGTCGAAGTTCATCTTTGCGTCAACGCAGAAGACGCGCCCGTCACGAGTTTCAACAAGTGGATTGATCTCCACCTGCGTCGCATCGACGGCAATGAAGAGATCGTAGAGACGCTTGATCTCATTGGCTGCGGCTTGGAGGAGGTTGGCATCGAATTGAAGATCCTTGGCGATCTTCAGGGCCTGGGTGTCAGTCATTCCCATTTGAATGTCGATTGGCGTCTGAAATTCAGCATAGACGCTATGTAATGGAAACAAGCTAGAGAAACCTTGAAGATTCTCTCTGGAGTCTTCTCAGCAACCGCCTCAATGTCCATTCCTCCGTCCGGAGAGGCCACGACGACAGGCCCATTCGACTCGCGATCCATGAGAACAGCGAGATAGGTCTCTCTTTTGATGTCGACTCCCTCCGCAATCATCACTTTGTCGACTCGGACTCCCTCAGCAGTCGTCTGCTTCGTCACCAATCTCTTGCCGATCATCTCGTCGATCGCCTCGAGAGCCGCGTTTTTCCTGAAACCTTCGCACATTCTCTCTTCTTTCTCTCAAAAACTGACTCTTTTGTGATGTAGACACCTCCGATTCCTTTCGTTCCATTGATAAACTTTCCTTTTCCACGTCCTCCGGCAAGAATTTGCGCCTTCACCACATACTCGTGGTTTCCTAGAGTGAAAATTATCGGGTTCGCGAACAGCATTTAGGAGCGCTCACTAACCAAACGACATCCACTTCTCTTCAGCCTCCTTCCTATTCGAAGCAACCACAAACTTCTGGACACTGCATCCGTGCTTTTCCAGAATTTCCTTGCTCTGGAACTCTTGAAGGTTCAGCATTCGTCGTTGGACGTTCGTCATCGGCTTGGAGAGCTTTCCAGCAGCGCGGAACATTTTTACCTGCAATTTTCAACCAATTAATTCAATTAAAGATGACATTTTAGGAAAAGTTTTAACCGCGAAAAAAGCAACATTAAAATTGACCTAGAAAAATTACGTAACTTCCTAGGCCATGCGCCGCTAAAAAGCGAGCTGCGGCGCCTCGTATTTCTTTTGGCGCCTGCGCCTCTCTCCGCGCCATGCTCTCTCTACCTCACCTATTTATCATAAGTTTTTTGAATTTTGTCAAACCTCAATTTTCACCTTTCACTCTCTTTTCTGTGCGAATTTTCTCGTACTACTTTCGGTTTCTAATAACGCGCGTTTCAATTTCCGAAAGCTAAAAAGTGAGAGAAACGGACGGAGCGAAGTTTCAACCGCCAAGTGCCTGGAGAGACGGGAAAAAGAACGACAAATAGTAGTAGCTCTCGGCAGAGTGGTGGGCGGCAGACCCAGTCTCGAACGCAATAATCGAAGATCGTTTCTTATGCGCTCGAAGGCACACGTGACCCCGTTTCCCACCTTTTCCCATACGAATTCGCGTGAAGACCCATTTTCGTTGATTTCAGAATGCTCCGTCAGTTCTCGGAGTATTACGAACGGATAATTGACCTTCTACTAGTGAGTATTCACAGACTTTGAGCCAAATAAACAAGGAAAACTATTTCAGACAGTCCAAATCTATGTGTCCCATTTGCCACACCGCATCACCCGATCTTCTTATAGATTCATCGTTTGGGTGACCGGGTGAGTGCGGAGACCGTTGGAAAGAAGAGAAAGTTCCGATGTTTAGAGACTTTGATGGGGGCTACGCAGTTTTCTACGCGTGGTTCTTATGGTTCTTGTACCTCTCCGTCGGAATCATCCAAAAGTACACGCCTCTCTTCGGCATCATGCATTCTATTTTTTGGTGTGAGTTCATTCAAACAGAATTGTCGAATTCCTCCTCATTCCTTTGCAGTGTTCATTGACTTCTGGCTGATTCTGTTCTTTGTTATCTACTGGTTCCTCTCCATCTTCTGGATTCCCCTCCTGCTTGGAATCATCGGTAGCCTCGGTACGCTTTGTTGTAAACAACAATAAAATCTCTCTCTCTCTCTCTTCTTTGCAGTATACGCACGCCTTCAATATAAACGCAATAAAACGATGCGTGATTTGATGTGGTCGTACGTGGATGAAGGTGAAGACGCTGAAGTCGATGTGGAGGACATCCTTCCAGATCCGCCAAATGCGAGAGGGTGGGGAGACCGCGACGAGGACATTGAGCCACTGCCGAGCTTTGTGGCGCCGACAAAGTACGGGAAGATCACTGGAATGGTGGGATCGATTCCGAAGATGCACACTCACGACATCATCACCCGCCTGAATCAGGCGTTGAAAGAGAAGCTCGCGCCCGGTGTCTACGACGGAAACTACCCGTGGAAGAAAGTTACTGTCGACATTCGGACAGCCCTGATTTACATCAGTTTCAACACAATCGAAGAGGGAACAGCGTGCTTCCACAAATTGGATGGACTCACCTACGACGGTTAGTTGTGCTCAAAACGGGGAAAACTTGGCTCATCATGGAATCTTATCTGAGCCTGCCTAGATTGAGTCACTCGACAGAGTAACCTGCTCATTCCGCTTGTTTCACTGTCAGCTGCTCATCATTGCATGTGTAACCTGATAGGATCAATCATCACTCTGCGAGAGAAACTTCCGATCGCGAAGTTTTTGAAAGTTGAAATAGTTCAATGCGAATCTGCCTGCTTCTTTCAATTTTTCAAAAAAGCGCCGCTTCACATCCGACGAGAACATCTGGATTCGAATTTCCATTTGAATTTTACACTCATTCTCTCTGTTCGTTTCTTTTCGTTCCTCCGAGTTGCAATGATGAACACACAACGCAGAAAACAGAAAACGAATGGGACCAGTCGAGTGGCAATAATGGACGCCCCGTTCGTTTTCTTTTTCTTCCTTCGTTCTTCGTTTCGTCGTCTGGAAAAAGAAAACAAATATTGTCTGGACTGGAAGACCCACTCTTTCATTTCGAGAACAAGTAAACTTCAGAATCTTCGGGGGCGTCCCCCTCCCGATGGTTCGGCCGCGAGACATAACAACTTTCGTTCCGATCTATGCTCGCTCCGAAGGTTTTTCTTCCTCTAGGAATTAATGCGAATCCATTGATTTCTGCCCCGAACCCCGACGAGTTCGCTCTTATTTTTTCGTTGTTTTCGAATTATTTAGCTTAGCAAAAAGGCAAAAACAAGAGTTCACTGTGTTCCGTTTTTCGACTTTCCTTGTAGCCAATCGCAAAAAGGCGACGGAATGCTTGTGCTCGTTTTATTTGTCAGAATTCCACGAATTTCTCCTTTTTTGCCCATGACTATATTGAGATTTTTGGATAGAAGCCTGAAAATGAATTGCCAACTTCATAGATGGAAGAACGAGCTGCCACATAAAATTGTGTTGCTCGGATGAGAGTCCGTTGGAGCGCCGAAAAACCAATGGTTTGTAATTGGCAAGTGCGTGGAGTGGCCTTCTGAAAACAAGAAGACAAGTGGGAGCTGGGCACCTCGAAAACAAACTCCCACTATCTTTTCCTCATTTCGCTCCTTCATCTTCTTCTTATCCGACCGCCACCTTTGATCCTCCCCTCTGTTTCTTTTTTTCCTCCGTCCTATGATCCCCTCGATTCGCCACTTTTCCGGTTGCCCCCCGGGGAGTTCATGAATCTTTATGTGTGCTTTGTGAGAAACTTTGTCACACTCTTGTGCTCTCACACTCTCCAAAAACCACATCGTCGTCACCATCATCGCTCAATTTGGCACCACTTTTCCAACGAAAACTTGGAGAAATCTTCGTCGTCGTCGTCCCATTTCCTTTGATTGCCATTCTCACAATAGTTCGGTGTTTGCAAAAGTTCGGTTTCAAATCTGATCCTTGATGTCTGTAGTTTAGAAACTGGAAACAGGGACTAGAACACGAAAACGGCCAAAACAGGGATTTCTTCTTGACCTCTTGTTTTTGTAGCTTAGTATCTCCTTGAAATCGCAGTAAAATCTTTGATTGGAGCTCTTCCTCTCGAAGTTTCTGAGTCGTCTTGCAGCTTATCAGCTGGTCCTTGTCCGTTTGGCCAGCCTACTCATCTTGCGCTCTTCTTGTTTTGCTCCAGTGTCATCCGAACATTTGGCTCCTCGTTTTCTCAGCTTCTGCTTCTGCCTCTGCTCATTTCTAACTGGGAAATTCGGCGTCGCAGACAAGTAAGATCGATGAGCGACGACTCTGAAAATGCGACTGAAAAAGAAAACGGAAAGGAAAAGAGCATCAATCACTCGCTGGATGACACTTTTTTTTATTCGTCCACCACACACACACTTCCTGCTTCTTTTTTGTTGTTTTTCCATTTCGAGACGCGGACCACAAAAGTTCCCTCTCCCACTTTCACCCGCCAGTGGATAATTGCCGAGCTCTCTTTCCATTCCAGAGCCCCGTATTCTTTCGCTTTCAAAAGCACTTTTCGACTCGCGGGTATGACCGATTATGATGAATTACTCTTCTCAAAAGCCACGAGAAACATGAAAAATTGCGGCGAGAATGGCCGATTTCTCCGTTCCCTCTCGTTCTCGTTTGTCGAACCGTCCTTTTCTTTTTCGGTTTTCCATCCAGTAAATATTTTTTCGATATTCACCGTCCTCCACTTTCGAGACTATGCTAATCTAGGCAATTTCCTCGGAATGTACGAACGGCCAGAAAAGATTAAAAGGCGGTGCGTGGAAAGAGAACGTAATCAAGAACACGGAAATTGCGTGTTTATGGCACAAGGCGACGGAATTGGAAAAAGTAGGCGGAAGAAGAGGTTACTGTAGTCGCGGAGAAGCCATCGAACCTTTGAACTCGCCCAATCAGCATATTCACCTCTGCAAACAAAGTCCAGAAGTCGGAACGAAACTTTCATTCTTCGTCCTCTCGAACTGTTCTTCGACCTAGAGCCCAGTTTGTGCGGCGTAGGAAGAGTTGGGCACAAGTTTGTTTCCATTTTGCATTTTAATCTCTCTCGTGCCGCTTCTTGACCCCTCGTGTTTCGAAACGCGAGAGAAATTTGATTTTCCCACCCATAAACAAGCATCCCAAAATTTTGTTCTCCACTCTCTTCTTTCCTCGACTCGGTTCCGTTTTTCACTTTCGAAACAATGCGCCCAACACAAGAGGTCCCAAAAGGTAATTGTCGGCCGTTTCGGAAGTCGTTTGCAACTTGCTGAAGGACCTTTTTTTCAAAGTCACAAACTCCACTGGATTCAGGAGGCTTTCTCAAAGATCCACAGTTTTCACTGGAGAAATGTTTGATTCCTCTTCATTTAGATCGTTCATTCATTTTTTGATTGAAAATGCGCCACCAAAGTAATGTGTGACCTCTTCGTTTTTTTTTTTTGATTCATGAGTTTCATCCATTCCCTTTGAGTCTTCTAGAGTTCTTAATAATTCAATATCTGCTCGACTTTTTCTCTCTCTCTCTCCGTATACCTACTCGTCCCGTCAAAACATGCTTCTCCTTCACCTTTTCTTCGTCTTTCTAGGTTGAAAATGAGACGAACGAGCATGTGTTGTTGTTGTTCGGGAGTCTTTCTGAAAAGCGAAGGCGCTGCCGAAGACGAAGAAGAAGAGGCCTCGAGGATCAGGATATCCTGGGCGCCCGCCCGTGTGTCACTATGAAAAGTCGGGCCCTGCTTTATTTGCTCGACGACGAAAAATAAGAAGGTTTTAGGTTCCTTCTCGGCCTGTTTTTCGTTTCTTTCCGTTGTTCACAATCGGGGGTACGGTAGAATACTTTCACGCTGTCTCCATTCGTTTTCTTTTTCTCGTCATCACAGAAAACTCCTCTTTTTTCCTTCAAAGATCATTCGACGGGGACAGGTGAAACGCTTCTTTTCCCCCACACCGAAAGCTTCTTAGTAGCCCAATCCGAGTCACTTCTTCTTTACTTCCTCCGGTTCCACGACTTCTCACCCTTTTTGAGTATGCATTGCTTTGTTCCGCGGGGGCTCTCGACAGAAGCTCCTGCTCTCAAAATGAGAAACTCTCGAGAGGCGGAAGAAGAGGACTAGCTGACATTGACCTCTCGCCTTTGTCCTCCCTCTTCGGCTTGTTTCTTTCCGGATCGTCGAGTCTCTCATTTTCCTACATAACTTTAAAAAGTAAGAGAAGAATAGATTACTGTAGTTGCAGTCTGAAATGAGAAAACGCACGTTTCCATTCCCAGAATGGCCCCCGGGCTCGCCGGAAATTGGGTCGCGAAATGAGCACCACTATGTGTATCTTCACACTCAAACTCAAAAAACCGATTCACTTACAAGGGAGGTCATTTTACCCCCCGTTTGGGAATCGCCTGAAAATTTGATCGTATATAGTTTCGAAAATTTCCTATCGATCTAGCTAGGTCTCAACCTGCAAAACTTTTTTTAAGTCTGGAAATCTTCGTCTGAAAGTGGATCTGCGTGATTGAGTGGACCATCCTGCGTGACACCCTTTTGAAACCCACAAAATAGTCTACTTTAATGATCCGCTGTTGAAAACAGCGGTCGAGTGGTCGAGGGGTTCACAGGCAACACGCCAGAGGCGAAATTCGGGCCAGTTCCGGGTGAAACGTTGAAATCGGGTGAAATTTGGGCCAAATTTGACCCGTAGAGGAGTTCCGGGTCAATCGTCGGTGAAACAGGGGTCAAATCCGGGTGAAGCCTACGACCGTCGCGCGAGTCCCCAGTCCCGGGTGATTTCCGGGTGAATCTGGGGTGAGTGTAGACGAGCCTCGCGTCGCGGGTTAAGATCCGGGCGAAATCCGGGCGAGTACCGATCCCCGGCTGATTTCCGGGCGAGTCCGGGAGCAGTGAGTGTGAACGACTTGTCTCGTCCACTGAACGAGTCCCGGATGAGAACCGGGCGAAACCCGGGTTAACGCCCCTACTCTGCATTTTTTTCCAAGTTTTTCAATTTGTCGTTTTCCCTTCACTTCAATTGTGTTTCACTTACTTCGCGATGGTTTCCTGTTATCAACATGATCTCGTAATTCTTTTAGATACTCTATCGCAATTATTACCGAGGATTCGATGGAGTACTCAAGTCAATAACATGGAAAAAAGAGTCGAACTAAAGGTGATTTTGCGTTTCATTATATACATGTCTTAAAGTGAGACAATTAGCTTATTATACACATCTAATTATTTTCAAAACTAATTTTCGAAAGATCGGTGTGGAAATGGTTAATTAAATCAAAAATCACACGGACGTCCGATGAGGACTTTCGGTGTTCTCAGAAAGGGTGTTATCCTAAGAACTTACATGTGAGTTTCGAGCACTGCTGATGAACTATTAAAACGATCAGTTTTTCAGATAGATCCGGAAAATCTACGTGACGACATGATCCACCTACACGACAAAGAGCTTCCAAATAAACACTCATCAACACCACCGAATAGCAAGACACGAGGAGATTCGGACACATGGCGAAATCAAAAAGTGGTCTCAAGTATGAGCTTATAATTTTGTATGATCTTTCAATTTTTTTAATACCGGATAATAAATATGTGTGTTTCATCCACGTGTTCCATTTTCAAGCATTACAAGTACTGCAAGCAAGGGGGCGGAGAGCGAGCGAAGCGGGGGGTGAACGCCGGGTCAAAGCCGGGTCAGCGCGCCGCCGGGTCAAATTTGGCCCAGTTCTGGCCCAAATTTGATAGCAAATCTTGTACCGAAATCACCCGTGGGTTATCCCGGATTTGGCCCAAATTTCGCCCTTGGCGTCTTGCCTGTGTTGTAGGTTTGGATGGCGTTCTGGAGGCTATGGGTTCGATCCCTTTGCCGGTGAAACTTTTTTCGCAAGTTCTCCTTGTGCACATTTTGAAGCTACAACGTCTTCCAGCCGCACTTTTAACTCTTCCTATCGTACAGTGGCTTCCTGTTCACCATTAGAAACATTTTTGAATGTTTTCTCGATAAATTTTTTTTCATCTATCTTCGAATCCGCCCATCCAAAGCAAGCAAATTTTTTTCAAGAAATTTTTTCCCCGTTTTTTTCATGGGATCGCTTTAGAATGATGATAGTTGGTTTGAAATGTGTTTGAAACTGTTCAGAAATGTTCGGAGAGCATGTGATCAGTTGCTTTTGATGCGAAAAACGGTGGATATGCATATGTTTTGACCTTGTATAAATAGGTACCGTCCTCACAAAAAGCTCTACTGTACCAAAAACACATTTTATACCAACTATCATCATTCTCAAGCGATCCCATGAAAAAAACGGGGAAAAAATTTCTTGAAAAAAATTTGCTTGCTTTGGATGGGCGGATTCGAAGATAGATGAAAAAAAATTTATCGAGAAAACAATCAAAAGTGTTTCTAATGGTGAACAGGAAGCCACTGTACGATAGGAAGAGTTAAAAGTGCGGCTGGAAGACGTTGTAGCTTCAAAATGTGCACAAGGAGAACTTGCGAAAAAAGTTTCACCGGCAAAGGGATCGAACCCATAGCCTCCAGAACGCCATCCAAACCTACAACCCCTCGACCACTCGACCGCTGTTTTCAACAGCGGATCATTAAAGTAGACTATTTTGTGGGTGTCAAAAGGGTGTCACGCAGGATGGTCCACTCAATCACGCAGATCCACTTTCAGACGAAGATTTCCAGACTTAAAAAAAGTTTTGCAGGTTGAGACCTAGCTAGATCGATAGGAAATTTTCGAAACTATATACGATCAAATTTTCAGGCGATTCCCAAACGGGGGGTAAAATGACCTCCCTTGTTAGTGTTTTCGCTCCTCCATCCGAATCTTTTCGACCTTCTCGTCCGCCCGCTTTCCGACGTTCCGACTATTATCGGCTCAATTGAGTTGTTGTGACTTAGGAGAGGCCGCCCGATTTTCTGGTGAAGAAAAAGAGGAAGTTGTTGGGGGCTGAAGGATAATAGTCGTGGGCCTTGCCGAAAGATGTACTCAAGTGTACTGAAACATGACTCAGAATCTCAAACCTGATTCCTGATTTTGAATGCACGTGTCGAACACACCTGGCAGTACCACGTCATTCTTCGGAAGAAGACGAGATTTCTGGTCGGTGTGCGATACTTCAGCTGAGGGCGTTGATGGTCGGGTTCTACCCTTCTGCTTTCAAACATCGTATTATTCTAACGCGCGCTTGCAAAGGCGATTGACTGAATAATTGCACAACGAGGGAGGCTCATTTCGAACTCATCCTCGTGCTCCGTGCTGCTCTTCTTCTCCCTTTCCAGACACCTTCAAAATATCTTCTTCTCGTGAGTTCCATGAATCACTCGACGTCATCTCTCTTTCTCCTTCGCTCCATCGTTCTAGTCTTTTCAGTGTCGTCTATCTGTTTTCACACGTCTCCTTTTGTCGCGTACAAACGAGGTTAATAAAATTCGGAATTAGAGAAGACGACGGAGAGTGTCATCTGAATCCATTCGAATTCCACGTCTTCTGAATCCCTCCCACGACTTCTGTATCAGTTTTCGCTGCACGGACCGAGAAGAGAGTTTGACGCCTCTAATAGTTCTGCTTTTGTTGTTAACAAGAAGATGAGCAGAGCGTTTTAGTGTGAGCCTCTCTTCAGATCCCGTCTTTCTCATCCGAATCGATTCGAATATTTGCTGCGATGTGCTGCTCCGAAAAATGATAGTTGATTAAACGAGCTGGCGTCTCTTGATCCGCCACACTCTTTCAGTAATTATCAAGAAGAAAGAGAGTGACAGTTGTTTTCGACCTCACTGATAAATGGCTGAGTGCAGCTGCCGCTTCGGCCTCGTCGCTTCCGTGTTCCCGAGATATCTTGTGAGTGAAGAGGAGCGAGTTTGTCTAAAAGGTTCTCAGAGAGACATTGGATGGTCGTCTGTTATTTATAGGTTTACACCTCTCGTCCATCCAGAAAGCTCCGCCCTCTTCTCAGTTCGGAATCCGCTCGTGCTCGCTCCAGGAAGTACCGCTCGTATCTGAATTGCTCCCTCGGGCAAGAGTTGCCCTTTTCAGCACATTCTCGTGAACATCGCCAATCCTTTCCCCGGCTTTGAAAACCCACTCTTCTCGAACCACGTCATTTTCACGAAGATTTCTGTTTTCAATCCGTCCGCTCTTGCTTCAATCCTCCTCGTCTTTTTGTGGTTATTTTTGCGAACTTTTGCTCTAAACCCCACCAATTTCAATATCTTCGGGCTCTTCTCACGACAAACGAATATTTTCTACTATCATCCTTTTGCGAAACCTTTTTTTTTTGCAATACCCGCGAAAATAGAATCTTTCTAGATTTGGATTGCCTTTTCTGGCTCAGTTCATAATCGTTTCGCTTCCGATTCCTCGCCTCAGTTCTCCGATTTTCGTCGTTGTCACCTCAAAAAAAGAAGAGATTTCATTCGAAATGTCGCTCCGAAACGCGCATGCTTCAATGAATTTCGCACCCGAAAAGTTTGTGCCCCCGGAAAACTTCCGGATTCCTTTAGGTCCTGAAGAACCAGTTCATGCGCGTCGCGGTCGCGTTGCGTGCCATGACATCTTAAACCCTCCTAAAAAGATCAAAAGCTCTAAAAGTGCTTATCTGAGTCAAAATGAAGGAAAGGCGTAAGTGGCCTCATAAAACCGATCAATTATCCCCCGCTTCTCGTATTCTTCTTCTTCTTTTATTTACTCGTTTATTTATAGTTACACCCCCTTTCAGCTCGTTTTTCTTTTCCTCCATTCTCAAAAATCGAATTATAGCTGCCACAGGATAGGCTTCCTGCAAACACAAGGCCATAATTAAGTTTCCCTGGAAATTCGGAGGGCCTTTTCGCCGGCCCAGCTATCATTTCCTCTTGTGAATGGTTGCTTTGGACCGGAAGTGTTGTCAAGTGGATCCGCTTCTTTCCAATTCCTTTTTTTCATCTTTCCGAAAGAAAAAGTGTTTTATCGGTTGGGTCCGTCCATTCGAAATGCATGGAAGACATGACACTGACGCAAGTGCTCGTTTTCCGGTCCACAAGAGTTCCCAGAGTTTCCGAGAGCGAGCTTCGGAACACTCTTTCCGAAGGAATCGCGCAATTTGCACCAAAGAGCATTCCGGGAGACACGAAGAAAACGAGTTATCAATCGTGGCGTCTCGAATTGATGCTCCCCCAGAGAGCCATTCGAAATGAGCGATTGCACTCTCGCTTTGAAACAGTTTCCCACCGGAAAAATGTCTCCGAGAGCATTTCTTTTCCCTCCGATGTAGTTAGGTGAAGAGTGAAAATTCACTTTTAGGTGCTCCGAGAAAGGCTCGGAAGGCGTTTGCTCGTTTTCTTTTATGGCTAAATGAAATGTGTTTCTGAAAGCACATCATTCCAATGTAGAAGAATCGAGAAGAAGACGTGATTTTCAGGAAGAGCACTGCCACATCACTCTTAACACGTTCTTCCTCGTTTTCATTCGCTCATCTTCTTTCTTTTTTTCTGTTTTCTGAACTCATTGCCTCCGCCCAAAGCAAAGCAAAACGACGTGATTTGCATATTCAATTGATCTCCCGCCCATTTCCTTTTCATCTCCTCACTTTCTAAAGATGCAGGTGTCATTTGACAGGCTCCGCCCACGGTCTGCCTCCGTTTCGGCTCAAGATGAAGGGCTTCTCAAGTTCAGAAAAGAATCAGTTTTCACCTCTTCTTCCTTTCTTTTGTTTTTTTTCCTTCATTAGTGGAAGGGAAATCGTCGCATTGTTCCGTTAGAAACTCGAGCAGCAGAAGATGAGCGCAAAAATATTATAACTGGATTGGCGAACATCTCAACCCACTCTTTATTCATCTTCTTCTTCTCGTTCTTCTTATTCCTCTTTTGTTTGTGTTTTTCAGCAGCCCCGTCTCTCTTCTTTCCTCTCGAATTTGAGTTCAGTCACATGAGAAAGTGACAACCTTTTCGCGTTCCGCCCAAAAGTATCTGATTCGAATATGAAGAGAGTTCTTCCATATTCAACCGAAGGATGTCTATTAGACGAAAAGAGGAAGGAATGAATATTAAATGTGTTTTCACTCTGAATGGCAGAGAGTTTCGGTTTTAGAAGACATTCAAAAAAAAAAAGTCGAAAAGAAGACAAAAGGGTTTCCCTGGAAGAAGCTGGTGGAGAAGGAAGCGTTTTTTCCGGAACGCACTCGGGTACAGGCTATTATTCTGGAATGTAAGAAAGTGGTGTTGACAAGCAGTCTCACCCTATTCATGAATTCAGAAGGCGTTCTGACTTTTGAAAGTCTTAAAAGCTCACAGATTTCTTTGTGAATCTCGTTAAATCCTCGAATGTGTTGTTGATCTCGAGGGCGTAGAGAAAAGAACAAAACAATCAGAAAGTGTCACCTCCTGCTCCTCGGTTCGTTGTTTTTTGGAGGATGGTTCCTCCTACTGCCGATTCCCGTGGGTGTGAATCCTCCGGATGGACGGACGGGAAGTCGAAGAAGAAGAAGAAGAGTCTGTTTGTCAGCTGTGTTTTCCGAGCCTCCTCCCTCTCCCCACTTTTGCTCTTTTTCTTCCATTCTCACTCTTCTGGTTCGACCTCGAGATTTGAAAAGAGAGTTCCCGCCCACTTCAATTGGCTCCCCCCTTCTTTCACATTTCCTTATGACTTTTCTCTTCTCTCGAATTGCCCTTCCCATTTCCACGTCATCTTCTTATTACTTTATTTTTCATCTTGACGCCTTCTCATCCCTTCTCACGTCTTCTGATAGCGTTTCTTCGGGTTCTCCCTTCCAAAACATTGCATGAATAATTGAACTGCAATTTGTTTTTTGACTTTATTTTTGCTTCTCCGCCGTTTTTCTCGCACAACCATTTGAAATTCCCGTCGCTGAAAAGGTCCACGAACAGAACGACAATCACATGGAACACCAACGAATCGTGTTGATTTGCACTAGTTTTACGCGAATACGCAAACGGAAATTGGGGAACAGACACGAGGGATGTTCATCAAGAAACGATTCATTCATCAGTCTCTTCGCCGAAAGCGGCTTAATGTTCTACGTAAATTGCGCGAGCTTTGCATTTTTCAAAAACTGTCAACAAGTGAAAGAGAAAGTTCATTCTGAAGGGGCGGGCTTCCCCGAACGCTTATTTCTCCTAAGTCGGACGCACTGGAAGAGATACTTCATCCTCTCGTTTCCATCTAAAATCGCTTAATCAGACCCGCTCTTATCGCTAGCGCTGGCTGTCCAATTGGACGGATGGCCCCTTTCTGACCGTGTTTCTTCTTCTTCTTCCCCTTCCTCTGATGTCCACTCGGCTATTCATCCGTGTGTCACATCGTCGTCATCTTCATCATTTCTTCCTTTCATCCCAAGAATTTGACCCTCGTTGTCTCAATTCAAATATTCATTCCAATTCACTCTGTCCGACACGTGTGACTGGTTCCGAGGACTTCAAAAGTAGCAAGAGCGGAGAAGGTCCATTCACGAATGAATGATGATTTTGGAGTCGTTGCCCCCCTTCTGAAATGCAAACTTCTCCTCCTCTTCCTTCTTCCTCGCCTACACGTGTTTTTCCTTGTCTTCCGAGCCGTAATCCGGCGGTGTCTCCTGGAAAGAAACGGCGAAAAGAAGACGTTCGTCGCTTCGAACGCCACAACTACTATTTCAATTGTGCAACAAGGAAGACCCCCAACACGTAGAAGAGAAGAGACCAGGGCGACGCAAATCTATTTTCCCCAGCCATGTTTTTTTTCTACCCTGGACCTTCTCACATCTCTCTCCCTCGCTCATTCCCGTTTCGTTCCTGGTCTTCCCTGTCTGTGTTTCTCTGGAATCTAATTGATTCGCAGTTTCCACTTCTAATCGAATGAGATCGTCTCACTGTGAGCTAGACGCCTTTCGATTCTTGATGCTCTGCCACGTGAAGCATCGTCTCACCACTGGAAGCTGAAAAAGTTTGCGTGTCATCCGAGAATTTGTCCGAATCAGTCGATTATTCCTGCCGTGTTGAAAGTGCAGAGAACCTGTTTCATCTTCGAGTTCCGGACCTTGTCAGCTTTTCGAGAATGTTTCTCACTCACCTCGCCTTCTTCACTTCTGAGTCTCTTTCCTCTCGGCGAGATTAACGTGCTCAGCGCGAACGAGATGAGGTGCTCATCATCGTCTTGATATGCTAAAACGGGCGAGAAATCTCTTGGTTCCTATTTCCGATTGATTATTCTCTTCTTTCGTTTCGTCTTGACGTTTGAACTCCTGGTTTTGAATCTGCGACCTTTCTGTCCAGATCCGTTTCACTCCACATCACGTCGTCCGAACATCAAAAAGAAGTGGTTCTAAAACCAGCCAGGCAGGTGGATTCCAGCCATTTTCAACTCTCGCACCCCCGCTCTCAGTCACTTGTTTCTCTCGAAAAATCTAATTTCAGTCCTCCTTCTCTTGCAATCTCTCACTGTTATTTACTCTTTTTCCCGCTCGAATCTTATTAGGTAACTCTGCGGCTCACCACGAGCATTCTCATTTCATTTCGACAATTCGGGTGGTCTCTCTTCTCACTTGTTGCCATGGCCGCGCGGCTTCTTGTTGCTCACTGCTGATACGAATGAAAGCTTTCTCTATCTGTTCTAATCAACCAACCACCTTTTTCTATTTCAATACACTCTATAAGACCTGTCGATAGGGAAAAATAATCAATCCCTCGATTTCTTGTTATTTCTAACTCCTTTTTGTTTTGTGCAATATCTTGCATTTGTCACGTTTGCCCGGTGATCAGCTGCTCCCTCCCCTCCTGCTTCTATTTCAGAATCGAATCACTTTTCTCTCCCGCACCTGTCCCTACTTTCCGCTTTACTTTTTCTTTTCTACTTCCGCTAATGTACTTTGGTTCCTTTTCAGGTCGACTCGTTGGAATCCTGTTCATCACCGAAGAGCGCTACAATAAGCGCTTCCCGCCGCCGAGATCCCGCTATCAGTCAGCTCAGAAGCCGCGATGAGCTCTACTAACTTCACATCCTACGACAACGACGTCGTCTCTCCCGCTTCTCCTTCTTCTTCTCCGTCCTTATCCTCACCTTTAACCGCTGCTCTCGGTTTGATTATATCCAAAGATGTGATCACATCGCCAGTCTCGACCGCTTTGTTTCCGGAAGAAGAGGAAGATCTGTGCAGTCCACTCAACATCTCATGCGTCTGCCACACCGAGTATGCCAGTTATGAAGGATTGGAGAGGTGAGAATCAAAAGCAGCTCTGTCAAGAACTATTGCAGAAGGTAGTTATTTTGTATGTGTTTTTTTGCTCGAGTGAGATAAGTTGTCATGTCAAAGTTGTAATGTGAGGCTGTGCCTGAATCTGAAATATCCATCAACTGCTCTTCTTCTTCAGAGTCATCCTCGGACTCATCGCCGTTCCCGTCATCATGTTCGGAATCCTGGCGAACGTCACCTCTGTCCGCATCTTCACTCATCGCATCATGTCCGGCTCCTCTATCAACTGGTACCTCGCTGTGCTCTCCGCCTCGGACACTCTCATTCTCGTTTCGGCATTCTTTGTCCTCTCGCTTCCACGATTCGGAGAGTATCTCACTTGGTGGCGAGCCAACTACATCAGGTTTGTCTCGTCACGGGCTCAGCATGATTCGATATATTTCGTTTTTTGATGTGTTTGTGCTCACTTTCTCTCTCTCTCTTCTTCCGTTCCTCCCTTTGTACTTAGCATAACTCATTCTATCCATTTTCTACGTTCTTCTTATTTTTCACAGATTCGTACGAATCTCAAATAATCTGTAATAATCCGTTTTAGCCAGTACACGTTCGTTGTCACATTCAAATTCGATTCGGGTGTTCTTCAGTCCATTTCATGTACTATTAGGCCATCACATTGCAACCCTCGTGTTTCTATTACTTTTCACTTTTCTTCCAGTTTTGCATCGTTTTGTTGTGTTGTGTGCGAATGAATAGCTGCGTCTAGAAAGCATTGTTTTCGTTTCCAAAGTGATCTCTTCAGCTACTCGGTGACACCGTACATGTACGGTCTGATGATGACTGCACAGACGTGCAGTGTCTTCATGACCGTCGGCGTCTCTGTCCACCGCTACATCGGCGTCTGCCACCCGTACAAGTCGGTCGAGTGGCTTCCGAAGAAGCGGGTTACCACCTTCATCATCGGACTCCTCACGTTCTCCGTTCTCTTCAACACGACCCGCTTCTTCGAAGTGCACATCTCGAACGTATGCTACCGTGTCAACATCGACTACTACATGCCGTCGCTTCAGCCGACTGCTCTCCGAATGAGCGACCTCTACAGGTGATCTCTCTCCAGCACTTTCCGCTGCATCATACTCCTTTTACAGACAAATCTTCTTCGGCTGGGCCTATACCATCGTCATGTACGTCGTACCGTTCACCTTCCTCATTGCCCTCAACACGATGGTCCTTTCGGCGGTTCGCAGATCACGTCGCATGCACATGGTCTCGCAGTGCGGAGCCGAGAGCGAAGAGTTCTCGAAGAAGGCGGAGCGCAAGGAACGCCAGACCTCCATCATGCTCATCTCGATTGTGCTCCTCTTCATCGCGTGCAACACTCTGGCGTTCGTCTGCAACATCATGGAGAACATGGGCACTGAAGGAACCATCTACAACACTCTGGTCACTTTCAACAACCTACTGGTCAGTCTGCGACAGAACTAAACGAGAAGACTATCTCCTTTTCAGGTTATAATAAACGCGTCGTGCAACATTTGTGTCTACATGCTCTTCTCGGACAAGTACCGCATGCTCCTCCGCTACTATCTCTTCTGCGACTGGTCTCGTCAGGGAGAACTCCTCGTTAGTTCTGTTCTCAACTGAACTCTCCGCCCTGCTCCCCGCTCTTGCCTTGTTTCCATTCAATCTCTTTTCCTCCTCAGTTCTCTTTCCTTTCCCCCTTTCTGCATGCATTTTCTCTGCATTTTCTACTTCTCCTTAGTCGACTTCAACCTCGTTTTGTTTCAAAATGAGCACTTTTCTAGATTGATCGCTTCGAGAAAAGCCAGACGTGAAGAGAGAATCACAATCGTCTGGAGAGCGTCTTCTTCTTCTTCTTCTTCCGCTTCTTCCTCTACTTCCGACACCTTTCCTTTCCTCCTTTTTCTTTTCCAACGGGTCTTCTGAAACGCGGAGATATCTGCAGATACTTGTAAGCATGAAAACGCGCTGAAAACCAAAATCTTAATATTTTTAAAGTAAATTAAAACTTGTTCCAATATAAACATATATACATTTGTAATATTTTTGTGCGGCTTTTATCAATGTAAAATAAATTTGAGTTTTTTTTTACTTTGTCGCATTTTTTCACAGGAAAACTCAACGAAAATTCCAACAAGTCTTCCTGAATTTCACCTTAAAGTTAGATCTGAAACCTTCTTGAAAGAACGAATTCGAAAGGCTCACAGATCAATTTGCATCGTTGAAAACAGCCGGAAAGTATACACCTTTTCATAGAAATTTGAGAATGAGAATCAAGAAAAGCATTATTTAATATTAGATCATCTCGTCGGATAGCATTGATTCTCGTTGCTCACACAGAAATGGCCGACCGGACACTGCGTGTTGATGCACGGACCGATCGAGACGGTTCCCGGACGGGCCTTTGCTGAAATCGAAAAACGAAGTGGGAGGATCGAGAGAGAAAAAGAGAGAGAGAGAGAGAGAGAGAGAGAGAGAGAGAGAGAGAGAGAGAGAAGAGAGAGAGAGAGAGAGAGAGAGAGAGAGAGAGAGAGAGAGAGAGAGAGAGAGAGAGAGAGAGAGAGAGAGAGAGAGAGAGAGAGAGAGAGAGAGAGAGAAGAGAGAGAGAGAGAGAGAGAGAGAGAGAGAGAGAGAGAGAGAGAGAGAGAGAGAGTACTCACGTCGTTCCCGAATGCACTCGTCTCGTTGACACTCGTAAGTGTGCGGACAGTGACTGTTCACACACGGACCCACGATTTCCACTGAAAATGAGCGAATAGGAGAGAGCTAGGATTTCTCTTCTATGAGTTCAGGAATGTTTGAGACTAGAACGAGGTCTCAGGAACTCCTAGAATGGGAAACTCAAGCCTTCTGATGATTGGGAAACTAACCATCAGTGATACTCTTGGCAGTGCAGACGGCGATGAGCAGCGACAGAATGAGGACGTAGGAGAGCGACGAAGAGGCCATTTCTTCTGGGGAGAGCGTTGAACTGAGTGGACAGCGACGCTGCTCCCCTCTTTTGTATTCTCGAAATCACATGTGTCTACAAGACGGTGCTCTCTGCGTCTCTCCGGCTCGCGTGCTCTCTCTCCGCCGCCCAGCCCTGTTTTTGTTTTGTTTGTCGCCCTATTGTGGTCAGCCACGAGCGAACCGGTCTTCTCCCGGAAATTCAACTGATCTTTCTCTTTCTTCCTCTGTGTTCCTCGTTGTACGGTACTCGAACCATCGAATTCGACGACGATGATCATCTTCGTCATCATCGTCCTTTCTTCCTCTCTCTCTCTCTCAATTGCCATTGAGTGACCTTATTCAGAGTGAAAAACAGTGCGGTTCGCCCATTTGATTACTCGTCCTTTTCCATTCTCACCCTCAATTAGCAAGGACTACTTGAAGAAACGAACAGGAAGCGCGACGTGGAAAGGGGCCAAAACAAAAACAAGACGGGGATGTATAAAAAGAAGACGGCCGAGAATTGAAACATTGCCCAGCGATGCTCTCGAGACTTTCCCTCCTCGTTCTGACTCTTCTGCTTCTTCTCGTCGCGTTCGCCTCCGCGGCCAGCGTCCAGCAGAGAGTTCGCAGAGACAACACGTACGGAGACGAGGCCGTGACTCCCGCGACAGGGGGAGCAAGTGCGGCTCCGATGGCTGCCGAGGTGAGCGGAGCTTTCGAAGCCTCCCACATTTCTCTCGTTCAGGTCGCCCCGGCCACCGTGGCTCCAGAAGGCGGTGGCGCTCAGTCGAACGTCGAGAGCTCCGGCTACCGGAAGAAACGAGGCTCCGCGCAGAACAGCTACGGCGACGAGGCGACTGCTCCGGCGGGCGGCGGAGCTCCAGTCGTCGTCGAAGTGTCCGAGGCGCCGGCGGTGACGGTGGAGCAAGCGGGAGGATCTCAGAGCGCCGTCTCTTCCAGTGGCTACTGACTCCTGTGTTGAAATGAAGTTTTTCGGAAACAAAATCTAGTTATCGTCGTGTTTTCTCCGTCATCGCCGACGTAATTACAGACGGGAGAAGTGCCATTTCCGAGCTCTTTCTCTCCTTTTTCTCGGCATCGAGCCTGATTCACTTCCTTCCTCACATGAACATCAACCTCACGTTCATCAACTCCACTTTTGTGAACCTCGAAAATCTGGATAGAGACGCGTGGATCTCCGTCGGAAAACTGATCGCAGTCTGTTCTGTGCTCGTGAACTCGCTCGCCGTTTTCCTGATCGTCTTCAAATCCAAAAAAGAGACGAAGGCCTACAAAACGGCGCTCGTCGCTTCGCACGTAATCTGAAATTCAAAGTGCGTCCCAAAGTCTCGGTTTCAGTCCCTTCTTTGTCTCGCTCAATTCCAAATGGGCTTCCTCATGTGCGTCGTGCCTCTTTTTCCGTTTCCGGCTCTTATTTCCTACGGGACTCTTCGCAGTTCTTTCGACTTCATTCTGCAGTTGGTAGGTTACAAATTGTCACGTGACAGATTATCCATTTGTTCAGCAAGTCTGGTTTCTGATTTTGATCAGTTTTCTGTGGGCGCTCTACGCGACTCTCGTGATCCGTTTCCGGCTGGTTGTCCGCAAAGACTCGTGCCTCAATGTAAGCAGAAGAGCTGCGAGGGAACGAGCTCCGCTTCTTCTTCTTCCAGCTTCTTCCACTTTCAGCACCCTCGAATACTTTTCAGTTTTCGACTAGAACCTACTGGATTTCTAGCTCAGTCCTGTACTTTTCCTGCGTGACCACAGTTGTCGTGATGTTCGAAATTCTCAGAAAACCGGACGCAGAAACGGAGAATTTCCTAGAATGGGTGAGTCTGAGAGCGAAACTCTTTCCGAAGAGAGCCTTCCAGAAGTATCCGAAATACAAAAACGTGTTGAAAGAGAACCGTCTGCTCGTTTTCTCCGATAAAACGACCCTTCACGTCAGTGCGTACAGCTGCATCGGAATCTCGTTTCTGCTGGTCACTGTAAGCACGTCTTCCGATTCTGAATCTCGTCGATTTTCCAGTGCTATGTCACTCTGAGCATATCGATCTTTGTTCAAGTTCGACACAGTGTGCACACAATGAGTGCGGCTCTTCAGAACTATCACTTCAAAGTTCTCAAAGACATTGTGTTACAAGTGAGTTGAAATGCGCTCCACCGCACTCCGTTGCGAATTCAAAGTTTTTCAGATTCTGATCAAACTCGTCACTTTCACTTTCTACCCGCTTCTCGCCGTTTCCCTTTACTTCGTGACTCCAGAGTACGACTGCATAAGTGAGGGGGAGAGTTTGGAAGTGTCATCTGAAGTCCCTTCAGAATCAACAATGCTCCTGTACAACGTCTTCGTGGCTGCTCCCATTCCGGGCACTGTCCTCCTGATCGTTCAGACTCCGTCCTACCGTCGATTCGTGTTCAATCTGTCTGTACGTGTAGAACGAATCAATCCGTTCTTCGTCCGAACTCAACAATCGACTTCTTGATTCTCATACAAGAAAGTCGAATTTATTTTCAAATTTCAAACGTGCTCGTTCTATAGAATGGAAATGGGGTTAACTATGAAGAGGATCTGGCGAGTAGGGGCGAGATGGACAATACTTAACAGAACGATAGAGAGTGGAAACTACTATATACAAAATGTCATAAAAATGAGCGAAAGAGGACCTTCTAGTAGCCATAACTGCGGAGGTGCTTGTTTTCAGGGCTGCGCATTGTCGCCTCGTGCGATTCGTTCAGAATGCGCGCCACTGAATTGTTCTTTGAATCGTCGAACTCGTCGTTGCTGAGAAGCGATTCCTCGCCGGTAGGCGGGGGAAGTTCTTTCGTGAGCATCGGCATGAGACGAGCGGTTGACACTTGAAACGGCGGCGCCGACTTCTTCAGAAGACCGTCGAGCTCTGCGTTCAATTTCTGCATGGCGGCAGTGTCCCCGGGACCGCCCGTCAACTCCTCCAGTTCTTGCTGCTTTGTCATTGTCGGGAAGTTGACACACATCGAAGAGGCCTCAGAGATAGACGATGAGTGCGGCGAATCGGGAAACAAAATCTTCGGTGGTGGTGGCGGTGGCAATTCACAGTCGACGGGAAGTTCGCGACTTCTCGCATCACACGTCTTTTGCGATTCCGTGTCTTGCGTGAGGTCAGTCGAATAGACCGATTCGACAAACGATTCGGTACGTGAAATCATGACCCCCATATCGGCCGTCACCGAATCCAAACGAGCCTTCATCGATTCAGTACTGCCGGCAAGACTGCGAGTGCTGCTGCTAGCCGTCGGCAGAACATCTTCCGGCTGGGACGGTTCAATAAACACTTCTGTAAAAAAAGAACTATACAGCCAGTTTTCACGGAAACGCTCACTGTCGCTGGGCTCTCGGTAGGGCAGTGAGTCCGTAATGACAGTCTGCCGATCCGTTTCTGATGCGGAGCAGGGCAGCGTTTCTTCGCCTCCAATGATAATGTCAGTCGGCGGAGTGGCCACTGGAAGAAATAATCATCTATCCTCGCAAAAAAACCTCAGAAAATCCAGAGAAACTCACCATGGATGAAGGCGGGAGCATCATGATGATCCTCCACAAGCGGGCTCTTTTTCTTCTCTTTTTTCGCCGATTTCTTCTCTGATTTCGTCGATTTGCGACTCGAAGTGGAAATTAAACTTCCGTCCGCTGGAGCCACTTCATTATTCGGGAAGTATGCGCCGCGTGCCTAAAATACGCATCCCGATTCTCTAGTTTCGAGGCTGAATGAAAAACAAACCGAAAATCCGAGAAAGCGCTTGATACGACGCAACATATCCACTCGCCCTGATGAGTCAAAGAAAAATTGCGAAGAATCAACAGATCTTCTGATTCTTTATGGTTTTCTCGCGCGAAATAAAAACGTTTGGCGGGTGATTTTTGAAGTTTTGTAGATCAAACGTTGATCTTGCAGTGATACATTAAGCAGCAAAGTGAAAAACAAGAATCTGACGTGAAAACGTGATTGTTTTTGAATCTAAATATATAAATAGACGTGTTGCTGAAACTTTTTGAAAAATCGCTGAAACTTAATATTTGAAAACGAGTTGTGCATTGGAGCGCACTTGCATACTTTCCACGTGGCGCCGCCTGTTCCTTGAAATGAGAGATTTCCGATTTTCCCGTTGCGAGACGACGTTTCCTTCTTTCTCTCCTGCAAAGATCACTGTTTTTCCGTAAATCGAAAGAGAATGTTGCGTATTCGAGCGCTATACAGACCGCTAATAAAGTTGAAACCGGTTGAGATCCTTTCCAATTCAAAACAATTTGCCGACGGTTTCTGCTACTCTTTTCCTACTCGCGATGATCGAATCAACGCTTACGCAATACAGAAACTCAAAAAAGATCTTTATGGGCGAAGTTTTAGCGAAGGAAAAAAGCGATACATCTAGTCTCTCAAATTATTAATTCCTGAAGATGAAGGTTGTGACTGGCAGTTCGTTGAGATTGTGCGACGGGAGAGTTGACGCTTAAGATCTGTATCCGGAAGCGACTGGAGCTGGAGCAGCTGGGGCTGGGGCAGCGGCTCCGCAGTCTGGAACGGCGGCTGGGGCTGGAGCTGGGGCTGGAACGGCGACTGGGGCCTCCTCAACTGGGGCTGGGGCAGCAACTGGGGCTGGGGCTGGGGTGACTTGCTCGTCTCCGTAGGAGTTTCTCTTGCTTCTGTATCCGGAGTCCTGGGCTGGGGCTGGAGCAGCTGGAGCTGGGGCAGCAGATCCGCAGTCTGGGGTGGCTGGGGCTGGGGCAACTGGAGCTGGGGCTGGAACAGCGACTGGAGCCTCCTCAACTGGAGCTGGG
This sequence comes from Caenorhabditis sulstoni, assembly GCA_963966605.1. NCBI lineage: Eukaryota > Metazoa > Nematoda > Chromadorea > Rhabditida > Rhabditidae > Caenorhabditis > Caenorhabditis sulstoni. The sequence continues at coordinate 3,712,526 of OZ016478.1, read as the reverse complement.
GCAGCAACTGGGGCTGGAGCTGGGGTGACCTGCTCGTCTCCGTAGGCGTTTCTCTTGCTTCTGTATCCAGAGTCCTGAGCTGGGGCTGGAGCAGCTGGAGCTGGGGCAGCGGATCCGCAGTCTGGGGTGGCTGGGGCTGGGGCAACTGGAGCTGGGGCTGGAACGGCGACTGGAGCCTCCTCAACTGGAGCTGGGGCAGCAACTGGGGCTGGAGCTGGAGTCACTTGTTCGTCTCCGTAGGCGTTTCTCTTGCTTCTGTATCCAGAGTCCTGGGCTGGGGCTGGAGCAGCTGGAGCTGGAGCAGCAGATCCGCAGTCTGGGGTGGCTGGGGCTGGGGCAACTGGAGCTGGGGCTGGAACAGCGACTGGAGCCTCCTCAACTGGAGCTGGGGCAGCAACTGGGGCTGGAGCTGGGGTGACCTGCTCGTCTCCGTAAGCGTTTCTCTTGCTTCTGTATCCAGAGTCCTGGGCTGGGGCTGGAGCAGCTGGAGCTGGGGCAGCAGATCCGCAGTCTGGGGTGGCTGGGGCTGGGGCAACTGGAGCTGGGGCTGGAACGGCGACTGGAGCCTCCTCAACTGGAGCTGGGGCAGCAACTGGGGCTGGAGCTGGGGTGACCTGCTCGTCTCCGTAAGCGTTTCTCTTGCTTCTGTATCCAGAGTCCTGGGCTGGGGCTGGAGCAGCTGGAGCTGGGGCAGCAGATCCGCAGTCTGGGGTGGCTGGGGCTGGGGCAACTGGAGCTGGGGCTGGAACGGCGACTGGAGCCTCCTCAACTGGAGCTGGGGCAGCAACTGGGGCTGGAGCTGGGGTGACCTGCTCGTCTCCGTAAGCGTTTCTCTTGCTTCTGTATCCAGAGTCCTGGGCTGGGGCTGGAGCAGCTGGAGCTGGGGCAGCGGCTCCGCAGTCTGGGGTGGCTGGGGCTGGGGCAACTGGAGCTGGGGCTGGAACAGCGACTGGAGCCTCCTCAACTGGAGCTGGGGCAGCAACTGGGGCTGGAGCTGGGGTGACCTGCTCGTCTCCGTAAGCGTTTCTCTTGCTTCTGTATCCAGAGTCCTGGGCTGGGGCTGGAGCAGCTGGAGCTGGGGCAGCAGATCCGCAGTCTGGGGTGGCTGGGGCTGGGGCAACTGGAGCTGGGGCTGGAACGGCGACTGGAGCCTCCTCAACTGGAGCTGGGGCAGCAACTGGGGCTGGAGCTGGGGTGACCTGCTCGTCTCCGTAAGCGTTTCTCTTGCTTCTGTATCCAGAGTCCTGGGCTGGGGCTGGAGCAGCTGGAGCTGGGGCAGCGGCTCCGCAGTCTGGGGTGGCTGGGGCTGGGGCAACTGGAGCTGGGGCTGGAACAGCGACTGGGGCCTCCTCAACTGGAGCTGGGGCAGCAACTGGAGCCGGGGCTGGAGTCACTTGTTCGTCTCCGTAGGCATTTCTCTTCACGACTGCAAAGAACAAAGTAAAAATGGAACATTGACATTCTTATTGAACTTACCGTAGCGAGAAGAAGCGAGGGCGACGATGGAGAGAAGAACAAACACCTTCATTTTTTGTTTGGCTGATGGACGCTGAGCGACTCGACAGTGGTTCTACCTTCATTTCGACGCCCTTTTATACCCAAACTCAAGTTCGTAATAGAAAACCGTCGCGGGAGTGAAATAGTGTGTGAATCGTCGAGAGTGACCCTCTGTCTGCTGCATGCTATTTCGTAGACCAAAGGGGCGATTCCAGCAGCGACCCTGGTGAGAGAAACCGTACTCGTACGTCATGCTCCGCCCACTTTACCTGAGTAGAGTAGAGAGACGCCGACAACGAGATCGGCGAGACGACGATGATAAGTTCGAGAAGATTTCGAGAAAATCGGGAAGAGGCGGAGAGGACACCGATAAAAAACGATTCGGTTCTTTAAACACGCGTAATTGGATGAGAAAAGAAGATAGGTTGTAAGAAGTTGTTGACATCGTCTTCGTCGTCGTTTCGTCGGGAACGGTCTTTCGATTACACAAAACGGCCAAATTCTGATCGGATGCACCAGTGTGAGGTCAAGGGATCCCATTAAGAAGATGGGAATTTTGATTGCGATAATGATGGAAAGGTTCGTTAGGATCCAAGAGACGATCAAAGATGAACTGATTTGTGGTTTGTCGCCTCTTTCCTGCAAACAGTTTGATCTAAAAGTTGGATTCGACCCTGCAAGCGTCGACTGTTACACCCATTCGTAGGAATCGTTCTCGTTGTCAACGGGATCATTGAACCGTTCGAATGGAATCTGATTGTTCTCATAAGTCGCTGAAATCTGAATATTTTTCGAAACGCTTCTCTAGTTTAGTTCAAACATCAATTTCGTCTCTTTTTTTATAGTTTGGCACAGTGTCAAAACCTTGGCGACCTTGAGTTTCATTGGTCAAGCCGAATGAGACGGGCCACTAGTTTTATTGCGGAAATCGAAACACGACGAAGACCTTGCCACCATTCTTTGGCTTTTTCGATCTGTCTCTCCGATGCCACGTCACGAGTGATTCGGGTCAGAATCAAAGTTATTTGCCGCCATCTCTCGACTCGCGATGACGTTGGGAACCGTTTGCCGAAGTCCAGATCAATCATCGGTTTCGGTTGGGGTTTCATCTCTTTCTCGCAAATGTGATAACAGTACTCTCGTATCTCCTCTCGGCTACTCCTCTCTTTTCTTTCGGAACGTATCGTGTGTCAAACAGAGTGTAAAGTTGGCGTCGAAATTCAGAGAATACTGAAGAAGAGGCACTTTTTTGGCGATTCCGGGAGACAAAAGACAATGTGTCGGACAATGGAGAAGTGTACTCGAAGCGGTCATTACGTGTGTATGTTACACCGCGTTTTGCAAGTTTCGGTTCGGAGAAGGAGGGAAAAAAAACGGTCGAAATGAGGTCTTTTCCTTCCAAGAGTAAGTAGCGAAGTTGTTGCAGATCAAGATCGCGGGCAGGGGTCAAGTGGCTGAAATCGAAAGAGGGCACTCGATCTGGAAACAATCGACCAGAAGTATGTCTGTGTTCCTGAAAACGCGTCATCTCGGAAACTGAATTCCATAGAGAAGCGCATGTCTATTCGAGCCCGAAACTGCGAGCCTCCCAAAAGGCCCGGGGACTGTCGGGTTGAGTGAATTTCAGATGATAAAGGATGTCATAAGTTGTCACCACGCATTGATCCACGTGGTGTTTGGCTCAGAAAGCACTCAGATCCGATTCTGAGTTGTTCAGTATCTTCTAGTTAGATCTAAGAATCCGGTCAGACGCACCTATTGATGCTGACGTCATCAAACAGTTAACGTAATTGACCAACGTCGCACTGTCTGCGTTTTTAATTCGAGAAATCAGTTCATGTCTATCGTTTTCATTTCTCCACTTCCTCATTCCTAGTTCCTGGTTTGGAACGAATTATGATAACTTCTTCGGAAACGACGTCTTCTTCATCTTCTTCTTCCAAATAAACGCTCCATAAAAAGTGAAGAAGCGTATCTGTGATCGGGTCGGCGACCTAAATCCCATCCGTCGGAATTGCGTCACATTAATTTCTTCCTTCCGATTTATTTATCACTTCATCTCTTCCATCTTTTTCCACTTTTTTCTTCGCGTATTTTCCGTCGCGAAACCGCCAAAAATGCGGTGATTTGACCAGCGAACCAGTTCTCTTTTCGCGCTTGAAATACGGGGGGACGAATCGGAGAATCGGGCGAGAAATGCAGTCAGGTACAAAAAATGTCGGTTTTCGAAGGACGCGGGCCCAAATTTGCAATTTTATTCGGACGGTGACGGTCAGTTTGTACGATGAAAAAGAAAACGACAGAGATGGAAGACACGAGTCGTCTTGGGATGAGAGGGTAGTGCGCTCTACTGCACTCACTGCAGTTCTATGGATATTCAAGGAAATGATGGGGATATAGAAGAAAAGAAGAAAGTTCGTTGCGCTTCAGTTTCAGCCACTTTTCTTTCCGTTCAGATGGATGAGCAGCTTGTGAAGAGGTTCCATGTCATTGTCGGAGATCAGATCGAACTCAACGTCGGTTTCCAGCTGAGCCAGGTTCCCGGACACTTGCAAAAGAATCATTCTCTCTGAAATCAGAAGACGTCGCTCTTCGTTTTCTCCTCTTTCTCCGAAAACTAACCGGCCTTGCCAGCGAAAGGAATCATCTTCGAATCGATATTCTTCGTGATAATGTCATGTGTCGCCTGCACCTTCATTTCAGCAGAGTAGACCGCACGGAGCAACTCGATTGCTTTGTCGCCGAGCTCATCGACGGGCTCCGCGTTGCCGAGCACAAACAGGAAAATCGGATCGTCCGCATCGGAAGCGTCGGCGAAACGCGGAAGGAACTCGTCGGACGGGGCGCACAGGGAAACGCCATGCGACGCCAGAATCGATTCGGTCTCGTCGGACTGCAAAGAAACACGTTCCAATGGGATCAAACGGGCTAGGAATGGCCAGGGCCGAACACTGCCAACGCGTCTTCATTTACCATTTTGATGGGCTCTCCGAAAACTTTGAAGTTTCTCATCCCGCCAGTTGCAGCCGGAGTGAAGTCGTGAGCCGAAACGACGCGGTTCGTAAACGGACGCAGATCGGCCGAGTGCATCTGATCCTTGAGTCCCTGGTAGAACATGGCCAACGGATAGAAGAAGACGTCGTTCGAGTTCTCGATGATCGGCTCCGTCGGACACAGAATTCCGATGCGGACGGAGATGCAGTCGCGAGTTCTCAGCTGTCCGCACGAAGTGAGAATCGTGCAGTTCGAGCAGTCCCGAACGAAGAGACTTCCTTTGACGGGACCGAGAACGATGGTGCAGTTGCGGCATTCGTCGATGATCAGCTGCGACGCGCGGTTCAGAAACAAAATCGTCGAGTCCTGGAAATGCGCTCTACTGCACCTACATACCGCCATCCGCCAAAATAATACCGTGCAGTTTTCGATTTGAATCGGCGCCCCATCGACGCCTTCTTTCTTCACGACGGCTCCGTGAATGTCCTTGACAATGTAGTCGTCCGCGTCAACTTTCTCCTGACGATCCCTGAAGCCACCCACGTCTTCTAAACTCCCTTCCGAATTCTTACCAGGAATACTTTGGTGGTTCCGGCTCCTTTTTCTCTTCTTCATCTTCTTTAACTTTGTAGCAATCCTCGCGTTTCGGACGTCTTCCAAACAACTTCTTCGACCAGCAGCAGCTCATTGCTCACTCGACGTCGTATATGAGAATACGAAAAGGGATTGAGCGCGTGGGCTCTGCGAGTTGCTCGCGCGAGCCGACTCCCCCGTTGCCATAGCGACGAAGCGCGTGCTCGGCTAGCCGGAGATAAAAAGGGAAATTCGGCTCACAGAAGGAATAATGACTCTTCCGGTGCTGTGAATTATATATATCAAAACACCCAGCACACAGTTCTTCGAATCTGTCATGCTTGAAACCAAATATGGATTGTTATATTTTTTATCAACAATTTATTACCACTTTTGTTAAATTGGTGTGGGAGAGGAGAGAGTGGAGAGAAAGGGAATGATTTAGTTGGCGTTGCTCGGGCATTCACGCGAAATGTGTCCGGTCTCCTGGCAGTTGTAGCAGCGCTTCTCTTCGGCCGATCCGCTTTCGGTGCACTCGCGAGAGATGTGTCCGTTGCGGCCACAGTTATAGCACTTCTGACCTCCGAATCCTCCTCGTCCACCGCCTCCGCCAAACTTGTCACCTCCGCGAGATCCCTCGGTTCTCTCCGATGGGCAGTCACGAGAAAAGTGACCACGTCCACCACAGTTGTAGCACGAGCCGCCTCCGCGCTGTCCTCCGCCGGATCCGCCTTTCGGACAGTCACGCGAGAAGTGTCCAGTCTCTTGGCAGGTGTAGCAAGTGACTCCTTAAAATGAAAAAGTTAGAGATGATTTTGTTCATCTAATTTTCTAATCCTAACGACATCTCCACCGTTAAACACATTTCTCCAACATCACTTCTCCAGATAGCCGTCTCACGAAAACTTTCGTTTCTCAACATGATTGACATTCAGCAAGAAATTTGGAAGATATGTATTTACCTAAACTCAACACCCCCAATACAACACCACTCCACCTCCTCTTCCGCGTCCACCATCGGACTCGCGGTTGTTCGGGCAGTTGCGCGAGAAGTGGCCCTGTTGGTGGCACTTGAAGCATCCGCTATCAGCCATGACTGAAATAGAAGGAATAGAATTGAGAGACCAAAAAGTAAGGAAATAGAACGTGGGAAAGTACACAAATGTCAACAAAACTCGCGTGTGAAAACGAAACGGAGCGCACGAATGATAATTAGTTGGAGAGAAACTTTAACTTTCAGATATGCCGAATGTTTTCGAAAGTCTAATCGAAAATAGTTCTCCTATGAATGGCCTAAACAGTAACCGTTTTACTTGAAGGATGGCGGAAGATGCGCGCTTTTAGGCGCCAAAAAAAACATTCTTATCTTTCTGACCAATTTAAGACTCGTTTATGAGACTGGTTTCAGGCGCAGCAGTAAAAGAAGAAGCCAGAAAAAACGTCCGCGCACACCAGAAAGAACGCCGCTTTCTGACAAAAATCGTTACTTGGCCGCGTGCCAGGGCAGTTAGATGTGCAGGCTATACGGTGGCGCGGCAGTTCAAACACCTTCTTTTTGTCATCTTCGAACAAGCTGACAAATGAAGTTTATTCATATTCTGCCGTTCCGCAAAATTTTAATCAATTTTCTTTTAAAGATTAATTTCAAAGTTTTTTTTGTCAATTTTTTTAATTTAGTTAACCAACACCTGACTTTCTGAAAAAAAGCTTCTCTTGATTTCTCGACACAAAATAGATTGTTTCCGATTTTTCTGATTTTTCATCGCTTTGGTTGAGTTTATGATTCCAGATCATGGATACTATGCGAGAAGACAAGCGCACGGCCATCCCGGCCATCGGGTTCTATCCGCAAGAAGAAATTAGCACTGGTGTAAGTTGAACGGTTTATTTTTTACTTCTGATTCCAATTTTTGTTTTCAGACCACTCTCATAGCTATGGAGTTCAATGGAGGAGTTGTCGTCGGAACCGACTCAAGAACCAGTGCTGGGTGAGTTCATTTTATGAGAACCAGCCATTGCAAGCAAAACATGTGGGTTTTTCAGATCGTTCATCACTTCTCGTGCCACCAACAAAATCACTCCGATCACCGATAACATGGTCGTGTGCCGCTCCGGATCTGCTGCCGATACCCAGGCTATCGCTGATATTGCCAAGTATCATATTGACGTCTACTCGTGAGTCGAAGAGTCATTGCACAACTTTCACGAGCTATGTGTTCAGAATGACCGAGAACAAGCCAGTGACCATTTATCGTTCGGCTCAAATCTTCCGTCAATTCCTTTACAACTACCGCGAGCAACTCTCCGCGTCTGTTCTTGTCGCTGGATGGGATGATCAGCTCGGCGGGCAGGTGTACGCTCTTCCGATCGGAGGATTCGTCACTCGTCAACGCTCGACAGCTTCTGGCTCCGGATCCACATTCGTCCAAGGATTCCTCGACAGCCAATGGAGGCCGAATCTCACTCTCGAAGAGTGCAAGGCTATCGTGAAGCAGGCAGTCGGATTGGCCACTTTCCGTGATGGGTATGTTTTCAATAACAAAAGGGCATCTACAGTATCTTCGAGGGTTCTTAAACTTTCTGTTTTTCAGTTCTTCTGGAGGAGTCGTTCGTCTGGCTGTCATCGACAAGACCGGCTCTAAATTCGAGCTGTTCCGTCCGGATAAGCCAGGATTCCCAGCGGTTCAGACGCCGACCGCCCATCTTTCGTTCCCGCCGCACATCGAGCAAGTCCTCTAATCGTCTCGCTTCTCATCACTTTACCTGATCGTTCGAACCGTAATACACTCCGGTTTTACTGTATTTTTGTGCTAAGTTATTCGAATCCCTCCCAATATTTATAAAGTTACTGTCGGAAACGAATAGTGATCATCAATCACGTCACGCTTATGGAAGTGAAGTGCATTTGAGCGTAATTGTTTCGAAAGCTAACCGGCTATTCGGTCACCGTGCTAGCTTGGATCTGACCGGTATTCTTCCGGGAACTAGTGATGTGGAACGCGATGACAAGTGAAAACTTTATTCGGAAAAGGTTAGCTGCTGCTTATTTTATATTGGTATTGAATTGTATGAATGGAGAGTAACACGAGATAATAGTCCATACACGTGGCAATTGGGGGTTATGGAAACGGAAAAAATGGGCAAATGGACAGGCGAAACACCTAAATAGCGGGAGGAAAGACTATTGCAACGTGGAAAGCTCTGAAAAAGATCTTGAAGAGGGCAGAATCAAACAAAGAAATCGGAAAAATTAGAATCGGCAGTCGACGAACTGCAGAATGCGTCCGAGGATGGTCCACGTGTACTGCGAGCCGCCCACGTTTGTACACGTGGCAAGAAGCGACGGAGCAGCGGAAATCGAGGCACGTTGCTGAAACAGAGGAAAGAAGTGTTCAGGGCGGAGAAGGAAAGAATGATTTATGAGGCCAATCGACCACTATACGAAACGGGAGAGAGCGGGGAATCTCCTTGGAAACTCGCCTGGTCGTAGCCCTCCACTGTGGCCGCCTGACCGCCCGTCGTGCATGTTATGGCAACGGTGGCTCCCTGAGCATGCGTGTTTCCGAACGAAACGTCGCTGTAGTCGAACCTGGAAGAGGAAATGCGCTCCGCCGAACTGAGCGATCGGCTCACCGGTACTGATCGGTTTGATCGACAGCCGAGACGGGATAGAGAATGAGATCGGAGCAGCGGGCTCCGACTTGCGAAGGATCGTTGGACTGAACGAATCCGGGCGGAGCACAACAGAGCACGAGTCCGACGGAGCAGACGAGCAAAAAGAGCAAGTGAGGGCTCATCTCGGAGAACCGCAATTAGAGCACGACTTCTTCTGGAAGAATCGAGAGTATTGAAGAGAAAAAGGGGGTAGAAGGAGAGAAGTTGTTGGAACGACGGCTTTTCGACTCGCGATCCGGTTGCTTCATAATTGTGCGAGAGAGAGAGAGAGAGAGAGAATCGGTCGGATGCGTGCGAGCGAGTGAGCGTCAATTTCTGGACTGGACTGCGGGAGAGGTGGGCGGAGCCTGAGGTGGGCAAAAACGAAACAATTTCGAAGCGAGACGGAGGAAGCGAACCAAAAAAGGGAGCGAAAGAACACGAGAAAGAGCGGTCGTTGTTGGGGAATCAGACGCTTTTAATTGGCATTCAAGTGGATGCACTTCGACAGGAAACGAGAAGTGTTCCAACAAGATTGAGCTCTTCCTTCTGAAATAAAACTGGAATCCAGATGGACCTCATCGTTGGACTCGAGAGTTTCACACTGGAAACGGAAACTTCAAAAAGCGGATTAGCTGGGAAACTGGACAGTTTCAGATTGTAACTTCGCTGAAATATCTTCCATGAGACCTGCAACAAAGGAACAACCTCTGGCATGTCACTTCGCCAAGAGGTGCACTCATTGAATCTTCAGAACAGTCTTGAGATTATTCTCTGAAATTTTCAGACTATCTGAAGTCTTCGGTTGTTCACCATCATTCGTCAGTGATTCTGTCTTGTATTTCATGAATTTTTCTTCATCCTCCCCATTCTGCAGTATCTTTCAGCCCCCATTCCACCACTGACGACAGAGTGCACTTTCTGGAGAGACGGTAGAGAAATCTAGAAATCGCTTGCGAGACAGTGACCCGCGAAGCGCTTCTGCGCTGCTTATGCATGCGCTGGCCGTGGCCGTCCGAAGGAGGGCCGCGTTTGTTTTCTAGACCCCCATCAAATTTCCATTTGCCGCGACTTTCGAATCGAATCTTCACTTCTTCTTTTTTTTTCAGAATGCCGCCGAAAAAAGAAAAACGAGTTACTTTGTCCAACCAATCGCGACTACGACGAGTCTTTTCGCGAGCGGTCGCCAAGAAACGAGCTCCGGAAAAGCATCGGACCGTCTTGGTTTTCTCAGCACTCTCCGAATACGAAGATTGCGAGCAAGAGTTCGGATTAGAAAACGCATTGTGCGCGTCGCGAAGCGAGAAACCGAAGTTTCGGTGAGAAGTCGCGAGATGACTATTTAAGTTCACCGAGTGTTGCAGCGCGCAAAAGATAAAAAAGAAGGCGACAGCCAAAGTTTTTCCGAAGTCGCCAAATATCAGTGATGTGGAAGTATCGGACGACGAAGAAGGGGCGGGGCAGTTCGAGGAGCCAGAAGCAAACAACACGGACGAGCTGAAGATGCGGAAGCTGCAGGAGCAGTGGGACTCCTTGGACAACGTTTCCTTAGAAGTGTTCGATCGGGCTGGTAACCGTCTGAAAACGGATCAGAACAATCGGATAACCGGCTTTCACGAGAACCAGCCATCGGAAGCCTGGAAGCCGCCGTGCTACGAGGAACTCGTTGGAAATCACATGCCGATCCGACGTGAGCGTTCATGAAACTTCGTTAACCTGAACCTTGTTTTCCAGCGAAGAAGAAGCCAAAGAAAAACGTGCTCGAGAGCGTTAAAATGCAAGAAGACTCGAAAAAGTCGGAAAAGAAGCAGAATCGAGATGTTCCGCAGTTGCAGCCCGTTCCAGAAGAAACGGCGTACCGGACACTGTGCAGAACAATCAGGGAAGACCATGATAGGAGAGGTGCTTGGTTCCGGTAGATTCTAAAGTAATTTGTCATTGATTTCTAGTTGACGATGCGAAGAAAAGAGCAGAGCAGTCAATTGTCGTTTTCTTCAATACTATAACGAAGACACCTGGCAACAAGGTTGCCCGGTTGACAAACGACCGATTATCGGGATTCAGCTGTGAGTGTTTGTAGATCGATACCGAGATGAAATGAATGCTTTTTAGACACTCCAATTCGTGGCAATCGGATAGGACCGTCACGCCACAGCAACCGAATCTCGGAAGCGTTCGAAGAGATTCAAGAATCTGAGTTCGTGTCGAAACTGAAGAACGCGAGCACTCCGATTGATCGGGCTCAGGGGTCTGAAACTTTCGCGAGACAGTCGAAAAATCAGCATGTCTCCGTGCCGGTTTTCGATCTTTCAGATAAATCCGACTCAGAGGAAAAAGAGATTTTGGATGATTGTCAGAAGACCATCGAAGAACATGATCGGAAAGATTCTGAAGCGCTGAAAACATTAGAAATGGGAGAAACGAATGAAAATCTGGATCCAGAAAAACATCAAGAAGACATTATGGTTCCGGAATGCAGTTTACGAAAAGCAGAGACTTCGATGACTCAAATGCTTCAGGATACAGAAGACGAGCATTCCGAACCAGACGAAGAGAGCAAGTACTCAAAGAAGCGACAAAGAACGAAGAGCCCTGAGACGATGGCTCTGACGGAGAACACGGAACAAGCCATCGAAGAGCCTGTGCAAGATTCGAAAACGCCTGCAAGGCCTGAAGAGCACGAGACTGCTCTCCCAAAAAGAGCCGCCCTGCAGCCCCAGGAGAGACAGCTCCTTCGAGAATCACGACTTTCCGTTATGACGACGGCTTCCTCGCGGCGAGAGTCTATCAACAGTCTGATGGAGGACATGAGTCTCGACATGCAACTGATCGATGACACGCTCGGCGACATGCTGATGAAGACGCAAGGCTCGACGCGCGTCGAGTCCCGAGCGTGTACCGGAATGACGATCCGGCACGAGGACACCATCGGACTGCCTTTCTACCTGGCTGACGGCTCTTTTGAAGAGGCTCCTTCGTGCTTAAAGCAGCTTCTTCACGTGGTCGGACAGACCGAAACGAAAAGATGGACGGAGCTTCCCAAAAGTGCACTTCTCGTGAAAAACGTGAAGAAGCTCGGAGAAGGATCTTATGGAGAGGTCTTTTCGACTGTGTGGAATGGTGCCGCCGTCGCGATCAAAGTGGTCCCGTTCGAATCAGAACAGGGGAATCGAGTCTACCAGGGAGAGCATCACATGCAATTCGCTGCCGAGATCCTTCCCGAGGTGATCGTCATGAGGGAGCTGTCACGACTTCGAAACACCGATACAGATGAGTCGACGCCCAACTTCATCAACATGATATCGGCGGAAATCGTGACGGGCGAGTACCCGAAAAGTTTTCTGAAGGCGTGGGACGCCTACGACAAGGCCAAAGAAAGCCTGAACATCCGGCCGGATGACTACGCCAGCAAGACTCAGAACTTTATTATTTTCGTCGCCGAGAACGGTGGTGTTGCACTCGAAGACTTTGTCCTGCAGAGCGAGCACGAACTCCGCTCGATTCTAATCCAACTTCTTCTATCGATGCAGGTCGCAGAGACGTCGTTGGAGTTTGAGCATCGGGATCTGCATCTCGGAAATGTGCTCATCGACCGAAGTGGAGTTGAGAAGCTGATGTACAAGAAAAACGGAACGGACATCTGGCTGACGGCTCACGGAGTCAAAGTGAACATCATCGATTTCACTTTGAGTCGCATTCGGAAAGGTTTGTTCAACGAGTTTCAATTACAACTCGTCTTCATCTTTGAATTCACTTTTCTTTCCAGAAGGAACGACTGTCTACTCGGATCTTGAGCAGGATGAGATGCTGTTCGAGGGACAAGGTCATCCACAGTTCGATGTGTACCGAAAAATGCGCGCCCATAATAAGTTGGTTTATCATTTCTCTCCTTTCTTAATCTTCGTCGTTTCAGAGGAAAATGGATGGAGTTCGAACAAAAGACGAACCTCATGTGGATCGAATTCATCGCCAATCAACTCGTCGACTCGGAAATTTGTCCGCCAGGACTGCTGACTGAGAAACGGAAGACCGAGTTGCGGAGCATGTTCGAGCAGCTCGGAAAGTACGAGTGTTGCCTCGATTCGTTCATGGACGAGAAGTTCTACGATCGCTTCTTCAAGGGGTATCTGGACATTGGGCAGCCCGTCTAGTCCGCTTCTCTTCACCGTCACGTGTCATTTCCTCTTCCGTGTATTCGTTTCTTAATACTTACTTCCTGTTATCTTTCTTTTGTCTGTTCAATTCTTTTTCTTTCATTTGCGTGTTCAATTCAACAATACGGGCGAACACTGTGAATAAAACTTTAAAATAATCAGGCCCTGCCGCGAAAGTTTTTATCTCTACTCTCACACTACAACTCCTGTTCCACTCAACTGACCGAAAAGTTAACAGTTTTATTGGGAAATGACATAAAAGTGAAGAACAGAGAGTTTCGAAGAGAACAGCAAGATGAAACGAACGAGCACTGGAGAGCAAGAGATGACACGGAGGAGCTCATTTCTCGACGCGAACCGAGCCTTTCTCGACGACTCGCACGAGCGCCGTCGCCATTCCGATCCAGATCTGGCCGTTTCGCGTTTCGTACGAATAGTCGAGGAAGCCGATCGACACGTCGGCGTGCTCCATTTCGAAGAAGACGCAATCGGACACCGGCGCCGTCGTGATGCCCTTCCACGTCTCGATTCTCACCGGATCCTCGGTCATTCGAAGCGTTCCTCGCTTTGGATTCAGATCCACCAGCTCGGTGCACAATCGCGAGATGTTGGCAGACGGCCAGAAACGGCATCGCAGTGCCACTTTCGATCCGACGCGTCGACGCGAACTTCTGATCACCTGAACACGAATCGATTCGAACTGGAATGATTATCTTCTTCTCGCACCTCCAGGATAGTGCGGACTCCCTCGGCCGTGTAGTTGTTGCCGAAAACGAGAAGCGGAGTGTCCACCAGCATCGCGAGCGGACCGTCGTGCTCCACACTTTCCACCGGAAAGATCGCCTTTTCGCGCACTCGCATCGGGAACCATTCGACCTCTTTGCAGATGTTGAACACTTTCTTGTCGGTCGTGATCTTTCCGATGTCAGTGTCCGGTCTGTCGACGAAGAACTGCGTCAGCAGCTGGACGGCGGCGCTCACGGAGAGCTCCGATTCGATTTCGAAGACTCGAACGTCGCCGACGGATCTTCTGCCGTGCACGCAGCAGATCAGCAGCTCCACTTTCGTCCGATCCTTCGGCATTGGAGCGATCTTGAAGACGAGGCTGTCGAACCACAGCGAGACAGTCTCCATATCGTTCTCGCCGCGCTGGAATCCAAAGTCCAATGTGGAAAAGCGAAACGGAAGGATTCGCTCGACCTTTGCGAGATCAGGCACACCGCTCACGAGACGCGCTCTGAGAAGAAAAGGTTTTTGTGGCTATGAGAAGTGATATTCGTACCGTAGTTTCACATCGAGGTATCGGAGGATAGTCGTCTGAGACGGGTAGGTGAGAGGTATCTTGTTTTGGAACACCGATACCGGGGCGGAGTTCCGGGACTCTTTCAAGATGAGAGCCATTTCTTCATGCGCATTGTTTGCTCCTTTTTTGGGAAAACACGGGAAGCAATCAATAAGGGAGAAGAGATGCATGCGGCGAGGCCGGGATGGGGGGAAAGGACCACGACTGTTGCGGCAGCGGGGGGCATGGGGGGGGGGGGGGGCGAGAACGAGCGAAGAGAGAAAGAGAGAGAGAGAGAGGGGCAGCTCGATGGGGAGGGGTACGGTGGATTGACCTACAAAGGCACATGTGGCCTAGGGAACACTGCGGAGAAAGCTCGGCCCTCCTACCTTTAGAAAGAGGCGTGGCCGAGAGGGCGCCAAGCTTCTCGAAAGACGTGAAAAAGAGAAAGAGAAAGAATGAAAGAGAGAGAGAGAGAAAGAGAGTGAAAGAGAGAAAGAGAGAGAGAGAGAGAGACGTATCCGTGTACCGTCATTCGATCCGACCTTTCGAGAACCGTGGTAGAACTAAGAACAAGCTGTTCACGATAAACTCGCACAGTTATTATCAGGAAGTTGTCAACTACAAACATGACCAGCGTGAAATGTCTCATGTTTTCGTAGCAGTTTTGAATTTAGATTCTCCCTCTTACAAATGTAGCTGAACACCAGGGACCCTTCTACTATAAAGTCAACGGTAGTCTGAAAAAGTTTACGGTGCTAACGAACAAATCATTTTTGTCAACAACATTTATCCGTGAGGAACCCGTTTCGTGTAGTGTGTGACCAGTACAGTAACCCAGTGCTGCGCCCTTTCCGATGTTCTACCATCTGCGCACTGCGAACGGATCCCACCAGCGGCACAGGACTCCTTCGATTTTCATCAGTTTGTAGAAGTTCTTCACCGGATCTTTTTTCGTCATCAAGTGCGTGCTGTACGTGGTTTTGTAGCCGTTTCGACAGAAGAATTCGGGAATCTCGAAGAACGAGAGGCCGTTGATGTGACGTCTTCTGATGCCCGCCTTCTCGGCCAGAATCCCTGTGAAGATCACGTCTTCTGACAGTTTTCTGCAGAATCAAAGCTCTTTCGAGTGTTTCGGAGGAAGGCTTACCGAAAGTTCAACGAGTTGACGAACGGACTCCGCATCGCCTCTTTTATAAGTCTCTGAGGGACTGTTCTCCCTGAAATCATTCTGAAAATTTCGAAAACTTTCTGGAGACTGCCGACCTGCGAGAACATAGGTTCCCGTGGAGCAGTACGTCGGATAGACGGGCGCCTCGTACACAAACTCTGGCACCGCCCACTTTGTAGTGTTCCGGAGCACTGTCCTCGGAACATCACACTTCCCGAGGATCAGCGGAGCAACTGGAAAACTTTGAGAACTTGAAGAGTTTCGAGTCCGGACCCACCCGCTTCCTCGCAAAGCCTCTCGTAGTTCCTCAGAACGAGCACATTGTCCACGTCGGCTTTCACGAGACACTTGGCGTCCGGATAGAATCTGGAAAAAGCGAAAGTCAAAGAGAGCTCTTCAGTTCGATCCACCTCGTTTTGTAGAGAAGCATCGCCATTGTCTTGGCCGCCAGACTGTAGTACCCTTCTGCCACGTCAGCGATGATCAGGTCGTTGAACTTCGCGCTCTCTTCCAGAATCGAACCTTCCGTTTCGTTCGTCTGAAATAGTCCGATGGGAGGGGAATCCGGGGATCGTGCTCACAGGCCGGCCGATCAGGAACTCCACCCGGATCGCTCGACTCGAGTAGTTGGCCCACGAGCTCCGCACGAGCTCTCTCATCCGCCACTCGGAGGCCGTCGTCGTGACGAGAACGAGGACGAGCGGACCGCCCGACGAGTCGTCGCCGAGCACCGGTTTCAACGGAAAGTTCATTGCAAAGTCGAACGGAGTCGGGTCGTCTTCTGGAAAACGGGTCAGATTGAGACAACGCGGCCGTCGGACTACCGTTCGTGAAGACCCCACCGTCGGAAAGTGTGGACAGATGGAATTTGAAGGCGAGCAGGGCGACGAGCGAGGCCAAGAAGAGGTAGGCGAGGACTGGAATCCGTCTGGAAACCAGCATCTGAAAACACGTGGAATGGGACGGGGGTGGTGGACGGGAGACGAGGATTCGCATTCCGTGGAAGAGGAACTCCGAGGAGATGATGATGGTTCGTTTTCTCGAGAGTCGAAGGAAGGAAAACCTAGGCCACGACCGCGACGAGACTCTGCTCTCCGATTTCGGATTTTCGGAAACATGATTTGAACGCTTGGAAGCATCGAAAATCCAGGAAATGGAAAGAGAAACGGATAAAAGTTTGAAGAAAAACAGAAGGGCTGGAAAAGTAAGAGAAATTGAGTGTTGCGATGATGTGTGAGTGGTGTGACGAATGACGAGGGAGGAGGGAGAGAAGAGGTGGAGAGAGCGGCGGAGAGATGCGAATCTGGGTGTCCGAGAGACTTCCACGGAGGCCCCCGCACTCGTTTTCACCTTTCCTCAGATTGGGATCTGCATGAAGCGAGTGTGCGGAAGAGAGCGAATCGAAGATCCAAACGAATCGAAGATCCAAACTGAACACACCCCTCAGACTGAACACGCCCTCCACACTGAAAGGCATTTGCATGATGCGTGCGGCAGATTGTGGCTTTGTTGCGGTATTCTGAAAGTCAGAAGACATCAGAGCAGACACTGTGAACCATCTGAAATTGGTTTTTTTCGAGTCGGACCATTGTCCGTAAACACGAGATGGGAGCAGTTTTGGGTGTGAGCCGGCTCAAGGTAAATCGACGCCAAACCGTCTCTTCCATGCGAGACCATCGTTCAACTCAAGAACCGCCCCTTTTTGGTGTTTGCGTACAAGTCGCATGCGAAACATTATCAAACGCACTGTATTGAAGCGATTTCGATCGGGAAGATTACTGTAGTCTCTGAATCGGGTTCAACAGATTCACTTGAATTGACTGGAAGTTCTTTCAGGTCGTCAAGTTTCGAGATCTCAACAAGTTTCGGGAACGGAAGGTTATCAACCCGACTACTGAATTCTCGAAATTCGAATCGAAATCGAGCTCAAATCGAATAAGCAGTCGAGTTTTCAAAACAAGGCTCCCTGGAATTCGGTTATGAGCACTTTTTCGATTCCTCGAAACGAGGTGATCATCTATGCTCGGCTCCTTCCTGTCACGAACATGTTTACGAGAAGACGTGATCTCGAATTCAGAATCGTATTCAGAAGACGTGAGCTGATGCTACATTGTTTGCGTCGGAACGTCAAAGCACAACCAACGTAGAAACAGGATACTCACGAAGAACATCGCACGGAAACTGGAATCGGACTGTTACGGAAAAAAGATCGAGAGCTCAATTGGCATCTTTTGGATCCGTGGGAGGGGGATTACGGTAGTCGCCTGCACATCAAACTGCTCGGCTCTCATCCATCGTCTTGCTCCTGCCGGCACTCATTCTTCATTTCCAAGCGACTCGTCAATCTCGCACTCCAATTCCTTTTCTCGAGAATAAGAAAGAGAACGTCTTCTTTCTCTGCTTCCTGCTTCGTTTTTCGCGAATCTCAACTCGCCATCAAGTATTATTTCAAACGTGCAAACATTCCGAAAGATTTCAATTTCAGATACCTCAAGTGCTCTTTTTCACTGATTCTTGAGCAGTATGCAAATGCGCTCCAATGACGCACCACCTCTCCTCGAGCAAGGATTACGGTACATCGGTGTTTCGGAATATCGAGTTTCGAGACGATACAAAGAGAAGAAAGGAGCTGGAAAAAAAAGAAAAACGGCGGCGGCGTCATTAATCTGGTTGCCCGCGAATCCAAATACAATTGTAACTTTGTGTCCCAGAATCTTCTTCGCCGTGAAATTTAATCTCGAGAGAGCGAGCGAGCGATGATTCGTTGACGTCTTCTGCTCTTTCGACGACGTCTTCTGATTCCTCTTCCCCATCCACTTTTTATACTTCTAATTTGCGTCGTTGACTCTTGAATTAATTCCCATCCACCGAAATATCCATTTGATGGCCGAGAAGAAACGGAAGAAAAGACACGTTTCTTCCGCGAAAAACTTTGAAAACCGACACTTTTTCGCTGCCCGTCCTCTACCGTAGTCTTCTCGTAATTTGACCTCGAAACGTGAAAAAGACGTCGGCTCTCGGTGATCGGTGTCAGACTGCAAATAGAGAGAGAAAGTTGTTCTTTTTTGTTTCGAAACTCTTTTCTTTAGAGTTGTCACGGACATTCAAAGCTTGACCTCAAAATGCCGCCTTTTTGATTTCTATAGACACAGTTTCGATAGTGTTCTCTCTCTCTCTCTCTCTCTCTCTCTCTCTCTCTCTCTCTCTCTCTCTCTCTCTCTTTCTCTAGAAACCTCTTCTTTTTCAAGTCTTCACGGCAAAAAACCTCTAACTCACCGTTCATATTTTCTGAATCACAGAGTTCCCTTCTTCAAACCCATCATCACTTTCCCTGATTCAACACCGATTCTCTTGTGATACGTCTGAAGTGCACATCTTCTGGAGTGCACGTCTCCGCGACCCTTCCCACTTCCCCATCGTCTTCAGATGACGTTCTTCTTCTTCCGTACTCGCACTTCCCTCTTCTCGGTTTCCTTCGAGCTCACTTCCCTTTTTCTCCTCAGGAGACACAATTATGGTGGCACGCGAGAGGTGTCCAACTATCTCGAAACACACAAACATTTGTTTCCAATCTGAATCTCGTTGGTCTCATTTTTTGGTTTCTGGAATAGAAACGGCTCTAATTCGAGCGAAAAAGCCTCCGAGACGGGAAATCGAGAAGAGAAAAGGTGGTGGAAGGTGGGGGCAAGAAAGTTGAGGGAAGGGATGTGTCATCATAAAACAGGAAATAAAATCTGGACCCTTTTCGTTTCGAAAACGTTTCTTCCTGCTTACCTCTCCGCCACCACAAAACGTTTCTTCTCTCCGTTTCGATCGTTTCTCTCCTCGCCTCCTCGCTTTCCCCTCGAACGGAGTGATTCGGATTCGCGAGAAATCATCTCCTGGATGTTAAGTGTGAGACAGATCGGACGTTCCGATTAGGGGAAAACACCCCGAGAATCCCCTCCGTTTCGTGTCTCGCGGGTCTTCCACAAAACAAAGAAAGATCCAATTTTGAGGCGACGAGCACTAGTAATCTCGCGGCGGCGGCGGCAAAAGAAAACAAGATGCTTCTTCTTCTTCTTCTTCTTCGTTTTCTCGGAATTCGCGAAAGAACACACCTTTTATTTCGTGCAAGACAAAGCGCGAATCGAGTTAGAATCGACGAATCCGATTGTCGTCGCAATTCGTTTTCATTTCTCTCTCTCTCTTTGATTTACGATGTCTTATTAGCGACGGAGGATTCTGGAGCGAGATATTCAAAGAAGGAGAAGAAGAAGCGGCACTTCCAGACATCCGTGTTTTGCACGTCTTCGGACTCTCTCTCTCTCTTCTGGAAGAGCTTCCGCCTTCGATTCACGACTCGAATCCCTCTTATTCGAGTCCATGAGCTGGATCGATCGGTGAAAACTTCCCCCCACTAGCGATAAGTTTCTGGTTCTGCTAGAAGGATCTGGCTGAAAACGAAAACAATCGCGAACTTTTTTGCTGTGATTAGCTTGCTTTTTGCCCGTCTGCGTCCCGCGGTTCTCTCCGCTTTTTCCCGCTCTAAATAGTCATTTTCGTGTGGATTCGAGTGTGCGGTCTGGTCTAATTGCGAAACGCCCCCACCCGAAATCTCTTGATCTTTTCTTTTCCTCGTTTGGTCTCGACTGGAATTCTGAAGACGTCGCTTTCCGGGAAAAGATACACGTCTGGGTCGCTGAGGTGCTCACGCGAGCGGCTCAATTCTTCTGACCCACTTCTAGGCGACAAGTCAGCGGGCTCTCTGGAGCAGAGAAAAAGAGCAAACTTTCGATGTTGTGCAAAATCAACATGTGTCAGTTGCTGGTTTGTATGAAGGATGGATGGATCGGGTCTGATAAAAGGCCAGTTGTCTCGCGAGAACCTCTGATCCCCCCGTCACTCAATTTGCACCCGGATTATGACTTTTCGAAGCGACTGGAACATTCATCCTCTCTTTCTCTCTCTCTCTTTTACTTTCTTCCTCTTTCTCTTTCTCTCTTTCTCTCTTTCTCTCTCTCTCTTTCTCTTTCTCACGTAAAGACGTCTTTCGAGGAGCTTGGCGCCCTCTCGGCCCCGCCTCTCTCCGAAGATAGGAGGGCCGAGCTTTCTCCGCAGTGTTCTCTAGGCCAGGTACCTTTCTAGGTCAATCCACCGTACCCCTCCCCATCGAGCCGCCTCTTGTCCAGCCTCATTTCCAGCCCACTTCACCAAGTGCACTTCCCAAGCATCGGACATGTTCCCTTCAAAACTCGATAATTATTTGTCGCCCCGGCGTTCCAGCGTCCCCAGGGTCTCTCTCTCTCTCTCTCTCTCTCTCTCTCTCTCTCTCTCTCTCTCTCTCTCTCTCTCTCTCTCTCTCTCTCTCTCTCTCTCTCTCTCTCTCTCTTTCTCTCCCTCTCTCTCTTTCTCTCTCTTTCTCTCTCTCTCTCTCTTTCTCTCTCTCTCTCTCTCTCTCTCTCTCTCTCTCTCTCTCTTTCTCTCTCTCTCTCTCTCTCTCTCTCTCTCTCTCTCTTTCTCTCTCTCTCTCTCTCTCTCTCTCTCTCTCTCTCTCTCTCTCTCTCTCTCTCTCTCTCTCTCTCTCTCTCTCTCTCTTTCTCTCTCTCTCAATCCAAACATCCATTGTCCACCCCTCGAATATCTTCTTTTCCAGCCCCCTCGAGTTCCAGAAGCATCCCGTTTAAGAGGGGCTTCAGGTCTCCCCCCTACTCCCCTGATAAAACGATAATCAGATTGTGTCCCGAGATAATCAGCGCCTTTATCCAATTCCAGACACCCCCACACACACACATCTCTCTCCGTTTCATAGTTCTGTGTGCAAAGTGATGTGAGCCAGTGTTTACGCGGCGGCTATACAGAATCAAAACTGTTTTCCGCATCCGACTTCCATAGATCTCCTCGTTGTGTTCTCGAATCCTGAATCGGCTCATCTCGTGCTCCGCTCGACTTGGCTCGAAAGTTTGAAGTGTCGAAAACTTCGGCCACGGCCTAGAAAACCTAGAAAAATCTAGTGGAGCGCGATGTATTCCTTCCGGAAGTACTCGGATCGAGGCTGGCCTAGGATCTGGACGGACGGCAGCTCTTCCATCATTTCCTAGGCCAACCTGACACGTGCTCCTCGGCTCATTGTCATCCGTCATTTCCGTTTCCAGCCCACACCACACCTGCAATCATTTCCATCTCTTCCTCTTCTCTTTATTTCCACGATATTCTCTTTTTTTTCCTTTTTCCCTTTTTCCATTCAAATTCGGTTCCGTTTTATATTTCCCTTCGTTTGGCGCCTCTTTCAAAAAAAAAAACACGTAATTTCTTCTCGTTCGGCTGACAAAATATAAAAAAAAAGAATGTTGACGAACACACCAACAGTGTGACTAATTCATTCAATTTTTTTTCATTCATGCACAGATTCCGATCCGCAACCTTGTTGTTTTTTTTCGGTTTCACAGTGTATGCTTCTCCTCCTCTTTCGTTTGTTTTAGTTGATATTCTTTGTGCTCCAGATGCGCCTAATCCCTTCTCGCGCGCACAGAGAAAACTTCCTGCTAGTCATTACTGATACACGTGGGAAGCGACAAATAGTCAAAGTCATTGAGAATCCGAGAGACTAGACACTTTTTTTTTGAGAAAAGGGCAAAAGCGATAGGTCCCACCGAGATTTGAACTCGGGTCGCAGGATTCAGAGTCCTGAGTGCTACACAGGCAACACGCCAGAGGCGAAATTCGGGCCAGTTCCGGGTGAAACGTCAAAATCGGGTGAAATTTGGGCCAAATTTGACCCGTAGAGGAGTTCCGGGTCAATCGTCGGTGAAACAGGGGTCAAATCCGGGTGAAGCCTACGACCGTCGCGCGAGTCCCCAGTCCCGGGTGATTTCCGGGTGAATCTGGGGTGAGTGTAGACGAGCCTCGCGTCGCGGGTTAAGATCCGGGCGAAATCCGGGCGAGTACCGATCCCCGGCTGATTTCCGGGCGAGTACGGGAGCAGTGAGTGTGAACGACTTGTCTCGTCCACTGAACGAGTCCCGGATGAGAACCGGGCGAAACCCGGGTTAACGCCCCTACTCTGCATTTTTTTCCAAGTTTTTCAATTTGTCGTTTTCCCTTCACTTCAATTGTGTTTCACTTACTTCGCGATGGTTTCCTGTTATCAACATGATCTCGTAATTCTTTTAGATACTCTATCGCAATTATTACCGAGGATTCGATGGAGTACTAAAGTCAATAACATGGAAAAAAGAGTCGAACTAAAGGTGATTTTGCGTTTCATTATATACATGTCTTAAAGTGAGACAATTAGCTTATTATACACATCTAATTATTTTCAGAACTAATTTTCGAAAGATCGGTGTGGAAATGGTTAATTAAATCAAAAATCACACGGACTTCCGATGAGGACTTTCGGTGTTCTCAGAAAGGGTGTTATCCTAAGAACTTACATGTGAGTTTCGAGCACTGCTGATGAACTATTAAAACGATCAGTTTTTCAGATAGATCCGGAAAATCTACGTGACGACATGATCCACCTACTCGACAAAGAGCTTCCAAATAAACACTCATCAACACCACCGAATAGCAAGACACGAGGAGATTCGGACACATGGCGAAATCAAAAAGTGGTCTCAAGTATGAGCTTATAATTTTGTATGATCTTTCAATTTTTTTAATACCGGATAATAAATATGTGTGTTTCATCCACGTGTTCCATTTTCAAGCATTACAAGTACTGCAAGCAAGGGGGCGGAGAGCGAGCGAAGCGGGGGGTGAACGCCGGGTCAAAGCCGGGTCAGCGCGCCGCCGGGTCAAATTTGGCCCAGTTCTGGCCCAAATTTGATAGCAAATCTTGTACCGAAATCACCCGTGGGTTATCCCGGATTTGGCCCAAATTTCGCCCTTGGCGTCTTGCCTGTGTAACCGCTACACCATGGAACCGGCGGAAAATCGCGGTCACACAAGCCGTTAAGAGATGGGTGTACTCTGCGGACAGCACATCGTTCGGGAGAGAAGGAAGTGAACCGGACGACAGCGCAAACAGAGGCATAAATGCAATGACAACGAAAATAGAGAGTTGCCACGTCATAAGCGGTAGATTCTCGCGAAACGGCGCATCAGTCGAGGATGGTTGATTGTCGATGCCTTCTGCCGCCTGCGGGGTGGACACCTACATCTCCTGCTTCTTCTTTTTCTGAATCCATCTGAATCCATCCGATTCGCCCGCAGGCCAAAGCCAACCATTGGTGTGGGAACATTCAAATCCCTGACGTCTTCCTGTGCAAAACCTCTTTTATTTTGCTGCTGCTCTGTGATTCGAGAGAACGATTTGTGGTTCGATGCAAAAACGAGAGACAAAGCGAGGGAGGGGCCGAGCGCCAGAAGACGTCCTTGCTCTCCAGAAGATTCGCCCCCCCCTTGTTTTCGTCCGTTTCTTCTCTTCTTCTTCTTCTTCTGAAGAGAAGAATCTCAGTTCCGAAGGCGAAAAAGGGCGTCGCGTTCGAAAGAATGCATTCGGCAAAGTCGGTCGAGCTCTTTTTCCCCTCGGCCACCGTAGTCCTCGGCAGGTGATCTTCTTGACCCAGAAAAAGAAAAAAAAAACAAAAGTTCGAATTCTTTCTCGTGCCGTTTTTCTCGTAAATCCGCGCCGAGAATTCTCGAGAAAACCGGCCGAACCAGTTGTTTTCTCCTTGATTCGTCAATTATTCAGCAGCAGATAACGGATCCGAAATGACTCCGTGAGCACAAAAAAACTGGAGGAAGCGAGTCTGAAAACGTCGAGTCGTCGCATGCATAATGCAGATCATCGCGCCTTGTTTTGTTGGGGCGGCTCGAGAGAGCATCGGCGAGTTGCCTGCAAAGAAGGTGTCATTCTGGAAGTGACGGGTCTCCTGGTCGAAAAACGAAGAGTGTCGCGGGAGGGACTAGAAAACACCCGTGGCCTACATTTCCGCCGCTTTTGTCTTCGACTTGTGACCTTTCCGTCAGTTCTCTGGTAGTGTTTTCCAATTCAGAATCCTTTTCTTTCTTGGAAGTACTTTGCTAATCCGACTTCCGCATCCCATCTTACTCCTTCGTTTCCGAACACTGAAATCTTCACTTTTGTAGGAATTCTTGAACGGTTTCTGTGGCCTAGAATCGCTCAAGATCTATTCCTAGTCCCTCCTTCGATGTTCATTGAACTCTCAATTTCCTGCGAATTTCTCAAAGTTTCACGAATATTTTGGAAAAATGAGGTTCGGGGGGCTGTTCTGGGCTCCCTTTCGCCGCGAAAAACGAGCCGCCCCCATCCGTGTTCTCCGTGTTTTTTCTTCTTTTCTTCCCGTATTCGCGAATACATTCGAAGCGAGAGAGAGAGAGTTGTGCGGGGCACGAGCGACAAATTGAATTGCGCCAAACCTGGGCCGAGAATTGAATTCTCTCATTCTGCCCCTTTCACACCTTTCCCAATCAACTTCGACTAACTCTTTGATCTCTTGTTCCAGATGGAACTGCTCGTGAATATCACCGACATTCCGTCGACATCGTCCAACTCGACCGTCATGGAATACGACCACTGTCGCTACGAGGTCCTTCAGTCGCACATGCTCGTCATGCGATTCTGGATGGTGTCCGTCTTCGGCTCCACCATCTCGTTCATCTCCATCATCGAGAACATCTTCCTCTTCTTCCTCTTCGTCACCAGGTCTGTTCCCTCGTCGCTTGACTACCGTAACCCATCTCGTGCCTCCTTCCAGTAGGCGTCACCGTCGCGAGAACCTGTTCATGATGCTGCTCGCCTTCTTCGACATCTTCGTCTCGATGGCCTACATCATGCTCATGTCGGTCAACGTGCTCTCCGACGTGCTCATGTCGCCGTGGCTCGTCAGCATCTGGTACATCTACATGATTCCCATCATCACCGTCTCACACATCGCCATGACCTCCTCCTCGTTTCTCATCGTCGCCGCCTCGTTCGAAAGATACTGCGCCACGCTGAACACGTCGAATCTGCGATTCGCGCAGAAGAATCGAAAGTTCATCGCACTGTGTGCCGTTTTTCTGGGCATCGTGAGCAAGGGAACGATTTCGATCGAGTTCGAGGTGAGTCCGGGAAACGCGCTCCACCGCACGCTGTTCACTCTCACTTCAGCTCGAGCACAACGCGGATTGCGAGGGTCAGATGACGGCGACGACGATGAAGTTCCGTCCGTTCGTGTTCGAGACGCAGTACAACTACCTGTTCCGCTTCTGGTACCGCAACTTTGTGACGATCTTCGCGCCGTTCTTCATCCTCCTCTACCTGAACATCCGCATCGTGAAGGCTCTCACGACGTACACGACGGCCACTGTGTGTCTGGTGACAAATGGCAACAGTGCGGACTTGCAAAAGCGGAAGGTACGTAGACACGAAGGGATGAGGAAGGGATTGAGGGATTTGCAGGCGAGTGCACGCGCCGCCACCCGAACACTGGTCATGGTCGGCTGCTGCTACATCATCTCCAACATCATCAATGTGATTCTGACGACGTTCGAGCAGATGAACAGCGAGATTTCCAAGGACTATCCAGAGTAACCGCTCCCACCTCCGACGTCTTCACGTCTTCCGATTTGCAGCCTGTACATCGTCGCCGTTGATCTGGTGTCACTTCTGACGACGATGGCGTGCGCCGCACGTCTTCCGATCTATCTGTACTGTCAGCCGGTGCTCCGACGCGAGATCTTCATGCGATTCAAGCGCATCTGTCTGCCTTGGGTCAGTTTTCGCCCGTTTCCAGTCCCCCACAAGACGTGCGCCTTTTCAGTATTCTGATGTTTCCAGAGTTCACCGGCCTCTGAAAAACTTGGCGAGCGACTGAAATCCGTCGAGACGGACACGAGTTTTCTGGTGAGTCCGGTTGGAACTTGTTCGATTTCTAGCGCATATCGGCCATTTGCAGAGCAAAGCGGACGCCGAAGTGCCGATCGCCACGATTTCGGAGCTGGAAACGGAGAAGACGCCTGTGAAGGCGAACCTGAACTCGCCGTACGAAACACTTCTGTGATGCCTCTTTCTGGGTTTCCGAATGAATAATTTATATTGATCACAAAAAGCAGTGGAAATGAATCGGATAAAGATCACAGAGACGGGCGGCAAGGGTTACGGTAGCATACTGTAGCGGAATCGGACGAGAAGCGGAAGCGGTCAGCGGAGGAGGACTCGTTCTGAAAGCGCCCCGTTTTCCTGAGGTAAGGGGGGATTGGTTGCGAGACCCCCCGGGAGAATCAGATTATGTGCTTCTTATGAACCGTCGATCCTAAAAACGTATGGGTCTCGCAACGAAAACGGGAGATTACTGTGGAGTACGGTACCTTGGTCCGAGTTGTAATAGTGCTGCAAGGCTCGTTTCGCGGACTGAAAGAGCGAAGAGTTGGCGGTGAGGAAGTGCAGGGAGTAGATGAGAGCGAAGAGCGGAAAGATCAGGAAGAGGTACTCCTGGAGAACTGGGAACGTTAGGGGGGAAGATTCAGAAGACACTCACTCTTCTCGCCGCCGTCGACATTCTCGCTTCTCTTCCACTCTCGAGATTCTGATCGAAGAGGAAGAAGATGGAGAAGAAGATGAAGAAGAGGAAAAGGAGCGAGAACGCGAAGCGGCACGTGCGGACGTTCTCCCGGATCTGGTAGCGACACGTGACGACGTAGTCCACCTGCACAGAATACACTTCGACTTTTCGGTTCCTCTGAAACAGGACTAGAGTGAAACGAGTAGCTAGCGGCTGGTTACAATCTCGAGAATTTTGAAGAAGACGGCGAACGCGGCGGAGAAGACGGCGATGACGATGAACCAGGCGTTGCGTTGCATGTGCGACTGCTGAAGCAGCGAGTACTGGCACGCCTGCAGACTCAGAGGAAGCGACAGGTTGAACAGGAACGCCACCATCTCGGTCATCATCGGCAGCCACTGAAAACGGACTCTCTCTCTCTCAAATGGCTTCGGAAATCGATGAGAACGTCTGATGAACAGGGGAATCCCTTCGCATCGAACTTTTCTCCTTCTTTTCGTTTGCACTCCGGATTTGTAGGCCAATACTTCTAGTGTTGGAAACAAGCTCTTTTCAAGTTTAAATGCTTTCGTCCAGCAGAACGCAGTGTTTCCGTTCAATGCTCCGAGTATACGAATGGGACTATCCATCTTTCTCCAGCATCTCTCTCCAGCCAAACCGTCTTGTTGAGACCTCTCCGAGGAGACTCAATCGTTTCTAAATGGCTGCGATCAAGTCTCACCATGACTCCGCACAGCACTTTGAAGATGATCGGCGCCTCGTTGTTCTCGTACTTGTGGTAGTTCTTCGACGCGTAGTAGCGCTCGCCGACGAGCAGAAACGGGAACCAGATGAAGAGCATGCAGAGCGAATCCGGCACGGAGGAGGAGAACGCGCACTGCGAGTCGTCCACGATCACCCGCTGCCGCGTCTGAAGCCCCCGCGGATTGCTCGTCGACGTCTTCTGAATCGCTGACCTGGATGACGACGGGCGGCCCGTCGTACGTCTGCCACAGGCCGAGCGTCGAGCGCAGCAGCAGGTAGAAGTCGGCCGCCATGACCGCCATCGTCTGGTTCACCATGATTATTTTCATGTGCTGATGGAAGGCTGCAACCGGATATTTCCCAAGAGAGCCTCTTGTTTTTCGTACACTAATTACATGTTTTCGTATAGATTCTGACTGGAATCTTTCGAAATTTGAGTTATGAATCTACAAGGAGATTTGAATTCAAGGCCGAACCGAGCCGTTGGAAAGGGAACTGTCAGGATTACTGTATCCTCAAACCAGAAGCGGGCGTTTTCTAGGCCTTCTCTCTAAGACATTTGGACTACTGTAGTCTTACGAAGAATGAGAGAGACTACTGTAGATTACTGTACCTGAGCACTTCCTGATCAGATACAAGAGAAGCAAGTTGAATGCGAACGCGGCCGTGCAAATCGCCAGGTGCATCGAGTGCAGCGCGAACGCGGCCGAGTCGATTTCGGGCTCTTCGGGATCCGTGAGCTCCATCGTCACTTGCTCGTTTCCTCCTTTACCGGAGCAAAAAGAAGCGAATAGTGTTCGTTGAGGGAGAGCTCTGTGTGTGTGAAAAACAAGGGAATGAAGAGGAAATAAGAGGGCTAGAAGGGAGAGAAGGAATGAATGCGTCAACGAGGCTCTCTCTCTCTCTCTCTCCTTCTCTTTTTCTCTTTCTCCGAAGGAATGCATAATGAAGAGAAAGAGGAGCGGTGAGAGAGTGTCTGCCGACGAGAGAGACGCAGAGAAGTAGGGCGAGAGGGAGCCAAGAATTAAAAGACACAAGCAGAAGGAGAGCATGCACAAAATGGATTGGAAAACGAAAGGAGGAGAGCGGAGCGAGATGTTATTGGGAGCGAATGAAATGAAATGGCAACAAGGCCGATAGCAAGGGTCGAAACACACAAAACTGCAAAGGGGGCCGCGCCGGGTTACGGTGGCTGCGAGAACATCGCGGCGAAAACGAAATGAGCTGCGATTGGCAGGGAGAAACGGGCCGAATTGGTATCATTATGCGGAAGGCAAATCGGCTCTCGCCTCGCCTTCTTCTTTTTTCACTCGCGGCTTTGCAGGGTTTGCTCTCCCTAATCCTGATTCGAATTAGGGGGAATCAGTGACGGAGCGAGATCACCGGCGGGTTTATAGAATTATGTATAAAAATAAATGTATCATATCATATCACTTGGAAAATTTCAATTTCACACGAGAATACTATGAAGGGGCGAGTTCGACAGATAGCAAGATGACTATGAACTGGAGGGGGAAATTGCACAAGACTCGGGGGAGCGGGGGTGAGTTGGGATGAAATGAAAATGGGAATGAATTGAGAATGCGAGGCGAAGTCATTGATCGGCACCAGCTTCTTCTTCTTCTTCCTCTTGTTCGTCCTCATCCGACGCCTCTTCGTCCGATTCTTGATCGTTGTCGTTATCGTTGGCTATGACTTGGAGCGGCGGAGATCCATCTCGATGACTAGTCGCAGAAGACGTCGGAGGCAGCGGAGGCGAGACTGCTGAACGAGTCGGAGCTGGAGGGGAGACTGTGGCTCGCGAAGTGGACGTCGATTCGGGAGGAGATGCCGTCTGACGGTCTTGTTCGGGGATTCTGAAAATGAGATTGGTTATAAACTTTCCGTGATCATTTTTCGGGTGAAGGATCAGAGAGTAAAAAAAGCAGAGTTTTGAAAAATGAAAACTAACAGATCGTCAAGAAACGCCAGGTTACTGTAGTCTCCTTTGACGGCGCCGCTTGCCGCGAACTTGGACTCATAGCTCGCCATCATATTCGAATCGATCGTCAAACCAGTCGCCATCGCGGCCATGAGATGCTCATAAGCCGGAATGACGTCATTGAATTTTAGAAGGTAGTCCGCCTGCACTCGATGCATCTTGGCTACTTTAGTGCCAGAAAAGTGAGGTCTGGCTGCCGTCAGCTTTTTGAGCACCTCCTGACACTTTTCGTCATCGCCGACCCGTGAATACTCGCTGAGAAGGAAGCAGAAGGCAGTCAGGATATGTGGGTATTCGTTGATGATCTCGTCGAGAAGACGGAACAGCTCCTGTTGATACTATTCTGGTTGTAGTTGAGAATTCGGAAGATGCGCAACTTACCGCCGTATGACTCTGCCCGGCGTGCCGCGTGATTCCGTTCACAAGCACATGCACTTTTAGCAGTTTCGCATGGACGTTGTCCGGATTGTTGTGTAGAAACTTCGTGGCATGTATGCGAGCTTCTCGATGACCACTAAACAATTTTTCGATTTCAAAACGTTCTTATGCTCCAGATTAAAATATGAAACCTCCCGGAGAACTCACTCGTCGTCTTCCATTAACGTATCCACGAGAAGAAGTCCTAGATCCGGACTGTCGGGCATCAAAACGACTGCCTCATTCAGAAGATTCGTGAGTTCTTGACGATCTGCATTACCTTTTCAAATATTAAATTGGGAAGTGAACGGTTTATCTCTTACAAACGGTGGCGGCAGGTCCTCTCGATTGGACCTCTAGCGTCTTCAAACAGTACGCTTTCAGATGAACGGCGTAGATGTATTGCTCCGTGTCTGAGTATACTACATCCATCGCTCTTTTTGCGAAGCAGTGCGCCATATGCAGATCGAGCTGATGAGCCATGAACCCGTTCACAACGAGAGTCTCCACGCGATGCGACCAGTTATCATTAAGAGCAGTGGCGACAGATTCGATGAGAGTACCGTACTTGTTCATATCCTGAAATCTTCCACGTTTTCCGTATCCTCTTCACAAGTTCAGACTCCAATGCAGAGAAAGGCGAGAAGATCCATGCCGTCAATCCAGAGAGGATCCTTCATATGAGCAGCTCGTAGCTGACTCCGCGCCTCCGTTCTTTTATCGATTTTGCAGTTGAGCTTGGCGAGCTCAGTCAAAACTCGCGGGTTCTCGTGGGTCATCTTTTTAAGACAAGCTACAGCCTCGTAGAAGTTGTGCTTTCCGACGGCTTCGGCCGATTTCAGCCACCAGTAGACGTTGGTCCTATCGTTTCCAATGAACTGGTTGGCGAATCGCTCGACGAGAGTTTCATCTCCCCGGTTCTTCTTGAGAAGTGAGATCACTGGACCGAGGGACGAAGAGCACACTCTTACACTGTTTCTGGAACGACTTCTTCCAGAGACGGAACGTTTTAGTAACTTTTATACTAACTCATCGGGCTGGTCTGGTTTCCATTTTTGAACAACAGGAAATTGTGTAGAAGGGTTATTTCTCATGTTCTGAAGGAGCATGGGCATCTCCTGCTCTATTTGAGTTCGGTAAGTGTTTCCACGAATGTGCATCAGAGCGTCTGAAAAACGGATAGTTCAGAATCAGAAGCGAGTTTCTCCAAACTGTGTGCTTCTTTATGTTTGTTCGTCTTCTGTAGGACACAGTAGAGACAATACCACGCGTAATCTTCATCCTCGATCACTTCTTCGGTTTTTTTCTTCTTATCCTTTTCGGCAACCGGAATGTCAATGTTCGGATAAGTGAAGGGGTCTTGGTCCCGGAAACTCCGGATTACTGATCGGATTATCTGAATGCACCAGCGATTCATTTATACCTATTACGACGCATCAATTCTTACAGACATTGCCTGAGCGTATCTTCTCGTTTTATCGTACAACTCGCAAATCTTGAAATAAGTGGTCAAGTTCCGTTCATTTTTAGGGACCGTCCAGTTACTTGAAGCAGTACCCGTGTTTGTAATTTCATAGAGGAGAATAGTGTCTTCTGCGTAATTATGGCTGGAGAGGCGATGCAAATGCTCCCAGATGGATACAGGACGAGAGAGCATTTCTATCTGCGGAATTGTGGGAGCTCTAGTACGACGTGTCGTCGGCGGAACTCCTCTCGTTCGCGGCATGCGACTCTATGCGTGAATCTGTCTTGTCTCTCACATGCGATGAAGAGAAATACTATGAGAGTTTCAGACAGTTTGTCAGACTTTGAAAAACAAATAACTGTGGAACAGATTTATTGAAAAGTAACAACAAGTCGGAAGTCGACGCTTAGCGGAGTCTTCTGGCTTCGCGCTCGGACTCGAGAAGGGTGAGGATGTCTCCCTCGCGGACTGGGCCCTGGAATTAATCAGTTCACATCAAACCTTCGTAATTTTGTAGAAGCTTTATAAAAACTTATAATAAAGACATACCTTCACGTTTCTGATGATAGAACGGTTGTTCTGGTCGTTGATGAACTCGACGCGGACTTGGGTACATTGTCCCTGGGATCCAGTGCGTCCGATGACCTTGGTGACCTGCAAACGACAAAATTAATCAAAAGAAAAATGCTGACATGCTCATTCGCGGAAATAGAAAAAAAACTTACACGAGCAAGAGTAAGCTTGTCCATGGTGACTGATTACCTGAAATTGATGAAAAATTGAAACGAAACCGGAGATAAAACAATATGAAGATGATCATTGTGATTTTCTCAGTTGAAGTCGGTAAAATTCGACCGGCACGGATCGAATTTAAGGCCAAAAATCAATAACTGCGAAGAAAAAAGAAAATCGAGCAGAATTTTGACAAGAGATTTGAAAACGATCATTAGAATTAAATTTGAGATTTTTTTTCGCGCCGAAACGGCGAAAAATTTTAGAAAAAAGGCTGAAAAGGAGAAAAATTTTTAGGCCAACGCAAAAGAAAATTGCAGCGAGGCGCAGAAAAGTGGGCGGGGCCAAAAACGCAACTGCCGCACATTTTCAAGCGGAATATCGGAGTTTCGTACGACGGCTTGCTTGGCTTGGCTTTTTGATTCTACGTCTCGCAGGTATAAGTCCGACGGCTTCTAACTTTTGAAGTGTGATGCACGTGCGCGCATATTTTTCTTTTCTGGAACCGATTTCTAGTGAGTGGTAAGTCTTTATCGGTTACGAAATAGTGGAACCTTTCCAAAATCAACCAGAGATTATGTTGAAAAACAAGAAATAGCGAAGAGACATCAGAGTAAACACCTGCAATATTCGCTCAATGTTCAGCCGATAAGCGAACGAAAGGGCCCAAAAACCACTAGGTGTGGCCCGGAAAACACTGAAAACAGTCTGACACTCTGCAATTCTTTATTTTTTCGACCCGAAAGTACACACTCTTCCCTCTTTTGGTTTGAGTATCGCATTTCAATTCACTAGTTTTCGGTTTCAGATGCCATTCTTTCCAAACTTTTTGGCGCTCTATTCATCTCCTCTCGCAACTAGTTGTGGTTTGCGCCGCCCATTGTGTCAAGTCCCACCAAAACTCCGTTTTCTCGTTTTCGTTTTCGCAGAGAGTATCCCATGACGACTGAATGTGCCTCGTGCTCAAAAGTGCTCCGAGAGCTCATTTTTCGTTCTCTGTTCTCGCGGAAACTTCTAATTTACAAAGAAATAAGCTGAAAACGTGAGATTTTGGCAACTTTTCCCACGAGACCAAGGACTTTTTTGCTTAATCCATAGTGGTTTCTACTGCAAAAAGAAAATTATCTTCTGTTTAATCTTAAAAGTAGAGGTTTGGAAGGACCCCCCTCCCGAACTTTTTCATTTTCGTCGTAGTCGTCAAGGTTGTCCCGTGCTTTCTTTTCGATCCGATCCACTCCGATAACCAGTCTGCGTCTCTTCGTCTTCCACTCTCTATTGCCCTCTTCTACCGTCGGTGCGAGTCCTTTTCGGTCAAATTGTGGATCTTCTTCTCGTCTTCTTAATTCTCTTCTTTATTCCTTTCAATGCGAACAACTGAAGATCAAGTGGATTCGTTGTCTTTGGAGTGGTTTGCTACAGTTCATACTTATTCCAGGGCTCTCCATTTCGGGTATGACTCGGGTCCAGGATTAACAAGTAACTACTGCAAACAAGCGATAGGTTTTTATAGATCTGTCTGGTACTGAGTATGTCATTCGTCACCCGTACACTCGGTGACTCAATTGTCGAGCAGTTCAGGTGCAACACAGTATTCTTTTGGTCGGTCTGCGAGTCTTTCGGTGATCCAGTTGGCATTCGACTGTGTCAACACGGCAGTCTCTTTCTGCCTCTGAACAGGCGCTCACCCAGCGTTTCTCCCCTGTCCTATTGGAATTCTTGTCGTTCTTGCTTTCTTCGGAATAGGCACCGATCTCTGCTCTTGAGAGAAAGGTTCTTGGCTCTATTGACCCTCTTGATACTCGCATTGTCACACTCTGCGTCTCTACGATCAACACAACAACAACAATGTCCATTGGTTTTTTTCCTGTCGCTAACACTACATAGCTTATTTGTGTATGAAATCTTCAGAATCATCACTCGTTTGTATCTTTTGTAGAACAAGATGTGGCGATCTCTGCGTTTCACGCTCTCTCGTCCGTTTGTAAATACACTCTACGATCGGGCGAGGGAGGCCTCCCGACCATCGAAACTAACTCTCCCTCCTCGTTTGTCCCTTTATTCTATTTTGTCCTTTCAAGCGAAAAGAGACGGACTGTAAACTTTTCGAATGCTCGTCTATCAGATGAGATTCGAATGCGAGAGCAAAAAGAGTCGGAAAAGAGTGAGCAAACAGAAAACGGGCGATCTCTCGAAATGTCTCTAGATTGGTCACTCCAAACAGTCTGTTCTTCTTCTCTGAGTCTCGTTCTTACTATAAGGAGCGAGAAATAACATTCTGAAGAGCAAAGTTTCGCATAATGTTTTGTTCCCTCCGAAATAGTTAAACCGCACGTTGTTGAAACATTTGCGGTGTATGAACTTTCACCGTTTTCGACTGTCTCTAATAATCCCAGCGGAAAATCAGTTAGGGCTTATCAATGTAACTTTCAACAAAGAGAATAGAGTAAACATGTGTCTATCACACTACGAAGACCAGATTTTTCAGAAAGGTCTCGAAGACTGTTTCTATATTTTTTTCCTGTTCAAAAACTGCTGAAATTCAGCAAAAGTTGGTCATAAAGTCGTCGATCGAAGAACCACATTTTCATGTCGTTCCAATGAATTGACCTGAACATGAACTAACCACCAGTGCTTGCAAACTGTCGGTTTTATACGTTTCCTCTGCCTTCTATTACATTTCACACTGCCACAAATGACGTTGCGAACTGATGATCGGGCTGGTTTTGTCGTGCATGTGAGCGTTGGATGTTGGAAACGCAGACGACAAGCAGACAGTTTACAGTCCTTTTTGGGACGACCGAAATTGAACAATGACTAACTTTGAATCTCACAGTTCCTTTTTTTTTTGGTCTGCCACATACTTTTCTAATAAGAAACCACTTTCCCATTTTCATCACGAGTGCACACATCTTCTTCGACGTTCTTATCAGCAGCTGTATCAATTTGAAATCAAAATCATCAAAAAGTTGTCAGTTCTTATCCTTTTTAGTTCCTAGTTCTCGTCGTCAAAAGTGTAAAACACTGAAAAACGGTCGAGATCTTTAAAAATCGCAGTCGCAACCAAAAGCAAACATGAGAATGATGAAAAGCACGCAGTTTTACTACCGCCATAGAAGCATAACGTGCAACGCGACCATGAATCTCTGCAACAGTGGTTTTACACTCGGACTGAAGATCTTTCAAGATCAGAGTTCTCTGCGTCTCCGCCCTCTCACATCAAGCAAGAATCAACTTGTTCACATGTCTCTTCTCTTTCTCTTGGCCGAACATCCGATTCACGTGCCGTCCCCTCGTTTTTTGAAACAAGAAATGACGTTTCCGATCGATATTCCGATAATTCTTCTTCTCGGAAATACTTTCTAAAATGGTAGTGCCACGTCATTCCGAAGTTCAGATCTTTGCTGCCACTCTGTTTACTTCATTCTTTTTTTCTTTCTCCATCTTCTTGACCCGAGTACAAGATTCTAGTTTCTGGCTTGCGCTCGCCTGATAACGACTTTTAAAAAGCGGTTTCCGCGCAATAACATTGCAGATGTGTGTTATATGTGCGTTTTGACGAACTTCTGAAGAAATTTGGGAGAACAATAAAGGTAAACAGAAAAATTAATTTCCGCCCCACCGTAGGGTAACTTCTTGCCAGAGCAAGATTAAATTCTGTTCAACTTTTAATTTCTCTAGGGTTGCCAGTTTGAGGTCTGATATTTCTTCTATTATATCGCTATGCTTTCCTATACTTCAGAGTATGTACTAAAAATCGAAAAAAGCAGAAAATCGTCGATCATACCCCATTCTCTTCCATTTTGTGACGAATTTTCGATGGTGTCTGCTCGTTCTTTCCTTCCGTTTCTCTCGTTTCGACCTTATACGGCGGACACACGCATACACATAGTCGAGCAAAATACGCCACGAAAACAACACGCCGACTGGCACTTTCTCTGAAAAGAAAGAAGATGACTGAAATCGGAAAAGTTCATCGCCTTCGTGGTTCATGTTTACGCTCCCTCCACACTGTGCTTGCATACACAATTTGTGCCCGGCGGCCCTCGCTGCTCGTCTGAGCCTCTTCCCTCTCTCTTTTAGTATCTCGATGCGGAAAGCGTCCGCGCGGTTGCCGCGCGTTGCCCCGGGAGTGTCACCTTGTTCCGATGGTCCCGCGTTGAACAAGCGTTCCGGCCGCCTCGGTTGACCATAGAAACAACATAAGGACAACGCATCTCTCGTTCGTTTCCTCTCATTATTATTCCGTTCGTTTTCCATAGGTCTCCTTCTTCTCCCGTCAGAAAATTACCATCAATTATTGCGATTCTCATTCACGAGCCCGCTTATCCCTTATCCCGTCAAAAAGAGACTTTTCAATGACCCGATTCTCACTCTTTTCTGCACTCTTCTAATCGTTCCTGACAGTTTTTTTTGAAGCGGAGACGTATAAAAAACAGTGGTTTTCTGTTACGCCCACATTCTGTGCACGTACTTTGAGCTCCCATCGAGATGCAAATTTTTCATGATCTATGAATTTTTTCGACGCGCTTCTCTCTCTCTCTCTCTCTCTCTTTAGACGCTTTCACTCCACATCGAAAGACGAAAAAACTTATTATTTTAGAATTTTCCGATTTGGATTATAGATAATGTGCACAGATGATTTTTTTGGTTTTTCTGAATATTTTTGGTGTCGAATTTTGATTTCGACCTCGACATGAGCTTTTCGCCTCTCTTTTTTATTTCCGGAGCTCTGAGCATGTGCAACACAAAACAAAATCAACGTGAAATGAGCGTGAGGTCTCGGGACGAGAACCGCGTGAAATCTCACCGAAAATGATCGTTCTTTGAGGCCTCCTCTCGCCGAGACCAGCCAACATTCTGCCTAGAAACTAACTTGAATCTGAAAGAAACTTGTTCATCAGAGATGTTTCAACGAGATTGAAATCAAAAGATGACAGTTTGATGCATTGTTTTCTCCGCTTGTCAGCTATTTTAAGAAGGTCCACCTCGAGGATCGATCCTGAAACATCGGGAAGGTGTCCTTTCTGTAGAACCAGCCTGTAGAAGAGAGATCAAAGCCGACGCCCTCTTTCCGAGTACTGCAAACACGCCGAAATGACTCGTTTTTCGGTTCTTTGCTCCTCAAACACCCTCCTGACGACACGTTTTGTTACATTACTTTCTCTCTCTCTCTCGATGTTCAGCTGTTCTTTCTCTATCTCACTTTCCCTCCCACTCTATTATCTCCGAACAGTTATGAACATCGTGGCGTTCAGTTTCTCTTTCTCTGAACGCACCTTCGCCATCTTGCAGCCATGTTCAGAAAGAAAACATATTTCTTTTGAGTTAAAGTATTTTCGGAAGGTGAATGACAATATTCAAACTGAAAACTCAAAAAAATGTAGGCCATGAGACCGATAAACTTTTCGTCTTTTCTTTTCTCGACCCACCCACGCATCGTTTACTTTCTCGAGCAAGCACTGGTTTAAACCCGATTCATCAGTTGATCTTTCCGGTTCGAAGTGTGTTTCGCTTGATCAGCTGCCCGTTGAACTCTATGCGCACATTCTTTCAAAAACAGAAAACTCCGTGTCTCGTCGACACTCGACCACCCGATTTCTGCTCGATCTTTCCCCGAATCTCCGTCCGAATCGCCTTCTTCTTCTTCTCCTTTTTGTTCACCTAAGACTTCTCATGACCCTTTCGTTCAGTCGTTGCCCATCAAAGGACACCAAACTACGCGCACTTTGTGAGATACAAGAGAAAAGAGAGATGCAAATACAAAATGAGAAGCGAGGAGAGATGGCTGCGTTTTTAGTACTAACTGTTCGCAAATCGGCCTCGCCAGCCTTCTGTTTATTTGTGATCGGAAAGCTCTCCGTTGAGCCAGCTCTTTCTCTGTTTGGTTTCTTTTTGCTTCTTCTACCTATGCGTCGAAAGGACAATCGGAAGAGAAAAAACAACACAGACTTCCACCTGTTCCATTCTCCAATCTTTTCTGGATTTGGACTTGTCCGAAACCTTTCTGCTTTTTTTGAATATCACTTTGGAATTCCTTCTACACTTTGGAATTCCTTCTGTAGTTCTGACATCCGAGTATTTTCGAAGCAGTTTCACACTCAAACCGATTTCTTCGTTAAGATAAGGAACTCGATGCTTGCATCTGTTGGACTAAAACACATCCCGCTCGCTCGTGATCATCTTCTCATACCTCTCGTTCGGAACGAGAAGACGAAGAAGAGTGATCTTGCGATCTTTTGTAACTTGACAGCTATCTTTCCGTCGCTCGCTTTTTTTAAAATGGAATGAGGAAAAAAGAAAGAGAGAGAGAGAGTGCCGGTGTGAACGTTTGATTTCTTTGGTTTTTCATAAAGTCTGCTCTGAGAGATTTCGGATTCCAAATCGATTCCTTTAGTTTTGTGTCAAATTTTACTTTCTCGACTAAAATGGGACCTGATTTGAAATCTGAACGCCATTCACTTAAGATAAGACTGATGCCTCGCCATTTCTTGGTACCGAGAGACAAGAGTATGTAGACCGTTCGTGATGTGTTATCCGTCTCTTTCCCGGATGACGTCCTTGCTAATAATCTCGTCTTCCTCTTCTTCTTCTTCCACAGTATCAACGTACACTTTCGTCTCTAGTTTGCCAGCGGCCATCGGAGAAACAGAATATATCGTTCCTCTTCTGAACGCCCAGACTGTGGTGGTCCTCTGTAATTAGAAGGCGTCTCTTTTCCGAAAACTTCAAAGCTCACACTTCGTAGAATGCGAAAACAGTCGAGCTATTTACTGTCTCATCTTCTTGTCACTTGGTTTTCCATCGTTGGCTATAAATAACTTACGACAAAGTAGAGTGAGTAAGCGGCAGGTGAATCAAAATAGATCCAAAAAAGATCTTCTGAAAAAGCCGTGCTTCATTCGAGGTTTATCAGTAATTCTGGTTTGCTGTCAAGTTCAGAAGTACGCTCCTGGACTGATTCTTTTGTTTTTCTACTTACCAGCAGACTGTGATTAGTTTTGTTTCTCCATTTTACATCTTTCATTTTCACTTCAGGAGTAACATACACTTTTCCACTGGAATCTGATTAAAACAATAATTCAGTGAGACAGAAAGGGAAATCGAGAAACCGAAAAGAGCTCAGAAGCAGGTCACAGTACTGCACTCCTCCGATCCACGAATTTTCTGCCCTTTTATCTTCGTCCCTACATCGCATTTTCTCGGATATTCGGTCCGAATCTGTCGATATACTCTTCCTCGCTGCCTCTTTTTGTTACGTCCTCCCTCTGCCACGAAAATAGATCCCTATCTACTCTTCATTCTGTTTCGATTCTCTCTCTTCTTCGTACTTTTCTTCTACTTCCCGACGACTTTGCAATCAATTCTTTCAGAATCAAACTGCAGTTTTCGTCAGATAATGTCAACAGTCGGCCTGATGCCGTGCGGAATCGGCACGTCTTCAACCTCCTCGCCGGAGCAATCGCCTCCCGGCACCTCAATGACTGACGGAGGATGCGCTGTGTGCGGCGACCGCGTCAACGGAAAACGGTACGGCGCGCCAGCATGTCTCGGATGCATTGTGTTCTTCCGACGAGCAGTCACCAACGATGTACAGTACAAGTGTCTCAAAGGCAACAATTGTGTGATCACCAACGAGTCGAGGTGTATATGTCGATACTGTCGACTACAGAAATGCTTCACAGTCGGAATGAAGGCGTCAGCAATACAAAGGCGAGACGTGATGGGACCCCGCAAGCCGAAGACAGAAAAGAAGGATGTCAAGCAGGAGATGGAGGATAACACACCCAATTTGAAGTGCCTCTCGAATCCGTCGAGCAGTCACAGTGTATTTGACGGTAGGAACCTCCTTCTGAAAACGAACAGCTTTCAACTGCCCCGTAGTTCCAGGTTCGCCTACGCCTCGGACTAGTTTCATTGAAACCTTAGTTCGACTTCAGAAGCATCAGCTCGACCAGCATCGCGAGTTCTTCGCGGCTCACGAAAGCGTCAAAATGGACGGTGACTTGTACGATGATTTGCAGAAGAAAGTAGGTGGCAACCTGTTGTTCTTGCAGGAATGAATCTCTCATTTTGAAGCTTTCCGGCACAAGTCACCGAAGAGCACGTGCACAAGACGTAAACTCCATGCTCAAAGTAGGATTGGTCGACGCGGCTGCATGGGGCAATCAGTTCGATCCGTTTCGAAGACTTACAACTGAGGAGAAGAAGATGGTGTTAACAGAATACGGGTTCACGTTTATGCTTGTCGATCAAGGATACAAAACGACGCGGAAGAAAGAGAGCGGCTTCTGGATGCTTCAGAACGACACTTTTATGCACGAAGATTATTTTTTGGGTTTGCCAGCACTCGATTCGAAAAAACCGGACGCACAAACGAAAGCCAAGTGAGTAAATATGACAAAAATTTTTGGCGCTTTTGGAAACATTAGCGTCCAGGAGCCATCTTCAGGTCAAAAGATCTCTTCAGAACTCTATTCCATCATCAATGATTATGAATTCAGACTGCATCCATTGTTCATCCACGAAAGTCTCGCAGGCGTCGGAGTCCCATTTCGAGATCTTTCTGTCGACGAGTTCGAGTGCGCCATTCTGAAAACACTTCTTCTTTTCACTCGTAAGCCACGCTTCTCTTTTTATCGTTTGCTTTATATTCCCCTTTTTCAGAGCAGAGTCTCTTTAAAGGTTGTGTTCACTCTGTCCAAGAAATTACTAAGCGAACAATGATGGAGGCCATGGAGTACATGCAACGGATCCATCCGAAAACAGCCGTCGAAAGATTGGGATCGCTCCTTCTCACGACAAGTTCAATTCGTTGCTCAATCAAGGCACTTTACAATCAGACAAGAGTCTCAGATGTGTTCGATCTGATGACTTTCGATCCGCTAGTTAGGGATGTTCTCCTGTCATAGTTCCGCTTTTCTCTATATTTATATGCTTCTCACTCTGTTACGGGATCCTCATTGCAAACACACTTCTCTAGTCAACATCGTGTTCTTTTCACTGTGATATTGTTCCCCCTCTTCTTATGAGCTGTTTGAGATTCTAGTTAATTTATTTCGTTATCTCTTCTCGTTTCCTACCACCTCACCTCATTTCTCCACGTGAACACACGAGTATTTTCTCCTTTCATTTCACGAGCACTTTTACTGAATACCTAAAAGTCTCCGCAGCTTCCTTATTCAATGATGCTATACGATCTCTGGAAAAAATAAAAGAGTCTTTATCATAAATATTGTTTAGGTAAGAATTCGATAAGAATCAGTTTATTCAGTTCTTGACAAGTTTGGAGCTAACAAATCCGGATCCCTCTGGAACTTCTCCGGATCCTTCCAAGGTGTGTCGCTGGAAGCGAGGCAGGAAGTCAAGGAACAACGAGGACGGCCGGATCGCAGACAAACTTCTCACTCCATGCCACGTCTTCGGGCTCGAGTGGCTCGTGTCACGGGAGAAGGCCGACAGGTATTCCTTGTCGCCCGATCCGTAGGATCTCTGCTTCGGCAAAGAGCGTTCGATTGAAGTGAGCATGGTGAACGGCGCTCGCTGCTCTTTTCTCGCCACGAGCGGCATCGCCATGAGGCTGCTCATCAGGGATTTCATGATGTCCTTCATCGGGTTCTCGTTGTCCTTGACGTCTTCTTCTTCCATCAAAAGCTGCTCCTCGTTCGATTCCTCCTCCTCCTCTTTTCTCTTCTTCAATTTCTCCTCTTCCTTCTTCTTCTCCTTTAGTCTCTCTTCCTCTCGCAACGCGTTTTCCACTTTCGTCGTTTCTTTGAAACGACCGATGATGGTCGGAAGCTTCTCCATATCGATTTCGTAGTCGGAAGTGATTTCGAGAAGACGTGATGGCGCGGCAGATGATTCAGAACGACGACCTTCTGAATCGCACTTCGGACCGGAGAAGTTGTTTTCGCACTCGAAGGAGAGTTCGAGACCGCTCAGCGGAAGGTTCAGCTGGTTCGGGAAGTGCAGTCCTTCGAGAGGCTCGAACTGCGCGCGGTACGAGCTGCCGTTGATTCCTGCGAAACTGCGTATCAACCAATGTTCGCAATGGGTCGCTACTCACCCAATTCCTCAGTTCGTGAACCCATGATGGTCAGCGAGCAGTTACGGTGGAAATCGATCGGGAACGGTCCCAACGAGATCACTTTCTTCTCCGGAAGACGCATCGGAAGCGCGATCATCGCGGGATTCAACTCCTGGCTCATGATGATCGTCGCGTCGAGAGCGTATTCCGACTTGAGACGCATCTTCAGAAATCCCGAGCATGACACCTGAAAAGAGCCCGATTTTCACGTCATGAGCCAGTTTTTGAACTCACCAAAGCGAAAAACGAAGCGAGAAGAGGTAGCATTTTGAGAGAAGGACCTCGCATCGTGACTGTCCACACACTGATATGAACGAAGAATCGGACGGGAAGGGGAATGGGGAAACGATTGGGAGGAGGAGGAGGAGGAGGATGGGGGTCAGGGTCAGAAGTGATGCGGCACGCGGATAAGGACGGCCTTCTGGATCAGGGACATCAATCAGTGGAGCAGTCGTGAGAGAGA
The DNA here is from genome assembly GCA_963966605.1 of Caenorhabditis sulstoni. Taxonomy (NCBI): domain Eukaryota; kingdom Metazoa; phylum Nematoda; class Chromadorea; order Rhabditida; family Rhabditidae; genus Caenorhabditis; species Caenorhabditis sulstoni. The sequence goes on along the minus strand of OZ016478.1, from coordinate 3,669,823 downwards.
CGCAACACTGGCGAACAAGGACAACGAGCACGCGATCGATACGAAAACGGAACGAACGAGACGGATCGAGGTCCGATTACTGCGATATGAAGCCTTCCGAGTGTGGAGAACACTGATTTGGAACCCGATCTAGGCCAGAAACGATCCCATCGGAAAGTTTGACCAGTTTGTGGAAAGATCGGAGGATCCTTCGAAGGTTCGGAGAAGAAAGGAAGTGCTTCAGATCCCCCGGAGTTGAAAACACGACATCAGAACCAGTTTATTATCTTTTTCATTATTAAAAATCATATATCGATACATCTATGAGTACAAGGAATGAGAGTTATTTCGGAAGTTCGCCAGAAGACTCCTCGATTTGCTTGTCGGTGGCGATCGGAGGCAGATTTGCCGTCACGTCGATCTTCTCGGCTCCTTCGCGGCTCAGCGGAGCCTCTTGGCTCTTGAAGACGTTCTCGATCTCGTTCTCCTTCTTGAGCATCGCCACGATCGTCTCCATCTTCGTCGGGTTCACGGAGTAGTCGACGAAGAACTCGACGTCCGTCTTCCACGTCTTCTCTGATTCAGCGGTAGTTTTCTCGGAGAAGACGTCGCATTTTTGGCCGGACCAGTTACTGAAACTCGATAGTCGGTTTGAGAAACGGGAATGAGAGCTAGATGGCTTACGTGTCACATTCGAAGTCCATCATGATTCCGGTCAACGGAAGGTTCAGCTTCCGAGGAGACATAGTTCCGCGAATCGGCGAGATTCTCGCGAGGTAGTTCGAGTTGTTCAATCCTGCAAAGTGTTCCGAATTCAGAAGATGTCCGCCCCGAATCTGAATCGTCTCACCTAGTGCCGGCGTCTCGTCGACAAGTATCGAGACAGTGTAGTTTTTAGTGAAATCAACGATGAAATCACCGAAAGTGGTCTCACTTTCAGCCGGAAGAACGATGGGAAGAACGAGGTAGGTCGGGTCGACGGCATCCGAAAGGATTACGGTAGCCTTCTGCGGATGGGCGCTTTTCAGTCGGATCGTCATGAGACCCGAAGAAGTGATCGGCTGAAACAGAGCGAAAGCGACGAGGAGAACGAGCATCGTGCTGCTGGACATGACGTCGTTGGCGACGATCAAAAGGATGTTGTGACAGGAGGAATGGGTGTGGAGAGAGAGAGAGAGAGAGAGAGAGAGAGAGAGAGAGAGAGAGAGAGAGAGAAGAGGATATCTTTGTGGCGGATCGAGGTCATCTTTCTCCGCAGAGATGACAATCCGGCGGAACGGACCATAATCATAATTCATTAGAGATCGATATCAGCTCAGAGATGCCCGAATTTGGGGAGACAGTTATCATAGAACCTTTGGTCCACCGAGTAGGCCTTCAGCACGTGACTCAACTCGATGTCCTCCAGAAATCGACGAGTTGCTCTCTGAAATGTGCATTCTGAGCATGGTATCCTTGAGTCGAAGACACCACCCACATGAAGATTCGGAATAATCGATATGAGATTGGCGAGTCTCAGAGAGGACTCCTCGTCGCTCATCGTCTGTTTGTAGTATCTGAGCATCTCCCGCTGAATCCTCTCTCGAGCTCTCCGACAAATTCTCGCGGTCTCCTCTGAAATGCTGTCGAGGTCCGCATCGAAAAGAGCGAGTCCGGTGAGAGCGAGAAACTCGAATCGGTCGGAATTCTCGCGGATCATCGGATGAGTCACATTGCGACGGTAGCTTTGGAAGGACGAAGCGAACATTCTGGAAGTCAGAAGACTACGCTATCCGAGAAAGTTCAGAAGCTCACTTGACAGCTTCAGCCGGACTCATCGGCTGTAATCCTTCCGGATCGTAGTAGTACGTCTCCGGATTCACGCAGTCGATGTAATCTCCAGAAGGCAAATACCGGATGTCGCTCCTCTCTGAATCCGTGTGACGTCTTCTCAATGTCTCCTGGAGACTTACTGTGTTTGCACGAAAAGAACCCGCCCTCGAGAACCACGAACTGAAGATAGAAACTTCGATGGAGGAGGTCCTTCTGATCGACTGGAAGTCCCGCAAAGTCAGGAAAGCAGTGCGAGAGCCAATCGCCGACCAAATAGTACTCTTTCAAGAAAACGGCTATCGTCTCTTTGTAGTTCACCGGCTTTGGCGCCCTTTTCTAAAATAATATTCTCAGAAAAGAGCCCGAGATCAGGGTTGGGCGGGAATTTCCCGAATCGGGAAAATTTCCCGAATTTCCCGATACTTCCAGCGAAAATTTCCCGGACGAAAATTTCCCGAAAAGTTTCGGGAAATTCGGGAAATTTTAAAATAACAGGATACTGTAGTTTTTAAAGGATCATCGCAGAATTTGTGTGCTGGTCTTGCAACGATGTATCTTTTTTATAATTTTTCTTTTGTTTTCATTTAATTCCTTTGTTTTTCCCATTTTTCTAAGAATTTTACCTTCAAAATGAGCAAATATGACCGATATTTGACTCTTGATAAAAACGGCGAACAATGTTGTGTTCTTTGCAATGCAATTTTGAAAAAAAAGATGGTTCAACAACAGGCGGTATCATTTCAGGGAAAATCATAAAGAGGTTTTTTTTCAAACTTTCATAAAAATTTTTTGGTTTTTCAGAAATTTGACAAGTTTGACAATGATAAAAACCTTTTTTCATCACTTTTATTGTTGATTTGTGTTGTTTGCTATCCATTTGGAGTAGTAAACATGGGTAATTGTTAAATTTGACAAAAACTGCCAAATTAATGAAAACTAACAATAGTAAAAGCTGAAAAACGACGATTTCCCGAATTTCCCGAAATTTCCCGAATTTCCCGTCACTTTCGGTCGGGAAAAAAATTTCCCGAAAAATTTCCCGAACACCCTTTCCCGCCCAACCCTGCCCGAGATCCAGAACTAGTACCGAGAAGAAGCTCTTGTCATTGTCGTGATGCACACAGATTCTGGCGTTTTCGAGCTGAGAGTACGTCTCCACAATTGTGTCCAGAATGGGAAGTCCGACTCGGTTCACTTTGAATCTGGCGGGCGAAACGACGACTGCCAGGCCTCCGCACTCCTCCGGACTTGCTTCCTTTTCTCTTTTCCCGTATCCTTCTCGACCCTTTTGAACCACTGAACATCGCCAGTTTTCAGATGGACTTTCTCCAGTTTGACCTACTTTCTCTCTTCATTCCCACTGCGAGACACTTTGCGAATCGACACTTCTTGCAGAGAGCGCTGCCCGCTGAAAACGGACTCTTTCATTAGAAAAGTCATCGCAACGAGGCTTGCAAAGTGGATACTCGACACAATTTCACAGCAGTCGACGGGCTCTCCCCAGCAGCGAAACGTCCGGTTTTTGAAGACGGTGCGACGGAAGAAAGCGGAGCACGCGCTGAAAAACACCAAGAGATGGAGGGACTCGAAGAGACACAACACCTGCAAACTTCGACTCCGAAGTGGAATCCGTTGGACGGAGCCTGACAAACTGCACACGGAATACCCATCCTTCATCGGAAATCGAGGAGTATTCAGAAGGGAAACGCGATAGAGAGTGCCGAATCGATCGATGATAATTGTGAGTAGAAGAGACGCAGGGTGTAACAGAGTGTTTCATTGAACGAGTCATTGGCTAGAGTGGGGGCGGGAAGTCAAGGGGAATTATAGTTTTCCGAGCTCGTAGAACTTCTGATCGACCGAGTAGGCGTTCATCAGATTGCTCAGCGTCATGTCTTCGTGGAAACGACGGGCGGCTCGCTGCAAACCGGGCAGAATCGACGGCGAAGAGGGAGAAGAAGAAGGAGAAGAAGAAGAGTGTCACTCACTTGCAAGCTAGGAAGGATCGAGAGCATGTTCCCGAGACGGATCGACGGATCTTCCTGCTTCTTGCTCATCTCGCAGTACTGAAGCACTTCCCGCTGCACCGTCTCGCGAGTCTTCCGACAAACTTCGATGCACTCGTCGGTCTGTCCGTCGAGACCCGTGTCGAAAAGAGCCAGAGCGGCCAGCGAGAGGAACTCGAAGCAGTCAACTTCGTCCCGAACCATCGGATGAATCACGTTCCGACGGTAGTTTTCGAACGAACTCGAGAACATTCTGAAACTTTTTTTCGGTTTTTCGGGTTTCAGCAAGGTGTGTTGTTTCACTTTGAAGCTTCTTCTGCTGAAATCGGCTGTAATCCATCTGGATCGAAATAGTACGTCTCCGGATGAACGCAGTCGATGTAGTCTCCAGAAGGCACGAAAGTGACGTCACTCCTGCCACGTTGACACGAAAAGTAGCCGCCTTCCAGAATGACAAACTGGATGTAGAAGTTGCGGAGGAGGAGGCTCTGAAAGAACGTTTGAAAAGTGAATGACTTCTGGAAAGACCGACCTTCTGATCTTCCGGAAGAGAGGCAAAGTCTGAAAATGAAGTGGTGATCCAGTCCTCCATCAGATGATACTCTTTCAGATAGACGCTGATTGTCTCCTTGTAGTTGAGACGACGAGGCTCTCTTTTCTGAAAATGTCTGCTCATACTGGAGTATTCCAGAGCTCACCTGAAAAACACTGGACTCCTGATCACTGTGAATCACCAGCCGCACGTTCTCCAGATGGATGTAGTTGCGGACGACTCGATCCAGAACGGGGAACATCGAAGTAGAAGTTGAGGGTGCGGACTCGGCAGTCGCCTTGTTACTCTTCGAAGACTCTCGCTTTCCATACGCATCCCGGAACTTTTGAACGGCTGAAATGACTGAATCAGTGGCGGCTCTCCGAATGGATCCACTGACCGTTTCGGTTCATTCCGACCGCGACGCATTTATCGAATCGGCAGCTTCTGCACATTGCTCGAACTGCTGAAACTCTTTCAGATTTCAGAGGTACAACTGAAACTATTCGAACTTGAAACAATCTCGCAGGCGTTTTTGTGCAGACACTGATACTTTTGACTCTTGGCGACGGTTCTCCGGAAGAAAGCGGAGCACGCGCTGAAAATTTCGGTTGCTCATCGGAAACAGAAGAGCTCACTGACCCGCAGGTGAGTACTCCGAAGTGAGTGCCACGTGCCGAATCGTGGCAGACTTGACAGTGTCTGGTCATTTCTGCGGAACTCGGCCCGTTCGCAGCTCTTCTCTCACTCTGCTACACAAACATACACGTGAGACTACAAACTATACACAGAGTGGAAGAGACGAAGAGAAAGAGAGAGAGAGAGAAAGAGAGAGAGAGAGAGAGAGAGAGAGAGAGAGAGAGAAAGAGAAGCGATAGGGACAAAGAACAAGAGAAGAAGAAGAATAGAAACTGGGAGAGACGGAGACACTCGGAGGAAAATGATATGAACAGACTGTTTCGATGGGGGCGAATGATTCTTTTGATGAAGATATGTACGACTCGTCTCTCTGCGACACTTTGTACCGCCCGTCTTCCCACTGACGACACTTTCACTCGGTTCCGATGGTCTTCTCGTAGAAGTTCTGATCCACCGAATACGCGTTCATCACGTTGCTCAGAGTCATATCTTCGTGGAATCGGAAGGCGGCTCTTTGTAGATTCGGGAGGATGGAGAGCATGTTTCCCAGCCGTATCGGCGCTTCCAATTCTGTTTTTGTGGTTTGATGGTAGTGGAGAATCTCCTTTTGCACAGATTCTCGAATTCGATGACACGTGGAAATGCATTCAGAAGACTGACCTTCGAGTCCTGAACAGGGTACACTTCATGAAACTATGCATTCGTTTCCCATTCACCTGGATCAAAAAACGCGAGGGCGACAAGAGCTAGAAACTCCAGTCTGTCCACTTCGTCCCTCAACATCGGATGAGTGACGTTGCGACGATACGTGCAGAAGGAGCTCGAGAACATTCTGGCCGCATCTCGAGGAGATATCGGCTGCCGTCCTTCCGGATCGAAGTAATATGTCTCCGGGTGAACGCAGTCGATGAAGTCTCCAGAAGGCAAGTATCGGATGTCACTTCTTCCCTTCTGACACGAGAAGAAGCCGCCTTCCAGAAGGACAAACTGCAGATAGAAGTTGCGGAGCAGAACGCTCTTCTGACCGATCGGAAGTGCCTCGTATTCGGAGAACGAGTGCGAAATCAATTCCTCGACGTAGGGGTACTCTCTCAAGAACACATTGATCGCTTCTTTGTAGTTGATTGCTCGTGGCACACGCTTCTGGAAAGATCAGATGTTCGGGTTCATCGGGAAGTGCTTACTGTGAACACACTGGTTCCCTCTTCTTTGTGCAACACGATTCGAAGGTTCTCCAACTGTCCGTAGTTCATTTGAACCCTCTCTAGGACCGGTAGAGTTGGTCCGATCGATCGATACACTACTAAACTTGCGGTTCTATCTCGTTTCCCGTAGAGATCACGGTGTTTTTGGACGGCTGAAAAGGTCTGTAATTGAGAGAGGTTTTCCAAAAGTTCACCAACCATATCTGTTCATTCCGACGGCTTCACACTTCCGGAACCGACACCGTCGGCACATGTTTCCTTCTGGAGACGGGATCGGACAGAAGCCCTCGAACATGCACGAGTACTTCTGATTCTTGGAAATGGATCGACGGAAGAATGCGGAGCAAGCACTGAGAGAGATAGAGAGAGGAGCCTCGGATTTCTCAAAAGAATCCCAACTCACCTGCAAACTTCCACTCCAAAATGAACGCCGCTTGAGAGAGATTTGCACACTTGGCAATTCATTCCAAAACTACGATAGATGGAGTGAATCGACCGATCTTTTCGACCGAAAAACGTGTGACGAGAGGGCTACAAAGTACAGAATCGAGAGATTGCGGCGGAGAAGAAACACAGAAGACTGAACAAATGATCTTAGAAGACACTGTTTATTGGCTGTGTGACAATCGGAATAACAACGGATTCAGAACTTTCCGAAGCACTTCTCGTAGAACCGCTGGTCGACCGAGTACGCATTCAGCACGTTGCTCAACTCGACGTCTTCTTGGAAGCGACGAGTTGCTCTCTGAAGACTCGGAAGGATCGCCAGAATGTTCCCTAATCGAATCGGTGGCTCTTCGCGAGACCTCGTGAGCTCGTAGTAGTGAAGGATCTCCTTGTGGATGGTCTGCCGAACGAAGCGGCTCATCTCGTAGCACTCGTCGGACTGGCCCTCGACTCCGCAGGAGAAGAGGACGAGAGCGGCGAGAGCGAGGAACTCGAAGCAGTCGACGTCTTCGCGGACCATCGGAAACGTCACATTCCTCTTGTAGGCGGCGAACGAAGATCCGAACAATCTGAAGAAGTTCGATCAGAGAGATCCGAAGAACTTCGGCTCACTTGACAGCGTCTTCGGTTGTCATCGGCTGCTGTCCTTCCGGATCAAAGTAGTACGTCTCCGGATTGACGCAGTCGATATAGTCTCCAGAAGGCAAAAACGTGATCTCACTCCTGCCACGTTGGCAAGTAAAGTAACCGCCTTCAAGCAAAACGAACTGGATGTAAAAGTTGCGGAGGAGAATGTCCTGAAACGGATTGTCTCGATCGACTCGAAAAGGTCTCCTCTCTCACTTTCTGATCATCCGGAAGAGCTGAAAAGCAGGGGAAAGAGCTGCAGATCCACTCGAAAACAATCTGAAACTCGATAAGAAGAACCTCGGTCGACTGTTTGTAGTTGACTCTTCGCGGCGTCCTTCCGCTCGTCGCGAACAGTTCGCCCTCTTCTCTGCTGTGAACGAGCTGTCTGATGCTCTGCAGTTGACTGTAGTTCTCAGCGATTCTCTCCAGAAGTGGCATGCTCGAAACGATCGGCTTGGGCACTGAAGAGCTCGGAACAAGCGCCGCTTCTCCTCGTTTACCGTAAACATCTCGATACTTTTGAACTGCTGGAGAGAATCGAGAGTCAGAGGATGAGGTGAGAATTGAGAACTCACAGTCAGATCTCATGCCGACCTCGATGCATTTCGCGTATCGACAGCTTCTGCACATGGTCCGCATGGCTGAAACATTCAAGAGGACGACTTGAAACGAGAGATTCAGAAGACTCACTGGCGACCGTCTCGCATTTCCCGTTTCCTTTGCACGTGTAGCTGAGATTCTTGGCCACTGAGCGACGGAAGAATGCGGAGCACGCTCTGAAACCATTTCAAGATGGAGAAGAACAGTTTCAGTGAGGGGATGAACCTGCAGACGTCCGCTCCGAAGTGGACTCCGCTCTCGTTGGTTTGGCAGACGCGGCAACGGAAAGGAGGCATTTCAGACAGAAAACGAGTGAACTCGGAGAAGAATCAAACAGAGAGAAAGGGAGAGAGAGAGAGAGAGAGAGAGAGAGAGAGACAGGCTTCTGTTGCTTTTCGATATTTGCCTACACGTGACGACGGGGTTGACTACAAGAAACACGGCGAGACGAGAGAGCATTGTCGGAGGAGAGACGCAGAGAGAGACCAACTGGATGTGTACTGCTGCACTTGTCCGCTGGCGGTCAGGCCAGAAATGATGATGATTTTTCGATGGAAAGGAGTCCAAAGTATACAGAACGACTAAATATTTATCAGAGACTCCCGAAACAAGTATCATAAAAGTTCGAATCAACTGTGTACGCGTTCAGAATCTTGCCAAGCTCCACGACTTCTCTCCATCGACACGTGGCTCTCTGAAATCGAATGCGGCGTTTTCTAGTCCCTCCCAAGATACAGTATCACCTGCAAACTGGGGACGATCGAGAGAAGGTGACCGAGTCTGATGAAATAATCGTTTTCCAGTCGAGTGGTTCGGTAGAAATCGAGCAGTTCTCTCCTCATTGTGTGTCGGTTCGTCTCGCAGATTTCAATAGTCTCCTCGGAAAGCCCGTCGATTCCAGTGTCGAAAACGACGAGAGCGAGGATCACGAGAAACTCGAAGCATCCCACTTGCTCTCTGAGCATCGGAAGCCACACATTCCTCCGATACGTGTCGAACGAAGAGCCGTATGTTCTGAAACAGCTCGCGGAGGAGTCCGTCTCTCGTCGTCCCCACTCACGCGACTGCCTCTTTCGAGCTCATCGGCTGCTTGCCTTCCGGATCGTTGTAGTAAACTTCGAGATGAACGCAGTCGATGTAGTCTCCGGACCCGAGGAATCTCACGTCGCCTCGACCTGAATTCATTCGAACAATCCTAAGATCATAAAGAGGATTACGGTGCCGGGAGGCGAAGAATCCTCCCTCGAGAATGACGAAATGCGGATAGAAGTTGAGAATCAGAATCTCTTTTTGTGTCTCGGAAATCTTTTGGAAATCTGGAAAAGAGTTCAGAATCCAGTCGATAACAAGAAGACGTTCGTCTAGAAACACTTTGTAGACTTCCTTGTAGTTCAGAGGACGTGGATGCTTCTGGAAAGGGGGAATCTGAATAGAAGAAGAGAGAGAGGAAACGAGGAATACGTTGCCGATCATAGAAGACGTGTGCATCTGGAGTCGGACGTCTTCTAGACGTTCGTAATTGTTTGCAATGTGCTGGAGGAGCGTCTGATTGCCTCCCACTCCCCTCTTCCCGTAAACATCTCGAAATAATTGAACTGCTGAAATAGATCGGAGACTCGAAGAAAGTTTCTCGCAGATTCCTCACAAGAAATCCTCATTCCGACTCTCAAACACTTTGCGAATCGGCATCCTTTGCAAACGAACAGAGCCGCTGAAAAAGCCGTTCTCTTTCGGGTTTCCGGAGGAACTTCTTCCCACCAGAAACAATTTCGCATCGACGCTCCTTTTCGCACTCGTAGTTGTGTTTCCGGGTGACTGTTCGTCGGAAGAATGCGGAGCAAGCTCTTCGAGAAATGATAGATGCTCGGATGCTTCTCTACGGAAGGGACTCACTTGCATGAAGGCACTCCGAAGTGGAACCCGTTTGCGACGTCTTCGCAGACACTGCAGAGTTGCGGCATTTCAGGTTTTCAGAAGAGTAGAAACAGCGGGAAAGTGACGGTGAAACGGAACGAATTGATTTGTAGAGAGAGGAGAGAAAAAGAGGAAGAGAAGATGACGGGAAGAGAGAGAGGGGAAGAAGGCGTCGAACTGTTCGAAGCGGATGACTTGGAACTTCATTCAGAATGAATTCATTCTCAAAATTTGCCGAAGCACGTCTCATAGAACTTTGGATCGACGGAGTACGCTTTCAGCACGTTGCTCAGCTCGACGTCTTCGTGGAAACGACGGGTGGCTCTCTGAAAAGAAGGGTCGTCCTTCAGATTCAAAATGATTTATAGACGCACTTGTAGATTGGGAATGATTGTGAGAATGTTGCCGAGTCGAACGAAATAGTCCCTTTCTTTTCTCGTGGATCGATAATAGTGAAGGACTTCTCGTTGTATCATCTCCCGATTCTTTCTGCACACTGCGAGAGTCTCCTCGGAGAGAGCGTCAAGACCTGAAGGAAGAAGTGTGCTCCGCGAGCCAACGAACAAGCTCACTCTCATCGAACAGAGCCAGTCCGACTAGGACGAGAAACTCGAAACAGTCGACGGATTCTCGAAGCATCGGAGTCCAAACGTTTCGGCGATAAGTGGAAAAGGATGAAGCGAATGTTCTGAAACTGGACTGGAGCTCCAAAACTGCCTGATAGCTCACTTGACGGCTTCTTCCGGAGTCATTGACTGCCGTCCTTCGGGATCGAAGTAGTACGTCTCCGGATTGACGCAGTCGATGTAGTCTCCAGAAGGCAAGTACCGGATGTCGCATCTGTCTGAAATAAATCATTCGGGGGGTTCGTGGATGGACGGCTCACTGTTTCTGAAAGAGAAGAAACCGCCTTCGAGAACCACAAACTGGGGGTAGAGATTGCGGAAGAGGATGCTCTGCTGCGAGCTGGAAAGCAGTCCAAAGTCGGGAAAAGAGCTGGAAATCCAGTCCAAGATGAGGAAACTGTCGTTCAGAAACACTTCGCCCGTCTCCTTATAGTTCAAAGCTCGCGGATCCCGTTTCTGAAAACAGATGCAGTTGGAGGGGATTCGAATTCAGAATACACTCACCAGAAGCACTCCGCGGTCCGAGTGTCTGTTGTGAACTAGCAGCCGGATGCTCTCCAGATGCGCGTAGTTCTTCACGATATTCTGGAGAAGAGTCAACGTGTGTCTGATGGGCGGCTCGATGGGTTCAGAAGACGTTCTCTTCCCGTAGATGTCACGGTACTTCTGAACTTCTGGAAAACAAGACAGATAGTGAGCAGATATGTTCCAAAGGCACTCTCACCGTGAGTCTTCATTCCAGACCTGATGCATTTCGAGTATCGACATCCTTTGCAATTCGCCCGAACCACTGAAGAAACGGCGCATTTCCCGTCATTTTTGCATCGATATTCGTGTTTTCTAGCGACCGTTCGACGAAAAAACGCGGTGCAAGCTCTGAAAAATAAATCTGATGAATCTGGCTCGCGGAGCCACAGAGCCCACTTGCAGGCAGGAACTCCGAAATGGCATCCGTGAGCCGGGCTGTGACAAATCTGACAGAGTTCTGAGACCATTTCGAATTGGACTGAAATCGGAATTCGTCAGATGACTGAAACAGGAAGAAGAGACGCAGAAACGAAAGCAAAGAAGGGGGCGACATTGATTGGGCGAAACAATCGGATTACGATTCTCGCGACAGGCGCTTCTGTTTTGTCATCATTTCTATTTGTTCTCTGCACTTGTTATCGCCGACTCTCCGCTCAATACGGTCTACACTCCTAAATGTGATTCGCATTATCAATTTTGATGGAGAGGGACAATGCTCTTCCATTGAAATGCTCTGAACTGTGCCATGGTCCGTGACGTCATCCATCCAGTTTTCCCGTCTTGAACATTTGAGAATAAGACTGATCTCTGATCTCTGGAAAGGTGAGAAGCCGAAAGATTCCCATGCCCACGTCCAGTATAAAGAGTTCCCGTTCGGCGGTCGATTCACGACCATCTCAAAGAGTGCTCGACAATGCGTCTGCTCATTCTCTTCGTCGTTCTCTTCTGCTCCGTCGACATCGTCGAATCCAGATTCTCTTGCGTCTGCTTCACGAGTCCATGCCCATGCGATCGTCCGAATTGGTCCACCGAACGTGTCCTCAGAACCACGACTACTTCTCCCGTCAACAACGAGATCGCTCCCAAAGAATCCGGCCCAAAGACGTGCACAACGCAGAAGGATTGTGTCCTCCCTTCCGCGGAGAATCTCGTTTCTATATGCCTCAACAATCAGTGCTACTACAAAGACGGTCCGATTTCCGGTTGATACATGTGAAATGAATGAATCCAATGAGCATCCGAACGGTCCGTTATCTCCTGGGAAAGATGAAAAAGTAGTTGTGACACGGAAGAGATTCGCATGAAACCGTTTGGGAAACCGCCGTCGGTTCCCATGAGTTGATTCTGCACAAAAGCGCCCCCCCTCGCCGTCAGTTCGTTCCAAATGAGACTCCCGGCGATGCGTCTTCTTCTCTTCCTCGTCTTCTGCTCCTTCCAGTCTCTCGAACCGCGTATTTTGTGCCGATGCAAACTGGCTCCGTGCGTATGCAGTCCTTCCTTCACCACGACGTATCCTCCGATCACTACTACGAATTCCTCAATCACTACGACGACGCGACGACGCGGAAACCGCGAGAAGTGCTTCGAGGACGAGGACTGTCGCTACCCGAAAATGGAGTACATCGTTCCCGTCTGCGTCAACCAAACGTGCTTCTACAAGGACCGCCGAAACAATGACTGAATTATTGAAAACCAATAAATGAATCGAGCATGAGAATGAGATAATTCGAACATTATCAGGCGTCGTTGATCCTCAAATTGTGAAGAACGTGCGAGGAGTGCGGTCTGTCCACCTCGACGAACTCGTTGTCGACCACACTCTCGTAGAGCATCTTCGCGGTTCCGATCTGGAACTTGCTCGGATCGACTCCGTAGACGGAGAGCAACTCGATCGGCGCGAGCTCCTTCTCGCACAGAGCTCCCGCGAATCCGATGGGACACTCGCACTGCACCTTCTCGGAGAGGTTCTTTCCGAACGAAGAGACGCACTCGCCCGAGTTGCGGCACTTCTTGCACCACTTCCGACTGAACGTCTGCTCGCAGTTCACGCCTCTCTTCCCTTTCGGACATCCCAGCATTCCGTGGATGTTGCACACTTTGCCCACTCGTTTCGCCGTTTCCGAGCAACAGAACTGATCGCACTTCTCGCCGAACCACTTGCTGAAATCCAAGTAAATGCCAATTGTGCGACGGAGCGCACTTCCGACTCACTCGTCACAGTGTGTATTGATCTTGACTCCGGTGAACGGGAACATGACGGTCAGCGGCGACAAGATGCCACGTCTCGGGGCGAAACTGGCGGTGATCGTCGAGTTATCAATATCTGAAAATCGGAGCACAGAGTTCAGAAGGCGTTTCCCAGAAGACGTTTCCACCTGGTTTGTCCAAATTGAAGACGAAAACAGTCAGATGATACTCTTCATTTTCGAAACCTATTGGGATCTTCGGCAGTGTTTCAGTGTGATTCGGGCTAGTTTGGAATGGAATCAGGAGAAAAGACGGCGGATTCGAGCTGGAAATGTTGACGAACGCATTCAGATTGAAGTCGCTCTTAAACGAGAGCTCCAAGAATCCTGAAGCTGTGGTCTGGAAGGTAAATTTAGAAGACGCTCGAGAAGAATGGAAACCTGCTGGAAGATTTGAGACAGAGAGAATACGAGAATAAGGAACCGTCTCATTTGCCAGGAAGGAAAGAGGAATAATAAGTCCGAGAAGGGCACTACGAACGGACCCGTATCTGATGATCGGGATAGATCCGTATCTACGTGCAAGGTCAGCATCTTTCGAGGATTGATAAGGAACCGGCAATTGAAACAATTAATAGTATTTTCAAATTGAGAACAACAACAACAAAAAAGTGTTAAAATTCAACGTCATTCGGAAAGCGGATTTCCAGGTCCTCCTCCTTCAGCTCGTGATGCTTGGAACTTCTGCTTCTTGATGTTCCTATACGCATCGATGACTCGCTGTCTCTCCTCCTTAATCGTTGACGAGTTATCCAGATACTCTGTTTTCTGGCCGCCTTTTTTGAGCATCGAATGGAGCAAGAGTGTCTTCTGCCCGGCTTTCGCCATCAGCGGCTCGAACTTTTTTTTGAGCGCACCGCTGAAAGTGGGCGGCGCTTCATACCGCTCACCGAACGCGATCACTTCTGGAATACACAAAGATTAGCTCTATTGGAGACTGTAGGTGTTTCTCTACCTTTCGAGTTCATGATAGCTTCTCCGGCTCTTCTCTTCTGCTCATCGGTCTTTCTGGCCTTCAACGTCTCCTTTCTCCTTTCTTTCTTGCTCAACTTCACTTTCTTCGTCTCCGGCTCTTCTTCCTCCGTCTTCTTCTTCTTTTTCGTTTCCTTCTCCTCTGTTTCTTCATCATCATCCTCATCTTCCTCATCGACACTCTCTCCTTTTTCTTCTTCTTTTTCTTTCATTTTCCTTTTCGCCGCCTTCTTCTGCTCCTTCGCCTTTTCGGCCTCTTCCCGTTTCTTCGCCTCCTGTTCCCGCTTCTTTCTCGCTTCCTTAATTTTGTTCTCGATATCTCTCTTCTCTTGATCCTTCTTTCTCTTCTCCGCCTCTTCGATCTTCGCGTAATCAGCATCGATCTCCTCTTGCTTCCTTCCCGCCAGTCCGTGCTTAGCAATAGCGATCTGCTCGTTGATTCGCGAGTGGAGAGTTCCTTCGACTCGACGCACGAAACGCGAAACCGTCTCGAACTTTCCCTTTTTCATTCCGATTTCTTCCGCTTGCTCTAAAATTAGCATCAAGCTTCAGTTGGAATGAGCAGAAAACTCACTGAGCACGGCGTTTTTCTGTTTCTTTTTCTTCTTCGCTTCATCCTTCGTCACAATCGGAGCAGCCATCAAATTTTTCATCGACTTTGTCAGCGGCTGTTCGTCGCTCAGATTTACCGGCGCGTTGTTTCGGTTTCTGAAAAAAGACCAAAAACTTGAAACAAGAGTCACAAGTGTCCCGACTTTTTCTGTTCCTGGAATCTCTGAGCGTTGGCTTTCGTGTTGAATGGATCAACTGACTTCAGCTTCTTTCGGTTCTTTTTCGGAATCCGACGATGAAGAGCCATCTGAATAATGAACGTAAAGAAGAAAAAGAAGAAGGCAGCAATAGAAAAAAGTAAAAAATGGATCACTGTGTGAACCAATCGTGAAGCGGAACATAATTATTCGGAGGCATTTTTATTCAGTTTCAGAGCACGGGTACTTTTATTCAATGGGAGTGGCCGACGACGGGAGGAATCCGCGACAGTTTCGAGCTCCGCAGTGGCATGGCCTCCGATCTTCGCCCTCCATCGCTGAAATTCCGTAGTCGTAGCACAACTCTTCGCCTCGTTCGATGTCTCTTTTCGCAAAGATCCCGGCTGTCGGGATGTTTCTCCCGAGTCTAACAACGACGACCTCACAGTTCGGATCGCAACTGTGATTCAGAAACCGTCCGATATTTCCCCGTAATCGCGGATCGATGAACGTCTTCTGCACTCTGCCCGGCCCGAAGTGCTCTTTGAGAGTAAGTGTGTAGTTGCCTTCTTCTTTGAACTGCTCGCACCGCCTGCCCACTTCTTCTTCTCCGATACATTCTCCCGCGTATTCACACACCAGATCTCCTTCTCGAATCGGTTCGGCGGATTTCACACCGCTTCCTTTCCTATCTGTCCTGAAAACCTGGATCAAGAAGGTTTGCGAAGGAGACTGAAGGAAGAAAGTCAACTTCGTAACGCGTTTAACACCTGACCCACCTCTAACTTTTTCTGGATTCCGTTTTGAACCAGTCTGTTTCTGCATGGATTCGGCATGATCGCACACGAGCAGTTTCCCGAACACTCCACAATGAAAGCTATTCGAGAAGTGTCTATTCGACCGTCTTCTGTGAAGTTATCCGAGTTCCCCCTCAAGCAGGAACACTCGTTCGTCTCGGAGCACTCTCCCGGAGCACACTCGCATCCCTCGAACTCGTCCTCCCAGTCCACTTCTGTCACTCCCGGACCCCTCTGCGTCGTCTCAATCGGCTCGTAATCCACCTGAAAAGTTACTGAGAATCAGGGTGGTTTCTGACAGTAAACTGATGAGAAGTATTGGGAAAGGTAAAATACCGCTGAAAAAATAAAGAAATGCCCAGTAAAGAAAGAGAAATCATGTACTCATCCGGACGAAGAACAGTTATAAAACCCAGGAATCGCATGTTTTGATGGGGAAATTGAAGTGAAGTGGAAGTTATAAAGTACACGAAAAATGAAGAAGGCGGGCGGTTTCTGATAAAAATATATTAAATGGGAGGTAAAGCTGCAAAATATTAAGCGGGGCAAGCGAATAGGTAGGGAAAACTGAGGGGAAATGAAAAGTTATTCGCTGGCTCGAATGAATCGTAGGTACGTGAATGGAACGGATCCGATCTGACCATCGAGCTCTGCTTTGTACATTCCATTCGCCATCTTTTGAGTGACTCGTACTGTCTGCCCTTTCTGAAACAGCGAACAATGCGGGAGTTTCTCACGAAGAATATTTGGTTCTTCTTGTTTTTTAAGCTACCTTGATGCGTAATTGTGACGGGTCGTAGGCGTTCGGGACGCGATCGAATGAAACCTTGGCCAGAGCCGGCAGTCTTGGCTGGAACTCGGTGTCGCTGTTAGTGCTAGTGCTTGAAAACCGCTCGGCGCCTCCTGCACTGCTCCCGATCGAAGATTGGCTCGTTCCCTTCGAGATCCGATCGTTCGCGAACTCTCCGGTCAGCTGGACGTAGTTCGCTGGGACCAGTCCCGTTGTGCCGAGAGCATTTCGAGCCTCCCACCAGTCATTGTTTGTTTTTGCTGAAAATATAGATATAAAGCTCTTTTTCAAAAATAATTCCGAATGGATAGTGCATACTTAGAATTTCTAGTCGTTCTCCTTGCTCGAAGGGAAGATCTGTTTCTCGTTCGCCAGTAAATTTGAAGGTTCCAACGACGACTTCGATTATGGGCTTTTTGTAAGCAGAAAGAAGGCTCGCTTCTGTTAGAACTCGCATTTTGAAGTGATTCAGAAGAGCAGGAATGTCAGGAAACGACTGGTTTGCTATCTGAAATCATCCGTTCCAGTAAATTCATTGAAAAAGAAAACGTACTTTGACTCCGGCAGTTCCGTCTTCTTTGGCATCTCGTTCGATCAAATAATGACAGACTGTGTTTCCTTCGTCGGCTTCTCGAACGGTCAGCGAGTACTCTCCGGGCCGCGAGCTGTCTCGCATCAGAAATGTTCCGATGCTCACCGTGGGCTCACCGAGCAACTTGTGAGCATCTTCTCGGCTCATCCCGGGAAAGTAGAAAGAGCGCCATTCAAATGGATCGAACCCGTTTGTGTTCATCTGAAATTGAGAATTTTTCGGCGAAAAGTAGGGAAATTGAAGGTACAGGACGAAATAGTGCGAAAAAGAGACAAATTAGCGAGAATGACTCATCTCATTTGCTCTTCGCATTTTGTGAGGGCCACATGAAAAAAAGAAACGAGAAAATGCAAGAGGAACAGTAAACATTGCCCAAGTTTCTTGGCGAAAAGCCTCTGTCAGCTGTTGTCTTTTGTCCGAGAGAAGTACACGGCAAACTGTGCCGCAGACTTGCAAAACACGCTCCGCCCACAGAACTATGCCGCACGCAATTTAAATTCTGATTTTTCGGCGAAAAAGTTAACTTTCCACCGAAATCATCAAATTTTGCAGGAAATATTCAAAGTTCTGTAGATCAGCCCTTTCTTTCCAACTTTCAAATCATTTGTCGCCTAATCAATGTTTCTCCCCCGTTGAGATTTACGAAAAAACTCGAAAATCTTAAAATCTGAACTTTGTTGCAGCTTGCTAAATGAGCGCCTCATTCATGGAGTTGGGCTCGGCTGACTCCGCGGAAGCAGCAGCTAACAAAGTAAGTACGAGGATCGTTAGGAATCCTTGCAGTTTCGGGTTGCAGGTGGCGCATCATGTAGAACAGATGACGAACTCGTCGGACATCTACGATCAACTGACACAGGGCGGAACTACGCCAGTTTCGGGACTCGGGGAGAAGTTCTACGCGAAAGGTGCTCCCGAGTTTGTAAGCACTAGAAGAATACCGATTCCTGGAGAGTTGCAGATGCAAATGAATAGTGAGAAGGCGCTGGTGAATTGAATTTAATTGTTTTCTAATCTCAGACATTCACAGTGAATTCAGCATGGGGTTCTTCACGGACATCAGCAGAGTTTGGGTTGTAATCGACAACAACTTGTACATGTGGAACTACGAGACCAAGTAGGTTCCCCGGGTTTTTCAATTAAACCGAAACTCGTTTCCCAGTGATGATCTCGCGTTCTTCGACTCTTCTGATGCCGCAATTCTGAAAGTCGCTCTTGTAACAATCAAAAAAGGCGTTTTCGAGGCCGAAATTCAGTACGGACTCGTCGTAGGCACCATTTCTGACATATGCCTGTACCCGGTGTTCAATTTCGAGGAGAATGGGCAGAATTGCATTTCGATTGACTCGAAACGATGCTTCAAGGTTTTTGTGAGAGAATTTTGGGATAAAGTGAAACCTTCATATTTTAGATCGCATTGGATGGTGCCACTGTGAACGATATCGCTCATACAAGCTGCGGAAGAGTGTTCTACACCGCTGACGATCAGCTTTTTGAGTTTGTTTACGAGAAGCAGAACGGGTGGTTCGGATCGACAAGCCACAAATGCCGCGGAGTGAACCAGACTGCCTCCATCATTGGAACCTTCATTTCTCTGCCTTTCTTTGGGTCCTCGAAGGAATCACTCGATCAAATTTCCATCGACCGTTCTCGCAATTTGATGTATCTTCTGGGCCGCCAAGGTACCATCAGCGTGTGGGATCTCGGAAATGATGGCTCCACGTGCACCAAGTTCACGAGCATCCCGATCTCAAAGATCGCTCATGAGGCTCACATTCTCACGCAGTTCGGTCATGATGAGGCTTCTTTCTCAAACATCACTTCGATTCGAGCTCTCGAGGCGCATCAGTCTGCGGCTCTGAATCTCGTGGCTGTCACAGTGAAGGGAGTACGTCTGTATCTGTCTGTCACGATGCGAGTCCCCGGACAGCAAATGGATCAGAATGGAAAGATCGTTGAGAAGTCTCTTCCACAAGCAGCCGTCCGGCCCACGTGCCTTCGTGTAGCCCATGTTCGATTTGCTCCGGGAGTCACACCGACGAGCATCTACGGGGATGGGCCCAATGGAGTATCTGTAATTTACGCTGACGAATGTGAGATTGCTTCACATCTTCAAACCTGATCTTCGAGTTTTCCAGATATCTGTGCAATGGCTACTGCCAACCGGAACACTATTTTTACGTTCTCGAACTTCTTCTATCCATCTTCTCGGTTTTTCGTCGAATCCACGGTAATTTATTTTATTTTATGATTTCCATTGCATCTAGATTCATTTCTAGACCGAATGTGACATTTCGGGGCATGTTTGGGAGATCGAAACGGTGTCTCAAGTCAAAGTCAAGTCGCGTCCACCGCCGAAAGACATCGTCAAGCGAGTCCAACCGCATGCATTCTACCGCTCCCAACTGGAATCGGGCCATCGCCTTCTCGTCTGTTCCAACGAAGGAGTCTTCGAGTTCACTCATGTCTCCGCTGTGGAAGCACTTCGAGAAGCGCTTTTCGATGGAGGTGTCGAAGGAAACGCTACGTTACAACTGTGGCAGAAGCTCGGATCCACTGAGATTCTCATTCTGGCTTTCCGTATTTTAACTTCGGATCTTCCCGTCGACGAGAGGATCCGCGGAAAAGCCGAGCAGATTCTGTATAGCTTGAAGGAGCAACCGGAGATCGTTGAAAATGATCGGGCGACGGCGGACCAGTCGACGTGGTCTCCGAACGAAAGCAGTATCGCCGAGTGGAAGCATCGGATGAAAACGCCACTGCTTTCATCGACGCCCCGAGGAGTCGGAGCGAGTGAAAACAGACAGCAGTCATTCTACAGTTCCCCGTTCTCTCCCATGTGTAAGTTGTTCTTAATAGGTTGAAATGAACGTCAGCCCTTTCAGTGGACGTTTCAACAATGGGCGGCCCGAATAGCAACCTGAAAATGACGCCGTCTCGCCGTCACGATGCTCTCTTCTACTATTTCACTCGTCTCGTCGCTCCCGTCTGGAATGACACGATGTGTGAAGTTCTCAATGAGAAGCAACTGAAGATCACATTTGATCCAGACGCTTTCACAGTTTTGAGGGACGAGATCCAGAAGCTGGGGCGTCTGATGGACGACTTCCGGTTGGTTCCTTCGATGGAGTACGGCGGCTACTCTTCCAACATCACCGACAGGTTGAGTGCCGAAGCGACATCTCTGGAGCGGCAGTCTCTGATGGGTCTGCGTAAGCTTATCGATGCGACTGTCGAGACTTTGTCTCTCTGGTTGCTGGCTTACGAGTACAATCTGGGAGCAATTTCATCCGGAATGAATCCACACCATCTGCCGAATTTCTGCTCTCGCAAGCTCTCACATCTAGTCTCCGATGGATCCAACCTGAACGCGGAACTCATCCGCGCCATGATCAAGTACTTCCTAGGAGACGAAGCGGGCACGAAGATCCTCTCAGAGAGCCTCCGGCAGATGTGCCCGACTCTCTATTCCGAAGATGACGCTTGCGTCACATTTGCTATGGAACAGCTCGAGGCGGCGAGGAAGCAAGGCGCCGGAGCGGCTCGCCGTCGTCTCGTCCAGACGGCCGTCGAAATGTTCAAGCAGTCGATCGGGAAGGTGGTGCTAACGACGACGTGTCAGCAGTTGGCGGAAAGCGTCGAGGATTACGAAGCCATCGTCGAACTGTGTCTGCTGCGGGCGGCGAAAGACGATCCGAAACAATTGGCTCTTCTCGCTTACAAACACGGAAGGAGCGGATCGGATGCGGAGATGTTGAGAGCGGAAAAAAGAAGAAACGAGTGCTACAGGTAATATACATTATTTTACAAAAGTTGAGGTGATGGGATACACGTTAGACTGGTAGACATGGACAGACGGGCTCATTTCCTGCCTGCAAATGATTACATGTCGGTTGTGAGATAGTCTTGTTCCCGCTGAGTCTAGTCATGACCATTATCAACTCACCGAATTGCATTTCGAAAGAACTGATCATTGCCTCGACATTGTCCCTGACTCGAATCATGTGCTGATCGTTTGAATCTCCCGGGGCCGGCCGCGAGAGATCCACTATTGACGATTTTCCGCTCCGAACTTGCTCTATTCTGTTTTCTATCGAGGCGACAAGTAGCTGCCGATACACTTGATCAGATGTCATTGAAGAGGAAGAAGTCGACGATTGAGAGGAACAGTAGTTCATGTTTTCTATCCGTGTTCAACTGTGAAGAAATAGAGCAATAGGAAGCGAGGGGAGAGTGCGGAACGCGACGCGGAGGAGGGTGCGATTGGCGTTTTATTGATCTAAGTGACCGAGAGAAACGAGAGCGGAAGCGGGTAAATGAGGGGGGTGACGCGGAAAAGAAATGGGGGAAGGAAGGAGGAGGAGGAGGAGGGTCAAACGAAAACAAGAGGAAACTTAGTAGTGACGAAACCATTCTCGTTGTCATCACCAGTGTCTCGGTCTCCGTGTCGTAGGATCCAGTGTATTGTGCACTTTTGTGACTTCTTGCAGAGTGATAACCGACGAATTGGAGAAACTGGAAGAAGAAGCGACTTCGGAAGTGCCTCGTGATTCGGCCGTCAATCGAGATCTGATGCTGAACGCCGTCATGAATTCGGAAGATCAACTCGCACATGCGGCTGTCTTCCGATGGCTTCTAACAAAGAACAAAACTAACGTCATTCTCGCGAGCAAGTCACCGTACATCGAGTTCTTCCTCATACAAGAGATCAATGCGGGTCGCGGTCAGAAGTACTTCGATCTTCTCTGGCGGTTTTACGAAAAAAGCGGCAACTATGACAAGGCGGCGAGACTGCTCAGTAAATTGGCTGAGAATGAGAAGTAAGAGGGGAACTGCTGGAATCTTCAAGTGCTCTCCTACTTTCAGCTGGAATCTCGGACTGGCTCAGCGGTGCGCTTACCTGTCGCATGCGATTTTGTGCGCACAATCGTGCAAAGACTCGACGATAACGGCGAACATTGACGAACTCCGCGATCGTCTCGACGTTGCCAATATTCAGATGCGAATCAAGACAGCCCTTGACTCGCCCAGAAACGCAGAAATTGTGAAGAAGCTCGACGGTCCGATACTCTCGTTGCAAGATCTTCTCCTCAGCTATGTCGTCCCGTTCAAATTGCACAAGATCAAACTGGCGCTGCTGCACTGCGCCAACATGTACGTCGAAGAGCACATCTTCGAGACCTGGGAGAGCATCATTCAAGAGGGTGAGTGATCTTCTCTATTAAATTAATAGGACTGTTCCAACTTCTTCAGAGTTCGCGACGGCTCGGGACGAAGTATCTTTGCGTGAACAGCTCGTGAAAACGATCCAAGAGCTCTACGCGATCTACCGAGACACCAAATACTTCCCGATCGAATTCGTCGTACGCCGAACACTCGAGATCGGATCGGGCGGATTTAGCGAGGGGAACAATCAAAGATTCATTCTTTCGGTCGCTTTCTATCCGGAGCTGTGCAAGAGGATAGAATTGACGCTTTGTGGATTCCTGAAGATCGCTTCCGATGAATTCCGGACCGGAGGAGACGCGTGGTGGACACACAACTCTCGGGGACAGGAGTACATCACGAAGGTGGTGATGAGAGTGACCAAGGTCATTTTGAGGGAGTTAGAAAGCATCCCGACGCCTGGAAGGTGAGAAAAGTCTTGATTCTGAGGGATAAATAATATTTGACAGGGAAACCAGGAAGCATTTGAAGATGTGAGTAGTGAGATTCCCCTTCTCTTTCCTTCTGTTTCGTTTAGGGTTCAGTTCCGAGTCGTAGTGGGCCCGTTTAAAAACATGCCGATCGAGTAACTGGACCGCTATGGCCACAATGAAGTTTTGTCCTGGATCACTACGGCCCGAGACATCCGTACTCCTAATTCCTTTTTTCTATCCGTTCTGCATGATCCCTATTCGTCTATCATTGAATTGTTACTTTTCCACACTCACATCCTCTCTCCTAATCCCGTTCAAACCATGTTTCCCCCTAAATTCAAATCAATTATAAATTTCCAGACGATCGACGGCCCGCGAGACCCTCACCCACATTCTGCCGTTCATTCGTCGTGCATGCGACGTCTCCGCCACTCTTCCTCTGCAACATCTCGGAAACGAACTGAACGCCCTCCAGAATCGTCTCACCGAGTTCTCCAACTAACTGTCTCCTCTCTCTCGTTCTCTTTCTTTCGATTGTCTCCTTTTCTGTTTTAACCCTTTCTACAATCCTTTCAACCTCGTCATTCCTCCCCGATTGTTCTTTTGTCTGTTATTTCTGTTTGAATTGGGTGTTCACACTATCACTTTCCATTTTTATTCAAATTTCCAATTGTTTTAATCATAATTTGTTTCCTCCCTATACTGGCCACTGAGTTACTCTCTTTCGTATTTTTTCCCAGTTTTGCCCTCCTCATCATCTCCCACAACACTTTCGACGAAAGCACGACGAGTCCGAAAAAAAGAGCCAATGCTCTTTGCTTCAGTCTCTTCTATTGCTCAAAAAATCTCTCCTCATCATTTTTTGTGTATTCGTCAATAAACACCTATTTTATCGTGAAAACCGAAGGAAAAGAAACGGTTGAAAACGAGAATCAACGTTCTAGTTCTGAGCCATCTCCACCTCATATCTTGGTAGCCCCCCTCTCGTCCTCAGCTTCTCCCGCACTCTTCTGTTTGCTGCCTCTCTTTCTCTGCCTCCTCCTCCCTCCACACACTCTCTTCTCCTTCTCTCGTCGTTTGCGTCTCTCGTCTCGAGACACCCTCGCCGCGTTTCGAAGGCTTCCAATTTCGCATTTCGTTAGATTTCTCGTGACTTTCTCGGCGGCCGAAAAAGAAGAAGAATAATGATGATGATGAAGAAAACGTTCTTTTATCTTATCAACTGTTATCTTTTGTGATTTGAAGGCGAATTTCGATGCGAGGCCCTCTCGCTGTCGATTTCTGAAAGTTTCATTGCCAAAAAGTAGTCTGACCAGTACGGTTTTTGATGTAATATTTTTAGTTTTTGACCTCCAAAACTGGAACATCCAGAAACTTTTCACTTTTTGAAAACTTCCTTCTCTCCAAAAGTTCTAGCCTCCATAAAAATATCATGACAGTTTACCCATGCATTTGAAGAGGTTCTTGACCTGTTTTCTGTTTTTCCATTCGTGTTTTCCTTCGAAAGTGCACCTGATTGTCGTATTCAAAAATACAAAAATCATACGCGAAATTTGCATTTTGCATCATGTGAAACTTATGGTTTTTCGATAGGAGGGCCTAGAAATAACACGTGGCTGAGTTTTTTAAAAAAGAAAACTTTGCTTCTGATTCCGTTTTGAGAGAAATGTTCTGATGTTCCAAAATAATTTGATAATTTCCCCTCGTTTTCTCTTTTTTTTTCTGACTCGGACAATCGATTTTCAAATAAACTTGTCCACATTTTTCTTTTCTAAAAATCGATTTTCTTCAACAGACGGGATACCGAAATTTAAAAGATTTCTCCTGAAATAAAAAGCGAATAGCGGTGAATTCGGCCACCAGAGTTTTCTAGTCCGTCCCGGCGAAACCGTCTTCGTCACTGACTTTTTCCGGTTTCTCGCTGACCGTTTCGAGTCTCTCGTACTCGATTTCCCGTTTACCTCGTGTTTTTCGGCTCGCTGGACGTGGATTTGCATAGAAATTCCAGCCTCGAGAGACCTGTTTTCTTGTTTGAGTTTTCGTCCCGTTTCACATATATATATGAGACGTCGTCACTTGCAGATTCAGAATCCGACTCGAATCGACTGAAAATGGGTCTGATCGGAAGCAAACGGAAGGATGAAACCGCCGAGAAAACGGAGCCGAGTCAGCAGGCGCAGACAGTCGGAAGGGTGAGTTTCGGCGGGAAGACGAGGGAAACGGAGTGCATCTTGCAGGTCAAAAGAGTGTCACGACCCGATGAAATGATTGCAAAGTACGCGGAAGTGCTGAAGACACGTGGCATCCTTCCCGAGTACTTTCTCGTCCACGAAGCCAAAAGGTATTCTGAGCTCTCTCTCTCATCTGAATCCTCTGCCCTTTTTCTCTTTCAGTTCTCAGTACATTGACGAGGACGGCGACGTGGCCAACGAATTCTATCAGGAGACGATGAGCGACGGCGAGAAGA